>OX155901.1:18250619-18391567 GCA_944588485.1 Phosphuga atrata
CACCCACTTTTGAGCGTGGAAATAGTTCTTCTATCCTGGACGTTACCTTCACTACCGGAGAACTCGTGGGAAAAATTATAAACTGGCAAGTCCTAAACAGGGAAAGTTTGAGCGACCACAGATATCTGTACTACCAGATACAAAAAAGATATCCTGATCCCCTGCCCAAATATAAAGTCTACAAGGGATGGTATACCAAAAACATAAAAGTAGAGGCATTTTCTAACAGATTTGAAGAGGAAATTGGAAAAACAAACGAATGTACACCGGAAAGACTCATATTAAGCCTACAAAAAACCTGCGATGCTATCCTCAGACCAAAAAAGAAAAAGGGGAAAAGAAAACAGGTATATTGGTGGAATGAGAACATTGCCAAACTTAGGGCTACCTGCATTTCAACAAGACGAACTTACCAGCGAAAGAGAAAAATAATGGGAGACAAAGATGCAGTATATAGAAACGCCTACGCTGCCGCAAAAAAAGAACTGCGAATAGAAATTAGCAGGGCAAAAAGGGACCACTGGCGGGAACTCTGCGACAAAATAGACGAAAATGTCTGGGGGGATGCTTATGCAATTGTCACCAGGGAGCTAAAACTGAGGCATCCGAATGTCCATTTAACAATGGAGAAGGCTTTGGAAGTTATAGAGGTGCTATTCCCAGCACACGAGCAACTGCCGTGGAAACTACCAGCAGTTAAAGAAATACCCGAATTCACAGCAGAAGAACTAAATAGGGCCAGCAAACGCCTCAAAAATGGTAGAGCGCCAGGACTAGATAACCTCCCACCAGAAGCCATAAAAATTGCATCAAATATGCATCCAGAAGTCGTCCTGAAAACTTTGAACAAAATTATGGCAGACGGCAAATTTCCAGAATGTTGGAGAAAGGCAAAGCTGGTTCTACTTAGAAAAGGCAATAAACCCACAGACCTACCAACCTCATTTCGTCCAATATGCTTACTTGATGTAACAGGGAAACTACTGGAACAGCTACTGCTCTCAAGACTAAAGGAAGAACTCAAAAAACGCAAAAATCTTTCAGATAGGCAGTATGGGTTTCGAGAGGGACGGTCTACCGTGGATGCTGTTTTGAGGGTCCTAGAAGCCAACAAAAAACTTTCAGCTGGCACACAGAGAACAAAGAAGATGAGCGCGCTCATAACATTAGATGTTCGAAATGCCTTCAATTCGGCAGCATGGAGAGATATTATGACAGAGCTTCAAGAAAGGAAAATTTCCCCGTACATCTTGCGCCTTATTGGCAGCTACCTGTCTAATAGAAAAATAATAATAGAAACAGGCGGAGAATCCGCAGAATGCGAGGTAACCAGTGGTGTGCCGCAGGGTTCCGTTATGGGCCCTACGCTTTGGAACATCTTATATGATGGCGTACTAAGGCTAAGACTACCCTACGGCATAGAAATTGTTGGCTTCGCTGATGACTTAGCCATTGTGGCAACCGGAAGGACAGAGAACGAGTTGATGGATAGGGCTAATATGGCCATCAAAATTGTGGGCAACTGGCTGGAGGACAAAAGGCTTAAATTGGCAGCGGAGAAAACAGAAGCTGTTCTTCTTACGGGCCAAAGGAAGATAGGACCCATAAAATTTAAAGTGAAAGGAGAGACAATAATCCCTAAAGAATATATAAAATATCTAGGGATAATTATTGACAGGCAACTATCCTTCAAAGAACACATCAAACAGGTGACGACTAAAGCTGCTAAAATAACCAAGGCCTTAGAAAAATTAATGCCTAAGGTAGGTGGTCCAAAAAGCAGCAAAAGAAGAATGCTTGCTGCCGTAGTTCACTCTAACATCCTGTATGGCGCTCCGGTGTGGGCTAACGCCATAGAAAAATCTAACATAAGGAAAATGCTAACTTCACTCCAGCGCAAAATAGCAATAAGAGTCTGCGGCGCGTATAGGACTATATCAAGAGATGCTGTACTTGTGATAGCTGGTATCCCGCCAATAGAGTGCACCATTGAAGAAAGAGTGCTGCTTCATAAAGCAAGAAACGATCTAACAGTGACAAACAAGAAGGAAAGAAGAAAAAACGCTAGGGCGCAGACGTTTCAAAAATGGCAACGAATGTGGAGCAACGCTAAATTAGGGTCGTGGACTAGGCTTCTTATCCCACAGATAGAACCATGGGCTACAAGGCAACACGGGGAGGTTAGCTATTATATAACCCAGGCACTCAGCGGCCATGGCTCTTTTAAAGAATACACCTGCCACATCGGCAGCACAGCAGACAATCTGTGCATATACTGTGGCTGCACAGATAGTGTCCAGCACACTATTTTTGAGTGCGACCGATGGTTCCCAGAGAGAGATATATGGATAAACCAGACACGATCCGAACTTAAAGTGACAACATTAGTTGATATAATGCTTAGATCGCCTACCGACTGGGCGTACTCCGAAGAGATGTTACAAAACATAATCAGCGGTAAAGAGAAGGACGAAAGAACGAAACAAGACATAGATAGAAATAAATTCTGAACCCCTAAACACTGATGTGAATGGGGGATGTAGGAATGGACAAGTACTTTAAGTACAGCGACATCTTGAGGAAATGTTTATAGCGGTACCAAGATGCTCGTGATTCAGGGGGGCCACTTGACAAGTTAACGTCTATCGTGCTTGCTACGTCCCCACCAAAAAAAAAAAAAAAAAAGTCTTGTCTGTCTAGTCTTGTCTGTCTAGTCTTGTCTGTCTAGTCTTGTCTGTCTAGTCTTGTCTGTCTAGTCTTGTCTGTCTAGTCTTGTCTGTCTAGTCTTGTCTGTCTAGTCTTGTCTGTCTAGTCTTGTCTGTCTAGTCTTGTCTGTCTAGTCTTGTCTGTCTAGTCTTGTCTGTCTAGTCTTGTCTGTCTAGTCTTGTCTGTCTAGTCTTGTCTGTCTAGTCTTGTCTGTCTAGTCTTGTCTGTCTAGTCTTGTCTGTCTATTCTTGTCTGTCTAGTCTTGTCTGTCTAGTCTTGTCTGTCTAGTCTTGTCTGTCTAGTCTTGTCTGTCTAGTCTTGTCTGTCTAGTCTTGTCTGTCTAGTCTTGTCTGTCTAGTCTTGTCTGTCTAGTCTTGTCTGTCTAGTCTTGTCTGTCTAGTCTTGTCTGTCTAGTCTTGTCTGTCTAGTCTTGTCTGTCTAGTCTTGTCTGTCTAGTCTTGTCTGTCTAGTCTTGTCTGTCTAGTCTTGTCTGTCTAGTCTTGTCTGTCTAGTCTTGTCTGTCTAGTCTTGTCTGTCTAGTCTTGTCTGTCTAGTCTTGTCTGTCTAGTCTTGTCTGTCTAGTCTTGTCTGTCTAGTCTTGTCTGTCTAGTCTTGTCTGTCTAGTCTTGTCTGTCTAGTCTTGTCTGTCTAGTCTTGTCTGTCTAGTCTTGTCTGTCTAGTCTTGTCTGTCTAGTCTTGTCTGTCTAGTCTTGTCTGTCTAGTCTTGTCTGTCTAGTCTTGTCTGTCTAGTCTTGTCTGTCTAGTCTTGTCTGTCTAGTCTTGTCTGTCTAGTCTTGTCTGTCTAGTCTTGTCTGTCTAGTCTTGTCTGTCTAGTCTTGTCTGTCTAGTCTTGTCTGTCTAGTCTTGTCTGTCTAGTCTTGTCTGTCTAGTCTTGTCTGTCTAGTCTTGTCTGTCTAGTCTTGTCTGTCTAGTCTTGTCTGTCTAGTCTTGTCTGTCTAGTCTTGTCTGTCTAGTCTTGTCTGTCTAGTCTTGTCTGTCTAGTCTTGTCTGTCTAGTCTTGTCTGTCTAGTCTTGTCTGTCTAGTCTTGTCTGTCTAGTCTTGTCTGTCTAGTCTTGTCTGTCTAGTCTTGTCTGTCTAGTCTTGTCTGTCTAGTCTTGTCTGTCTAGTCTTGTCTGTCTAGTCTTGTCTGTCTAGTCTTGTCTGTCTAGTCTTGTCTGTCTAGTCTTGTCTGTCTAGTCTTGTCTGTCTAGTCTTGTCTGTCTAGTCTTGTCTGTCTAGTCTTATCTGTCTGGAGAAGAGTGCGTCGACTGCGACCGTTTAGTTGTGCTTAAATAAATCTTCAAAGATTAGTGGCATTTTTTAGTGGATAAAGACCAAATTAAAACTTGTGCAAATGACCATTGTGTTCATAATTGCAGTGTGATCATTTGTATATAACTTTTATTCTTGAGATAGGACTCATTGTGTCGTTTTTTGTGTTGTTTCTTTACGAGAAGTGAACTCGAATTTTTTGTGTATATAGCTTGTGACTGTGCAAATTTTGTCACCATGATGTGATAAGAAAGTCAGCCCACAGTTCTTACAAATAATTTAGTGGCGCAGTGAGTGCAACGTGCGAACGCGGATCGGCGAGTGCCCGGTTCGAAACCAGCTGCCGGCAAATTTAATTTAACGTATTTAGCAAAAAATCGTTTTCATCTAGAATCCCATGTGGCAGGGGATCTACAACGGATTCTTTTGTTACCAAATCTGGTAAGAACGGACCGGCAGGGGAATCAACAAAAAATAGATTGGGACACACGGGGAGCCAATCCATAGGGGAGGCTACAAAAAAACGTAAAGTGGCGTGTATAGACTTTCCACAGATGACACTATCGAGCCTTACAAGAAAACGGAGTGCCCGATTGTTTTCACCATCGTGGAGACCATCGGGGCTCTGACCAAACAGGTTGAGGACTTGGAAAAAGCCATCGCGGCTAGCCCAAGTACCAAAAGGGAAGTCAGGGAATTAGCAACGAGACTCAGGAAGTCAGCGAACGTCTTCTCGCGCGATTCTGTCTCTAGCTGGTTGGAGCAGCACCGCTTCGAGCCTATCCAGAAGCTAACTTTCGACGTGGATGTCCAAACAAGGGAGGCGAACATGTAGAGAGATAACCTACGTATAAAGACCTGCAACGCCAGCATGCAAACAAATTCCACCGAGGAAGAAGACGAAATAAAAGAATTGCGCGACCAAATATCAAACGGCAGGACATTCGACGAGTTCGTCGAGATTGCAGAGAAAGAATGGCAGCGCGAAACCTTCACAAAAGTGAAGGAGGGCCATGGACACGCGCTAGCGACAACCTCGGAATGGGACATCGTGTGGTGCGTAGACGAGAACATGTTCCCAGACCAGGGAATGCCAAGGGCACTAACGGAGGCCTATGCAAGGCCCGAGAAAACGCGAACGCAGGCACCAAAGGTTGGTAGAGTGGTATCTCAAACATACCATCGACATGCCAGACAAAAATGGGGACATAAAAACTAAGAAATCTCCAACGGACGAGACAGAGAAAAAAGACCTGTACTCGTGCCTGGAGAAGCTGAAACGGATAAGCGAACAAAATCGGCGGAATAAGCTAGCTATACACCGGCCCAGAGAAGCCGACTGGCAAATAACCAAAAAGGCGCTAGAATTCATATTCGCCAACGCCGAGATAGAGGTACGGGTATACTGTCCAACCACACCACATCAGAAGAAACAACAACAGGAGCAAGGGACGAGTGACACAAATTGGACGGAAGTGGTGAAAAAAGGCAAGCGAACTACCGAAGCAACTGGGAAAACACAGCTAGGACCAAAGAACAAAAGAACGGAAGCCGTGCTGGTTAAAGCCGACGGCAGACCTTATGCTGACCTGCTGAAAATGGTGAGAACCAACGTGGACTCAAAACTACCGGGAGTGGACATCATCAGAGCAAGACAAAGGAAAACTGGTAAACTAGTGCTCGAAGTCAAAGGTGGAACAGGCCTAAAGCTAAGCGAAGAAATAGCAAAAAAATCTCACAGCTAAGGTGCGATTAAAATTGAACGAAGTGACCCTACACGTAAAAGACCTGGACGCTGTTACCACTCGAGAAGAAATACACCACGCAATACAAAATCTCGTAGGCGAACAAAAGGGAGTCATAAAAATATTGAATTTAAGACCGGCCTATGGAGATACCCAAGCTGCCACCATCGCAGTAAACAAAGAAACTGCAGAAAAAACTCCTACAAAATGGAAGATTAAAAGTGGGCATGGTTCAGTGCAGACTGTGGGAACGAGTAAATGTGATCACCTGCCACAGATGCTGGCTAACGGGCCACTACTCAAAGGAGTGTGATGGACCCGACAGGCAAAACCTGTGCCTCAGATGTGGTAAAGAGGGACACACAGCACAAAATTGCAAAGAAGACGAATTCTGCCCCGTCTGCAACGAGAAGGGTCATAGGGCAAACACGGGAAGGTGCTCAGCATTCCGGAAGGCGCTGTCGGAGGCAAGGCGCGATAGGTCACAGAAATGCTAACAGTACTACAAATAAATATCATGAGATGTCGCGCAGCTCACGATATGCTGACTGCCACTGCGACCGAACTAAAAGCAGACATAGTACTGATCAGCGAGCCCAACAAAAAATAGCGACAAGTTCCGGATGGCTTATGGACAAACAAAAAGATGCAGCGATTTGGATGAGGAGTAGCAAACTATCCGTAATAAAAACGGGGCATGGGCCAGGTTTCGTCTGGGTGGAGCTGCCTTATCTCATTATATATAGCATATACCTATCTCCCAACGCAACTACCACGCAGTTATGTGAATATCTTGAAGCCCTTAACCAGAGTATCAGGCAGCACAATAAAAGGGATAAGATTATAGCAGGGGACTTCAACGCGAAGTCTCCCTACTGGAAATCTCCCTGCATGGACAAGAGAGGAGATATAGTCACCGACTGGGCAGCGGAACTAGACATAGCCGTACAAAACCAAGGAAGTAAACACACCTTCGAAAGAGGAAACTCGCGCTCTATCCTAGACCTAACATTCACCACGAACTCAGTAGCAAGCAACATCCGGGACTGGAAAGTTCTCGACAATGAAACTTTGAGTGACCATCGCTATATACTATACAACATAAGGGAAAACGTAAAGGAAAAATACAAGAAGCACTGCTCAAAGTCTGGCTGGACCATAATCAATTTAAACGAAGAGAAAATTAAAAGGAGTATTGCACACGAATTATCAAGGACCCACGAAAAAAGCGACGATACGTTGATCCAGCTGATGTGCAAAGTATGCGACGACACTCTGACCAAGAAAGCAGGACTAAAAACATACAGAACAACATACTGGTGGACGGATGAAATCGCGACCACGAGAGCCGCATGCGTCATGGCCAGGAGAAGATACCAACGCCAAAGGGCAAAAACTAACGAGCACGGAATCAACCAAGCGCTTAGCATAGCGTATAAAAGTAAAAAAAAGGAAGTACGGCAACTTATAAATAAAACCAAACAAGACCACTGGAAGAAACTCTGTATAGACCTAGAGAAGGACATATGGGGCGATGCCTTTCAGATCGTTAAGAGGAATCTAAAGCTTCGTCCACCAAATTTACCAATGACAATGGAAGTAGTTCGCCAAGTTTCCGAAGTGCTGTTCCCAAATCATACTCCTCTTGAGTGGGCACAACCCGATGTAAACAACATTCCACTCTTTAATGCCGACGAGTTATCTCTGGCCACAAAACGAATTAGAAGCGACAGAGCTCCGTGACCAGATGGGAACCCTGCTGAGATTCTAAAAATAACAGCTCGACACCATCCGGATTTCATCCTGGACACCATGAATTCGCTGCTAGTTGCCGGAAACTTTCCAAAGCGAGCAAAGCTCATCCTCATAAGAAAGGCGGACAAACCAATCGGAGAGCCAACATCATATAGACCTATCTGTTTACTGGATGTAGCAGGGAAATTGCAGGAACAGCTTCTGCTAAGAAGACTTAAAACGGAGCTCGACGCCGGAGCGGGACTATCGGATAGACAATATGGATTTAGATCTGGAAAATCTACCATAGATGCTATAACTTCCGTCCTAACCATCGCAAAATCAGCAAATTCCGGCACGCAAAGAACAAAAAAAATGTGCGCTCTCATTACATTTGATGTAAGAAACGCCTTCAATAGTGCCAGCTGGACTCATATAATGAATAGCCTGACAGCTATAGGGATATCACCTTACTTAACGAGAATGATAAGAAGCTATCTTAGTTGCAGGAGTCTGATACTGCAATCTGGACGGCAGACTGAAGTGCGTGAAGTTAATAGTGGTGCCCCACAGGGATCTATACTGGGTCCTACCCTGTGGAACGTATTGTACGATGGGGTCTTAAGAATAAATCTTCCACTGGGAGCAACGACTATTGGATTCGCTGACGACCTAGCTCTGGTGGTAACATCTAAGACAGAACAGGGGCTGATGGTAACGGCTAACCATGCAATTAACAAAATCTGCGACTGGATAAAGTGTAAAAACTTATGTTTAGCTCCAGAGAAAACTGAGGCAGTTCTACTCATTGGCCTGAGGAAGCACACTAATATTCCCAAAAGAGCAGATCAAGTACCTGGGAATATTAATAGACAAAAGGCTCTCGTTCTCAGCGCACATATCAGAAGCAGCAGCGAAGGGGATGAAGACGATGGCAGCTATGCAAAGATTAATGCCCAACGTGGGGGGGGGCAAAAAATGGTAAACGGAGGTTGCTGGGCTTGGTGGTCCAGTCTACTATGACGTACGGTGCACAAATCTGGGCCAATGAACTCAAAAAAGAATCTAACGCACACAAACTTGCAAATGTCCAACGGAAAGAGGCCCTGTGTGAGGCGTGTGTGTAGCTCATACCGAACAGTCTCTGGACAAGCCGCCCTGGTTATTTCCAGCATCTTCCCGATCGACCTAGTGGTAATGGAGCGGAAAAAGCTACAAGAGGCTGGCCACAACTGGCTTGAAAAAAGACGGGTCAGAGTAGATCTGCTGAAAGAATGGCAGGAACGATTGAGTCCAGCGATAAAGGGCAATGGACAAAACTTCTGATCACAGACGTAGCCACATGGGTGAACAGACAGCACGGCGAAACGAGCTACTACTTAACTCAAGTGCTAACAGGTCACGGCTGCTTCAGAGACTACCTGTTCAATCTGGACCGAGCATCTGACGATCTGTGCGTGTACTGCGGAGAACAAGATAGTGTGAGCCATACAGTTTTCGACTGCTGCCGTTGGCAGGATGAAAGAGAAATACTTGAAATGTATCTGAATAAACCCATTGGCCCAAGAAGCCTAGTAAAGCAAATGTTGCAAAATAAAAAGAACTGGGACAAGATCCATGGGTACATTTGTAAAATTTTAAGCAGCAAGGAAAAAGATGAAAAAACTTTTAAGCAAATCTAACTACACCAGTCCACCCGCCACTCAGAGGTTATGCGATAAGCGGTTCCAGAGTGAACGGGTGTAACCTTTCCAGGGGGACCACTTGTCTGGAGCGGTGAAAGCCGCCAGCTACGCCCCCCAAATAAAAATAAAAAAGTCTTGTCTGTCTAGTCTTGTCTGTCTAGTCTTGTCTAGACTAGACAGACAAGACTAGACAGACAAGACTAGACAGACAAGACTAGACAGACAAGACTAGACAGACAAGACTAGACAGACAAGACTAGACAGACAAGACTAGACAGACAAGACTAGACAGACAAGACTAGACAGACAAGACTAGACAGACAAGACTAGACAGACAAGACTAGACAGACAAGACTAGACATACAAGACTAGACAGACAAGACTAGACAGACAAGACTAGACAGACAAGACTAGACAGACAAGACTAGACAGACAAGACTAGACAGACAAGACAAAACAGACAAGACTAGACAGACAAGACTAGACAGACAAGACTAGACAGACAAGACTAGACAGACAAGACTAGACAGAGAAGACTAGACAGACAAGACTAGACAGACAAGACTAGACAGACAAGACTAGACAGACAAGACTAGACAGACAAGACTAGACAGACAAGACTAGACAGACAAGACTAGACAGACAAGACTAGACAGATAAGACTAGACAGACAAGACTAGACAGACAAGACTAGACAGACAAGACTAGACAGACAAGACTAGACAGACAAGACTAGACAGACAAGACTAGACAGACAAGACTAGACAGACAAGACTAGACAGACAAGACTAGACAGACAAGACTAGACAGACAAGACTAGACAGACAAGACTAGACAGACAAGACTAGACAGACAAGACTAGACAGACAAGACTAGACAGACAAGACTAGACAGACAAGACTAGACAGACAAGACTAGACAGACAAGACTAGACAGACAAGACTAGACAGACAAGACTAGACAGACAAGACTAGACAGACAAGACTAGACAGACAAGACTAGACAGACAAGACTAGACAGACAAGACTAGACAGACAAGACTAGACAGACAAGACTAGACAGACAAGACTAGACAGACAAGACTAGACAGACAAGACTAGACAGACAAGACTAGACAGACAAGACTAGACAGACAAGACTAGACAGACAAGACTAGACAGACAAGACTAGACAGACAAGACTAGACAGACAAGACTAGACAGACAAGACTAGACAGACAAGACTAGACAGACAAGACTAGACAGACAAGACTAGACAGACAAGACTAGACAGACAAGACTAGACAGACAAGACTAGACAGACAAGACTAGACAGACAAGACTAGACAGACAAGACTAGACAGACAAGACTAGACAGACAAGACTAGACAGACAAGACTAGACAGACAAGACTAGACAGACAAGACTAGACAGACAAGACTAGACAGACAAGACTAGACAGACAAGACTAGACAGACAAGACTAGACAGACAAGACTAGACAGACAAGACTAGACAGACAAGACTAGACAGACAAGACTAGACAGACAAGACTAGACAGACAAGACTAGACAGACAAGACTAGACAGACAAGACTAGACAGACAAGACTAGACAGACAAGACTAGACAGACAAGACTAGACAGACAAGACTAGACAGACAAGACTAGACAGACAAGACTAGACAGACAAGACTAGACAGACAAGACTAGACAGACAAGACTAGACAGACAAGACTAGACAGACAAGACTAGACAGACAAGACTAGACAGACAAGACTAGACAGACAAGACTAGACAGACAAGACTAGACAGACAAGACTAGACAGACAAGACTAGACAGACAAGACTAGACAGACAAGACTAGACAGACAAGACTAGACAGACAAGACTAGACAGACAAGACTAGACAGACAAGACTAGACAGACAAGACTAGACAGACAAGACTAGACAGACAAGACTAGACAGACAAGACTAGACAGACAAGACTAGACAGACAAGACTAGACAGACAAGACTAGACAGACAAGACTAGACAGACAAGACTAGACAGACAAGACTAGACAGACAAGACTAGACAGACAAGACTAGACAGACAAGACTAGACAGACAAGACTAGACAGACAAGACTAGACAGACAAGACTAGACAGACAAGACTAGACAGACAAGACTAGACAGACAAGACTAGACAGACAAGACTAGACAGACAAGACTAGACAGACAAGACTAGACAGACAAGACTAGACAGACAAGACTAGACAGACAAGACTAGACAGACAAGACTAGACAGACAAGACTAGACAGACAAGACTAGACAGACAAGACTAGACAGACAAGACTAGACAGACAAGACTAGACAGACAAGACTAGACAGACAAGACTAGACAGACAAGACTAGACAGACAAGACTAGACAGACAAGACTAGACAGACAAGACTAGACAGACAAGACTAGACAGACAAGACTAGACAGACAAGACTAGACAGACAAGACTAGACAGACAAGACTAGACAGACAAGACTAGACAGACAAGACTAGACAGACAAGACTAGACAGACAAGACTAGACAGACAAGACTAGACAGACAAGACTAGACAGACAAGACTAGACAGACAAGACTAGACAGACAAGACTAGACAGACAAGACTAGACAGACAAGACTAGACAGACAAGACTAGACAGACAAGACTAGACAGACAAGACTAGACAGACAAGACTAGACAGACAAGACTAGACAGACAAGACTAGACAGACAAGACTAGACAGACAAGACTAGACAGACAAGACTAGACAGACAAGACTAGACAGACAAGACTAGACAGACAAGACTAGACAGACAAGACTAGACAGACAAGACTAGACAGACAAGACTAGACAGACAAGACTAGACAGACAAGACTAGACAGACAAGACTAGACAGACAAGACTAGACAGACAAGACCAGACAGACAATACTAGACAGACAAGACTAGACAGACAAGACTAGACAGACAAGACTAGACAGACAAGACTAGACAGACAAGACTAGACAGACAAGACTAGGCAGACAAGACTAGACAGACAAGACTAGACAGACAAGACTAGACAGACAAGACTAGACAGACAAGACTAGACAGACAAGACTAGACAGACAAGACTAGACAGACAAGACTAGACAGACAAGACTAGACAGACAAGACTAGACAGACAAGACTAGACAAACAAGTCTAGTCTTGTTTGTCTAGTCTTGTTTGTCTAGTCTTGTCTGTCTAGTCTTGTCTGTCTAGTCTTGTCTGTCTAGTCTTGTCTGTCTAGTCTTGTCTGTCTAGTCTTGTCTGTCTAGTCTTGTCTGCCTAGTCTTGTCTGTGTAGTCTTGTCTGTCTAGTCTTGTCTGTCTAGTCTTGTCTGTCTAGTCTTGTCTGTCTAGTCTTGTCTGTCTAGTATTGTCTGTCTGGTCTTGTCTGTCTAGTCTTGTCTGTCTAGTCTTGTCTGTCTAGTCTTGTCTGTCTAGTCTTGTCTGTCTGGTCTTGTCTGTCTAGTCTTGTCTAGACTAGACAGACAAGACTAGACAGACAAGACTAGACAGACAAGACTAGACAGACAAGACTAGACAGACAAGACTAGACAGACAAGACTAGACAGACAAGACTAGACAGACAAGACTAGACAGACAAGACTAGACAGACAAGACTAGACAGACAAGACTAGACAGACAAGACTAGACATACAAGACTAGACAGACAAGACTAGACAGACAAGACTAGACAGACAAGACTAGACAGACAAGACTAGACAGACAAGACTAGACAGACAAGACAAAACAGACAAGACTAGACAGACAAGACTAGACAGACAAGACTAGACAGACAAGACTAGACAGACAAGACTAGACAGACAAGACTAGACAGACAAGACTAGACAGACAAGACTAGACAGACAAGACTAGACAGACAAGACTAGACAGACAAGACTAGACAGACAAGACTAGACAGACAAGACTAGACAGACAAGACTAGACAGATAAGACTAGACAGACAAGACTAGACAGACAAGACTAGACAGACAAGACTAGACAGACAAGACTAGACAGACAAGACTAGACAGACAAGACTAGACAGACAAGACTAGACAGACAAGACTAGACAGACAAGACTAGACAGACAAGACTAGACAGACAAGACTAGACAGACAAGACTAGACAGACAAGACTAGACAGACAAGACTAGACAGACAAGACTAGACAGACAAGACTAGACAGACAAGACTAGACAGACAAGACTAGACAGACAAGACTAGACAGACAAGACTAGACAGACAAGACTAGACAGACAAGACTAGACAGACAAGACTAGACAGACAAGACTAGACAGACAAGACTAGACAGACAAGACTAGACAGACAAGACTAGACAGACAAGACTAGACAGACAAGACTAGACAGACAAGACTAGACAGACAAGACTAGACAGACAAGACTAGACAGACAAGACTAGACAGACAAGACTAGACAGACAAGACTAGACAGACAAGACTAGACAGACAAGACTAGACAGACAAGACTAGACAGACAAGACTAGACAGACAAGACTAGACAGACAAGACTAGACAGACAAGACTAGACAGACAAGACTAGACAGACAAGACTAGACAGACAAGACTAGAAAGACAAGACTAGACAGACAAGACTAGACAGACAAGACTAGACAGACAAGACTAGATAGACAAGACTAGACAGACAAGACTAGACAGCCAAGACTAGACAGACAAGACAAGACAGACAAGACTAGACAGACAAGACTAGACAGACAAGACTAGACAGACAAGACTAGACAGACAAGACTAGACAGACAAGACTAGACAGACAAGACTAGACAGACAAGACTAGACAGACAAGACTAGACAGACAAGACTAGACAGACAAGACTAGACAGACAAGACTAGACAGACAAGACTAGACAGACAAGACTAGACAGACAAGACTAGACAGACAAGACTAGACAGACAAGACTAGACAGACAAGACTAGACAGACAAGACTAGACAGACAAGACTAGACAGACAAGACTAGACAGACAAGACTAGACAGACAAGACTAGACAGACAAGACTAGACAGACAAGACTAGACAGACAAGACTAGACAGACAAGACTAGACAGACAAGACTAGACAGACAAGACTAGACAGACAAGACTAGACAGACAAGACTAGACAGACAAGACTAGACAGACAAGACTAGACAGACAAGACTAGACAGACAAGACTAGACAGACAAGACTAGACAGACAAGACTAGACAGACAAGACTAGACAGACAAGACTAGACAGACAAGACTAGACAGACAAGACTAGACAGACAAGACTAGACAGACAAGACTAGACAGACAAGACTAGACAGACAAGACTAGACAGACAAGACTAGACAGACAAGACTAGACAGACAAGACTAGACAGACAAGACTAGACAGACAAGACTAGACAGACAAGACTAGACAGACAAGACTAGACAGACAAGACTAGACAGACAAGACTAGACAGACAAGACTAGACAGACAAGACTAGACAGACAAGACTAGACAGACAAGACTAGACAGACAAGACTAGACAGACAAGACTAGACAGACAAGACTAGACAGACAAGACTAGACAGACAAGACTAGACAGACAAGACTAGACAGACAAGACTAGACAGACAAGACTAGACAGACAAGACTAGACAGACAAGACTAGACAGACAAGACTAGACAGACAAGACTAGACAGACAAGACTAGACAGACAAGACTAGACAGACAAGACTAGACAGACAAGACTAGACAGACAAGACTAGACAGACAAGACTAGACAGACAAGACTAGACAGACAAGACTAGACAGACAAGACTAGACAGACAAGACTAGACAGACAAGACTAGACAGACAAGACTAGACAGACAAGACTAGACAGACAAGACTAGACAGACAAGACTAGACAGACAAGACTAGACAGACAAGACTAGACAGACAAGACTAGACAGACAAGACTAGACAGACAAGACTAGACAGACAAGACTAGACAGACAAGACTAGACAGACAAGACTAGACAGACAAGACTAGACAGACAAGACTAGACAGACAAGACTAGACAGACAAGACTAGACAGACAAGACTAGACAGACAAGACTAGACAGACAAGACTAGACAGACAAGACTAGACAGACAAGACTAGACAGACAAGACTAGACAGACAAGACTAGACAGACAAGACTAGACAGACAAGACTAGACAGACAAGACTAGACAGACAAGACTAGACAGACAAGACTAGACAGACAAGACCAGACAGACAATACTAGACAGACAAGACTAGACAGACAAGACTAGACAGACAAGACTAGACAGACAAGACTAGACAGACAAGACTACACAGACAAGACTAGGCAGACAAGACTAGACAGACAAGACTAGACAGACAAGACTAGACAGACAAGACTAGACTGACAAGACTAGACAGACAAGACTAGACAGACAAGACTAGACAGACAAGACTAGACAGACAAGACTAGACAGACAAGACTAGACAGATAAGACTAGACAAACAAGACTAGACAGACAAGACTAGACAGACAAGACTAGACAGACAAGACTAGACAGACAAGACTAGACAGACAAGACTAGACAGACAAGACTAGACAGACAAGACTAGACAGACAAGACTAGACAGACAAGACTAGACAGACAAGACTAGACAGACAAGACTAGACATACAAGACTAGACAGACAAGACTAGACCGACAAGACTAGACAGACAAGACTAGACAGACAAGACTAGACTGACAAGACTAGACAGACAAGACTAGACAGACAAGACTAGACAGACAAGACTAGACAGACAAGACTAGACAGACAAGACTAGACAGACAAGACTAGACAGATAAGACTAGACAGACAAGACTAGACAGACAAGACTAGACAGACAAGACTAGACAGACAAGACTAGACAGACAAGACTAGACAGACAAGACTAGACAGACAAGACTAGACAGACAAGACTAGACAGACAAGACTAGACAGACAAGACTAGACAGACAAGACTAGACAGACAAGACTAGACGGACAAGACTAGACGGACAAGACTAGACGGACAAGGCTAGACAGACAAGACTAGACAGACAAGACTAGACAGTCTTGCGACAACTCACTTTGGAGAATGACAAAGAGACTGAAAAATCCACATAAACCGATACCGACGCTGACACATGACTCACAAACTGCTATGACAGACGAGGACAAAGTTGAATTAATTGCAGACGTTTTAGAAAAAGTACACGAAATTGACGAAGACACTACCGAATCACATAGACTTATCACAGAGACAGTAAAATTATACCTGGACCGTAACGAGGATATCGAAACAGAGACTAACGAACTAATGACTAGCCCGACAGAAATAACTGAAATTTTAAAATACCTAAAGCCCCTAAAAGCTCCAGGTCCGGACGGAATACAGAATAAAATTTAAAAAAATTTATCTAGAAAAGCCATTGTGCAATTGATGCACATCATAAATGGCATACTTAAATTCCGTCACTTTCCAGAGTCTTGGAAAAATGCTACTATTGTGCGAATTTTGAAACCCGGCAAGAGAGACTCAGATCCGAACAGTTACCGGCCAATCAGCCTTCTGAGTACACTGAGCAAAGTGACGGAGAAAGTGATTTTTAAAAGACTGAATAAACATTTACGACGACACAAAATTCTTAAAGACTACCAATTTGGATTTAGACCAAAACATAATAAAGTACAACAGACTTCCAGAATAGTAAAAGACATAGCCTTAAATTTTAACAAGAACAATGTAACAGCTCTTGCTTTACTAGACATACAAAAAGCATTTGACAGAGTTTGGATGGTCGGACTAATTCTTAAATTAATAAAACTAAAATTTTCACCGACTCTAATCAAATTAATAGACAACTACTTACGGAACAGGACATTTACTGTGACAATTAACAATAAACACTCGACACGAAGACCAATAAAAGCAGGGGTTCTACAGGGGTCGATCCTGGCACCCATCCTTTTCATCATTTATATAAACGGCATACCGACAATGCCTCAAACAAAATTAGCACTTTACGCAGACGACACCGCCGTGTACAGCCATTCCTTCAGTGCGATAGCTGCACACAAAAAGGTGGAAATGCACATAGGACAGATTATTAAATTTTTTAACCTTTGGAAAATAAAATTAAACGGACAAAAGACAGAGACTATTACATTCACACGCAAATACACAGACACGAAACTATTTTTTCCGCCTAAAATTGACGAACACCCAATAACACTTAAAAAGACGGTTAAATATCTTGGAATTCATTTGGACAGTAAACTCACATTCAGATCACACATTAAAAACACAATAGCACGATGATTCGCAGTCCTCAAAAGCATCTACTCCTTAATGAGTAAAAGGAGTAATTTGTCAAAATCGAATAAATTGTTATTGTACAAAGTTTTATTAAGACCAGTTTTAATATATGGCGCACCAACCTGGTGTAATGTCGCCCCCACAAATTTATTGTTACTACAGCGCTTCCAAAATAAATGCCTGAGACTTGCATTAGACATGGACAGATACACCAAAATAGACACATTACATGCACAAGGACAAATACAGTTACTGGAAGACTACATACGAGAACACTCTGAAAAATTTTACACAATACAGACAAACACAAAACATCCCAATAAATTGGTACGAGACATAACGGACACAAGACTACACAAAACTACAATTACTCTAAAACACAGGCTTCCCTATCAAAACTTATTCATTTTCACAGAAAATTTGGATGAATGAGTGTGTGAATGCGAAAAGTTTCATTCAAAATTTATCTTCAAAATTTCAATTTTAAAATCTAATTTTACAAAATTCTGATCAGAGTATTTATGTTTTAACACAATTTTTTGCATACTGCTTGTTACCTTTTATTTTTTTTTTTGGTACAACCCTTTGAATTTTAACATCCAAATTTATCAAACTTGTACAAAATTTTCTATACCGAAGTTGTTCATGACACGCGGTTGATAAGAGTTTGTTCACGCACACACTTATTAACATAGTGTTCATCAAAATTAATCTGTGGAGGTAAGTACTTTTGGGTAGGTACTCCAGTTTTATAATTGTTCAAAACAAATTTTTATTTTTGTTAATTTTGCTGACTGTAAAATAAAAACTTATTGAAGAAAGAAGAAGAAGAGTGACAATAAAATTTTGGGTTGTACGCGCCTGGGTTCAAAACACCGCGAGGCGAACTAAATTTTGTATACAGCCAATAGAAATTCCTGAAAGTCGGGACCAGTTTGAAATTTCGTAGTAAATCCGTGATGTCCCAATAAGCCAAATTCCTCCTATGAACCTTTTATTTTGCCACTCCCTAAGACAATGAAGAGGGGAAACCCTGAGAAAGTGCTGGTAAACGAGAAAGCAGGAGCAGACCCTTTTCAAAGAATTGGAGCTATAAAAAGAACCCCCCCACAGAAGGGTGCCAGAGAAGAAAAGAGCAGCATATATGAGCCCAGAGAAAGATCAGCCTCCTTCAGCGGAGTCAATGAAAATAAACCGAAACCAATGTCTTCCCAAATGATTGACGTCTCCCCAATAGAAAATATTGCGAAGAGGAAGAGAGGCGATTCAAACATAACTGAACAGGATATAGAGACCGACATAGATCTTGGTCTTATAATAAGAAAAGTCAACTCAAAAACGCAAGAACTGAGATGGCTTACCAAAACAAACGCAGGCACAAACAGCGATATAAGGAAAACCATGGAAGAACTATGGACCTTCACAAACTGTATGGGAAAAATGTATGATAAACTTCAAGCAATAGATGAAAAATACAGAACAGGTGCGGCCACAGATACTAGTACACAAATAAAGAAGGAAATCAGTACCCAAACCGAAATAAGTTCTCTAGAAACGGCTGAAGAGAAAGACTTGAAGAAACTAATAAACGAGATAGAGATGGGGAATTCATATGAAGAGTTCGAACTGGTAGCTTCAAAGGATTGGCCCTCTGCAGCCTTTAGGAAAGTGCAAGCAGGATATGGGAACATGCTACTAGCCTCCCATGAGTGGGAGTATGGTTCGTGTCAGACGATACCCATCCTGACCCAGGGGTACCCACAAGTCTCTGCCAAGCATACCCGAGACCACTACTGCTCGAATAACAAGAAAAGAAGACTGGAAATGTCATATACCTGAAACATACAATCGGGGAACCAACGGAAACTGGAGACATTAGGAACACAGAACGATACGTCTATAATCTGGTTACACGAAAACAATCGGATGGCAACACCAGTGCAGAAAAGATCTTTGACAGCCTCCAAAAGCTCAACAACCTTACTTTAACCCAAGGCAGGACCAAACTAGCATTCGCAAAATCGCTGGTTCCGGAATGGCAAATAATAAAAAAGCAAATTGAATTTGCATACGTCAATTCAGAAGTGGATATTCGAGTTTACTCGCCACAAACACGGCCGAAAGATACCCCAACCGAAATTTCGAACGAATGGACTGAAGTGAGAAGTCATAAAAACAAAAAAGAAAAAGAAAGAAAGGTGGAAGTAAAGCGCACAGATGCAGTCCTTATAAAGGCGAACGGGAAGACATATGCCGACCTCCTGAGGATGGTCAAAACTCAGGTTTATCCAGAAAACAAAATCCAGGCTATTGCAGAAGAAAGTTTATCCAGTTTATTCAGATGACAACATATCAGGAGTCAAAAAAACCAGAAATGGAGAATTACTTCTGGAAGTGAAGGAAGGAGAAACTGAAAACCTCAAGGAAACAATTAAACAGAAACTGCCCGATATTGAGATCCCTACAAAAAACACAAACATAACTATAAACATAAGGGACCTAGACTCAGTAACCACCAAGGATGAAATACTCAGTGCACTACAATACACTATTGAAATTAGCAAAGACCAAGTGATCATAAAAAACCTTAGACCAGCATATGGAGAGACCCAAGTAGCGACTGTTTCACTTCCACAGAAACAAGCAAGAGAACTAATAGAGAAAGGCCGGTTAAAGATTGGCTGGGTACAATGCAGAGTAAGGGAAAGAATCGAACTGGAGAGATGCCATAGATGCTGGAAAACAGGACATTACGGCAGCACATGTAACGGACAAGACAGACAAAATCTATGCTTTAATTGTGGGCAAGAAGGCCACAAGGCAAACGACTGCAAGAATGAGCCTTATTGCCCAATATGCATTATGAAGGGTCACAGGTCGGATTCCGAAATGTGCCCGGAATTCAAGAAAGCTTTGGCGGAGGCGAAGCGAACGAGATGGCAAAGAACTCTACAAAATGGCCTTGAAAATCCTTCAAATTAATTTGATGAGATGCCGAGCAGCACATGACATCTTGCATGCAACAGCCACAGAACTAAAAACAGATTAGTGTAGACTTATTAGTGAACCTAATAAAAAACTAGTAAGTGATCCAAACTGGTACACCGACGCAAAAAAGGACTCAGCCATACGAATCAACAACCCAGAATTATACATTGTCGACATAGGTAGTGGACTTGGGTATACATGGGTTGAACTACAAAAATGTATCTTGTACAGCTGTTACTTCTCACCGAACGACGAAATTTCGACCAAAAAACAACCTTTCGACCTCACTTGACGCACTAAGCAGACATATACGAACAAAGGCAAAAGGGAAAATAATCGGGGGGGATTTTAATGAAAAATCGCCATACTGGGGTTGCCCAAACATGGATCGCCGAGGTGATGTTATAATGGATCTCTACCTACAAAACAATGGAACTAGGGCAACATTTGAAAGGGGGAAATCGTTCTCCATTATTGACCTTACTTTTGCATCAAGCGATATCGCACAGTCTATCTCGACATGGAAGGTCCTCGACATAGAATCTCTAAGCGATCACCGGTATATTGAAATTCAAATGGAACAACATCCCAAGAGTAAGATGCATAAACCACAGAAGACAAAGATAGTGACAATCACAAATAAAAACGAAGAAAAAGTTGCCAGGAATTTAACTATGGAATTAAACAAGACTGAAGCCTACACCGCCCACACACTAATTGCAGCATTAAGAAAAGCATGCGAAACTCCGACGCCTGGAAGAAACAAAAACCACAGGAGAAAAAGCGTATACTGGTGGAATGAGACCATCGCAAGCAAAAGGAAAACCTGCATAGCCACAAGAAGAAGGTATCTTCGCTGTGCTCGGAAGACAGGACACGCTGAAAGCCTAGAGGAGATAAAACAACTATACCACAAAGCTAAAAAGGAAATACGTAAGAAAATAAACTTCTCCAAAAAAATACACTGGGAAAAGCTCTGCAAGAACATCGATGAAGACACTTGGGGCGATGCCTACAAAATAGTAACGAGGAACCTGCGCATCCGGCAAACAAACCAAAAACTACGAATAAATACCATCCTCAAGATAGCCAAGGAATTATTCCCTACTCACCCTAAACCAAGCTGGGAGCAACCGAAAGTCACAGAAATTCCGCTATTTACCGAGGAAGAATTAATCGCGGCAAACAAGCGCCTAAAAAACAAAAGAGCGCCTGGTCCAGATGGTCTGTCCCCCGAAGCCGTCAAGTTATTGGTAAAAACCTCCCCAGAACTAGTACTGAATGTCTTAAATGAAAACCTACTAACTGGCACGTTTCCAAGTAGATGGAAACAAGCGAAGCTAGTTCTCATTAAAAAAGGGAACAAGACAATAGGCGAACCTTCTTCCTATAGCCCTTTATGTGTACTAGACGTAGCTGGTAAGCTACTAGAACAACTGCTCGTAAGTCGGCTTAAAAACGAATTGAAGAATGGATTAAACTTTTCGGAGAACCAGTTCGGCTTCCGGGAAGGCAAATCAACTATAGACGCCATAAAACAGGTGATAGATATCGCCAAAAAGGCACCAGAAGAAGAAAGTAGGCACCAAAAGAATTCGGAAAATTTGTGCCCTAGTTACGATTGATATTCGTAACGCTTTCAACTCCGCTGTTTGGCAAGACATCTTGGAAGAACTAACAAGATGAAATATATCTCCGTACCTACTGCGAATGGTTCGCAGCTACTTCGAGGGCCGCAGTGTCATACTACAAGCCGAACAAGATACGCTACACTACAACGTCACTAGTGGTGTACCCCAGGGCTCTGTATTAGGACCGACACTGTGGAACGTACTTTATGATGGAGTACTTCGGCTGGAGCTACCTGAAGGGACTAAGCTAACAGGCTTCGCTGATTATCTTGCACTAACAATCGTCGGCAAAACAGAAAAGGGTATTATGCTAAGGGCCAATTAATCAATCAAACAAATTGTCTGCTGGATGGAGTCAAAATCACTGCGCATAGCTCCTGAAAAAACCGAAGCAGTTCTTTTGACGGGATACAGAAAACTTGCACACATCTACTTCCAAGTACGGGATTCAGAAATGAAACCTAAAACAAACATAAAATATCTAGGAATTATAATCGACAAGTGTTTGTCTTTTAAAGAGCATTTTAATATGGCAGCAGAGCGAGCAATAAAAACCACTTCTGCCCTCGAAAAACTTATGCCCAATGTTGGAGGGCCTAGGAGCAGCAATCGCAGGTTGCTCAGCGCAGTTGCCCAGTCTGCGATGTTGTACGGTGCCCCTATCTGGGCGGAAGCCACCAATAAAAACAATATTGGAAAACTAGCAGCTTATCAGAGAAAACTGGCTCTGCGTGTATGTAGTGCATATCGGACAGTGTCCAGAGATGCAGCGTTAGCTACCTCAGGCATTCCGCCAATAGACTTGCAAATTAGGCTATGGAAATACCTACATTATGCTTCCAAAGACGACATAACAAGAAACAAGGCAAACGATAACCTCTTAAGGGAATGGCAGGAAGCGTGGAATATGACACCAAAAGGCGAGTGGACAAGGATACTCATCCTCAATATAGAGACATGGTATGGACGAAAACATGGCGAAATAAACTACCACCTAACCCAAATCCCCACGGACCATGGGTGCTTTAAGGAATTCCTCCACAACATCGGGAGGGCATCAGATCCAGACTCTATAAATATATATATATATATATATATATATATATATATATATATACTGCGGACAACTAGACAACGTAATCCATACGCTATACGATTGCCCGAGATGGGACAAAGAACGCAAGGATATAGCAATAGACAGTCTTAATCCAAGGAATACAGTTGAAAAAATGCTACAATCACAAGAAGACTGGGACACTATAAACGGCATGATCAACAAGATCCTATCCCAAGAAGAAGCTGTTGAACGTCTCTGGAAAAAGAGGAAAACAACCTAAACAGCCACTAATCCCAGCTACCATGTACTGCGATAGAAGACACAAACACATTTACCATAATTCATTGTAAATTAATTTTATTGTATTTAAATATATGACAACTGACACCCTGAATGTAAATGCTACAAGCGGTCCCAGGGTGCTCAGGGTTAATATAAAAAAGAAAAAAAGAGTCTTGTCTGTCTAGTCTTGTCTGTCTAGTCTTGTCTGTCTCAGTCGCGTACGAGACGCGGAAGCGAGTAGACGTTAGTGAGATGTTAGTGATGTTAGTGATTATAATAAGTTGGTTTATAAGTTTATATTTATCAGTTATTTAATTGCAATCCAAGTTAGTGTATTTTGGTTTGTTTCTTTCTCTTTGTAGAGATTAACTTTTGCTTCAATAACGGTGTTTTTAGTTTTCTTTAAGCTAAATAGTTTTGAGTCACAGCACGTGGCGTGATTTTTTATATTCTTAAAATTCTTACTGTTTTTGTTCCACTCCTTATCTCGTATATACGGAGATAAGGATAATTTAACGCCGCTCAATAGACAGGTGGATGAGCTGGAGAGGGCCATCGCTGGAGGAAGCAGCACAAAGCGTGACATCAATGAAGCAGCAGCGCGAGTCAGGAGGACAACAAATGTTTTCTCGCGCCACTCCGTGACCAGTTGCCTCGAGGAGCATCGCTTCCAGCCGATTGAGAAGGTGCTGTACGACGTGGAGGTACAAACGCTAGGTACGGCGTGCAAGGAAGTCAGCACCCAAACGGAGGCTGAATGTAGAATCACCAGTGCGTTGAAACCGGGCATGAATATGCAGGAGCACATGTCCCTGGCGAGGGAGAGGTGGTCCGAGGATGCCTTCACCGTGGTGAAGATGGCTAAGGGCTCTTCTCTGGCCAAGGACGAGGATGTAGTCCTGCTGGTTACAGAAGAGAAAGGGGATAACTGTGGACAGTTGGGCTGGCGGATGCTCGACCAGATCCCCCAGGCCAGGCGAGTGGCTGAAGGCTTGAATGTAGGCTCCGTGGCCTTCATCAAGAGCAAGAATGTTGTCTGTATAGGAGGCGATGAGTCGTTGGACTCCGGTCGATAAGGTCTAGGGCGCCGAAGAAAAGGCGTTCGAGACCTTATTAAGGATGAGAGGTCTTTGTGAAAATACTGAGAGAAAGAGGTTCGCTATCGATGTGGCTGATAACCTTAATATGTGGCTAGTACGAAAGATGGCTGAATGCGTGTGGCATGGCACAGGAGTTGACATAACCCTGTGCTTGATGAATGCGTAGGGCCAAAAGCCCAGAGTGGAAGGGGTCGGAGGCACCAGAAAGGCAGAAACCTTACTGGTGAGGAGGGCAGAGGGCGTTTCTTACGCCCATATGGTGAATGTCCTTAAGAAGTAAGTTGATATGGATGATATAAATGTAAGGGCGATGAGAAAAACCCACGCTGGGGACCTCATCGTCAGAGTGAATGATGATGGGGAAAAGAAGCGACTGGCAGAGCGAATGGCCCTAGTGACTGAAGCTGTATGGGATGTTAGGACGGAGGTGGGGCTCAGAAGTGTCCTTGTAAGGGGCAGGGATGAAGCTACCACCACCGATGAGGTGAAAGGAAACATTCAGAAGGCGGCTGAATGTAGGGAGTGTGTGGTAAAGTCTCTCCGCACAGTGCGCTGAGGGGCCAGTATGGCAGTTGCCACTCTTTCATTAAGAGCGGCACAAACCATACTGGAGAAAGGTAGAATAAAAGTTGGCTGGATCATGTGCCGAGTGACCGAAGATAATAATCCGATTAGGTGCTACAGATGCCTTGGCTTCGGGCACCTGGCGGCAGCATGCAAGGGAATGGAGAGAAAGAATGCGTGTTTGCTAAGCGATGAAAGTGGGCACAAAGCACACGAGTGCACGGCCAAAGAGGCTAAGTGCTTCGTGTGCAGAGTGAGTGGGCATAGGGCGAACTCCATGGACTGCCCTGCGTACAGGAAACTGTGCAAGGAAAGTATGAAAGGGACGTCCCAAAGAAACAGAATATGCTAGTATTGCAGACGAACTCAAATAGGAGTGCGGTTGCAATGGAGCTGGTATGGAAGACGGTGCATGATGAGAGAGTGGATGTGGCCATGGTCTCCGAACCAAATCTTCGGACTATTGGTAACGGGGGCTGGCACGTGGACCAGTGTAAGAATGTTGCCATGAGGATTTTCCAATCGGAAAATCCTATGGTTAAGTGTGTACGTGGAAATGGATATATGTGAGTTGAATGGGAAAACTGGGTCCTGTATGGATGCTACATCTCGCCTAACATAACGTTAGAGCAGCTTGAAGATTTTGTGGATGAGCTAAGGACCAGTATGAAAATCTGGTCCAAAGAGATTGTTGTCGGGGGGGATTTCAATGCCAAGTCCGCTTGGTGGAGATCCCCTAGAGAGGATGAGAGAGGGAGAATGATGGAAGAGTGGCTGGCAGAGGAGGACCTGGTGGTTCACAACAGTGGGAATGTGCCAACCTTCGTGCGGGGCGAAAGTATGTCTTTCATAGACATCACTTTTAGCACCTCATGGATTGAGGGCAGAGTGAAAGAGTGGTGTGTCAGAGAGGGAGAGAATCTGAGTGATCACCAGGATCATGTTTCTGATGGACCGGTTGCATTTGGAACGAATGGATGGAGAGTGGACAAGATTCTACTAGAAAGATTGGGAGACGTCATGAAAGAGCTGGCTAAAAGGACAGGCCCCGAAAATGGATTGCGGAGCTCCTGCGAAGCAGTTCTTCACGGGGCCTGTGATGCGGTGTTTCTGAGAAAACAGAGGGGCGTCAGAGGCAGGAAGCCAGTTTACTGGTGGAATGAGCAGGTAGCTGAAAAGCGTAAAACCTGTTTGCATGAAAAGAGATGCATGGTGAAGAGTAATAGGCAAGCAAATGAGGAAGTGCATGAGGAGTGCAGAAGGAGGTATAACTTGGCGCGCAGGGAACTTCGCAGAGCAATCGCGATCTCCACGCAAGAAGCTTGGAGCGTGCTCTGCGAAGAGGTGAATAATAACATCTGGGGTGACGGCTATAAGATCGTCACCAGAAAAATCGCGCAAAGGGTTAATACTCTCCGGGGGGATAGCCTTATGACGGAAGTCAAGAAGCTGTTCCCAGTATATGAGCGAATGAACTGGCTGAAACCCGTGGGATGGAGATCGGCGCCCCTTTTCACTTCGGCGGAGCTGCAGAGTGCAGTTGGCCGGATGAAGGAGGGAAGAGCGCCGGGTCCTGATGATGTTCCGCCGGAAGCGTGCAAGGACATGTGCTTGAGCATGATGAATGAATTGTTGATGAATGACAGTTTCCCCAAAGAGTGGAAGAGAACGAGACTAGTGATGATTGAAAAAGAGCGAAAGGAAGGAGCGGAAGCCAATTACAGGTCAATCTGTCTACTGAATGAGATAGGGAGGATGTTTGAGAGTATGATTGGAGCTAGGATAAATGAGGATCTCGAGAGGGCAGGGGGTCTTTCAGAGGAACAGTATGGGTTCAGAAGCGGCCGCACTAGGGTGAACGCAATGATGCGTGTGATAGAGAGAGCAAGGTTAGCAAATACGGGTCCATGGCGTACCCGTAGCTACTGCGTGCTTGTAACCCTGGACGTGAAAAATGCTTTCAAGTCGGTCCCATGGGGCGGAATCATGGAGGCTTTGGAACTAAAGGGGGTAGCTCCCTACTTTCGAAAGATGTGGGAAGCTACTTGAATGATAGTGACTGTGGAAGGTAAAATCTTCAAAATGAGTGCGGGTGTTCCACAAGGTTCGGTTCTTGGGCCGATACTGTTGAACATATTTTATGATGATGTTTTGAGATTCAGGCTGCCAGACGGGGTTACACTCGTAGGGTACGCTGATGACTTAGCAGTGTTCGCTGTCGCAAGAACGGAAGAAAGTCTGAAAGCGAAAATGAATAAGGCAATTAGTAGGATTGATCGGTGGATGGGGGAAAAAGAGCTTGCTCTGGCTCCCCACAAAACCGAGGCGGTCCTACTAATTGGGAGAAGAAAGCTGCGTGAATTGACCGTGCGAATGGGGACAGTGGACGTACCGCCTCGGGAATATGTAAGATACCTTGGGGTAGAGCTTCAGCGAAATCTCAGGGTGTCCGATCAGGTCACCCGGGTAGTGAGCAAAGCTACAGCATGTGTGAAAGCCCTTGGACGGCTGATGCCCAACATTGGTGGGCCGTTGGCCTCCAAGAGGAGGGTTATGAATGCGGTCGTGCACTCCATTCTCTTGTATGGGGTGCCGGCATGGATAAATGCGTTCAGGCTTGAATGGTATAGAGCGAGACTGATGAGAGTTCAAAGGTGTATGCTGCTGCGTGTGTGCAGCGCATACAGAACTGTTTCTGGCGACGCCGTGACGGTCGTTGCTGGAGTTATCCCGTTATACCTTCTGGCGCATGAAAGGGTGAGAGTTTGGGGAGGTAAAGACCCTAGAAATGAAAGGGAAAAAACAATGCGTGTATGGCAAGAGCTATGGCAGGGGTCGGAAAAGGGAGCCTGGACCAGGCAACTGATTCCGACTATCTATTCATGGGTCAACCGTGGGCATGGGGAGGTGAATTATCACCTCACCCAGGCGGTTACGGGGCATGGATGCTTTGGGTCTTACCTGGTGTGCATCGGGAAACTGGTTGAGGCGCACTGTATGTACTGTGGAGCGACTGAGGACACTGTGGAGCATACCATTTTCGAGAGTACGAGATGGGAGAGAGTTAGAAGTGCCGCATAATGCAAGGTGAGAGAGAATGTGAACAAGGAGAGTATGGTGTGTATCATGCCCCGCAGTGAGTATGAATAGGGCATGCTGACTGGAATGATAGGTTATCTAATGCGGAGAAAGGAGAAGGATGAAAGGGACGAGCGTAAGGCGGGACGAGCGGTTGCTACGCACGAGCCGAGCGTGCCATCGCCGGGCCCCCCTTAGTGCGAAGGGGGCGCACAAATTTATTGTAAACTCTGATGTGAGGGGGGGGCACGGCGATTAACGGCGCGTCCGGCACAACGAATGACTGGATGAATGCTTTGGATATGAAAGGGGGAGGAAAGTTGTGAAGTTATGCCAAATTTTGGATTCCATCACGTTCTCTCCGGTTTTGGCTGGGGGGCTGAATGGTGGAGGTTTTTAAGTTGGTCGCCCCTTTTGGGGGGCAGCCCCAAACTACCACTCGGCACGGGTCGGGTGGTGTCTGTTGGCAGATTTTCACCTCCAGCACGTGCAAAAAAAAAAGTCTTGTCTGTCTAGTCTTGTATGTCTAGTCTTCTCTGTCTAGTCTGGTCCTTTTTTTTTGCACCTGCTGGGAGGCGAAAATCTGCAAACAGACACCAACCGGCCCGTGCCGAGTGGTAGTGTGGGGCTGCCCACCAGTGAGCGACCCACTAAAAATCCCACCATTTATAACCTCCCGCCCACAACCAGAGAAACGTGTTGCAATCCAGAATTGGCATCACGCACCTCCCCCTTGCATTTCCAAAGCAGTCATCGGCATTCATTTGTCTAGTCTGGTCTGTCTAGTCTTGTCTGTCTAGTCTTGTATGTCTAGTCTTGTCTGTCTAGTCTTGGCTGTCTAGTCTTGTCTGCCTAGTCTTGTCTGTCTAGTCTTGTCTGTCTAGTCTTGTCTGTCTAGTTTTGTCTGTCTAGTTTTGTCTGTCTAGTCTTGTCTGTCTAGTCTTGTCTGTCTAGTCTTGTCTGTCTAGTCTTGTCTGTCTAGTCTTGTCTGTCTAGTCTTGTCTGTCTAGTCTTGTCTGTCTAGTCTTGTCTGTCTAATCTTGTCTGTCTAGTCTTGTCTGTCTAGTCTTGTCTGTCTAGTCTTGTCTGTCGAGTCTTGTCTCTCTAGTCTTGTCTGTCTAGTCTTGTCTGTCTAGTCTTGTCTGTCTAGTCTTGTCTGTCTAGTCTTGTTTGTCAAGTCTTGTCTGTCTAGTCTTGTCTGTCTAGTCTTGTCTGTCTAGTCTTGTCTGTCTAGTCTTCTCTGTCTAGTCTTGTCTGTCTAGTCTTGTCTGTCTAGTCTTGTCTGTCTAGTCTTGTCTGTCTAGTCTTGTCTGTCTAGTCTTGTCTGTCTAGTCTTGTCTGTCTAGTCTTGTCTGTCTTCAATGCGGGAGACCGGGGTTCGAATCCTGGTCGGGGAGGCGACAACTAGGGCGGTTTTCATTAACCGTCCGGGCTGCCCACCCTGAATGAATGCAATATATGCGATACCGGGGTGGCGCATGTCTAGTCTTGTCTGTCTAGTCTTGTCTGTCTAGTCTTGTCTGTCTAGTCTTGTCTGTCTAGTCTTCTCTGTCTAGTCTTGTCTGTCTATACTTGTCTGTCTAGTCTTGTCTGTCAAGTCTTGTCTGTCTAGTCTTGTCTGTCTAGTCTTGTCTGTCTAGTCTTGTCTGTCTAGTCTTGTCTGTCTAGTCTTGTCTGTCTAGTCTTGTCTGTCTAGTCTTGTCTGTCTAGTCTTGTCTGTCTAGTCTTGTCTGTCTAGTCTTGTCTGTCTAGTCTTGTCTGTCTAGTCTTGTCTGTCTAGTCTTGTCTGTCTAGTCTTGTCTGTCTAGTCTTGTCTGTCTAGTCTTGTCTGTCTAGTCTTGTGTGTCTAGTCTTGTCTGTCTAGTCTTCTCTGCCTGGTCTTGTCTGTCTAGTCTTGTCTGCCTAGTCTTGTCTGTCTAGTCTTGTCTGTCTAGTCTTGTCTGTCTAGTCTTGTCTGTCTAGTCTTGTCTGTTTAGTCTTTTCGTTCTAGTCTTGTCTGTCTAGTCTTGTCTGTCTAGTCTTGTCTGTCTAGTCTTGTCTGTCTAGTTTTGTCTGTCTAGTATTGTCTGTCTAGTCTTGTCTGTCTAGTCTTGTCTGTCTAGTCTTGTCTGTCTAGTCTTGTCTGTCTAGTCTTGTCTGTCTAGTCTTGTCTGTCTAGTCTTGTCTGTCTAGTCTTGTCTGTCTAGTCTTGTCTGTCTAGTCTTGTCTGTCTAGTCTTGTCTGTCTAGTCTTGTCTGTCTAGTCTTGTCTGTCTAGTCTTGTCTGTCTAGTCTTGTCTGTCTAGTCTTGTCTGTCTAGTCTTGTCTGTCTAGTCTTGTCTGTCTAGTCTTGTCTGTCTAGTCTTGTCTGTCTAGTCTTGTCTGTCTAGTCTTGTCTGTCTAGTCTTGTCTGTCTAGTCTTGTCTGTCTAGTCTTGTCTGTCTAGTCTTGTCTGTCTAGTCTTGTCTGTCTAGTCTTGTCTGTCTAGTCTTGTCTGTCTAGTCTTGTCTGTCTAGTCTTGTCTGTCTAGTCTTGTCTGTCTAGTCTTGTCTGTCTAGTCTTGTCTGTCTAGTCTTGTCTGTCTAGTCTTGTCTGTCTAGTCTTGTCTGTCTAGTCTTGTCTGTCTAGTCTTGTCTGTCTAGTCTTGTCTGTCTAGTCTTGTCTGTCTAGTCTTGTCTGTCTAGTCTTGTCTGTCTAGTCTTGTCTGTCTAGTCTTGTCTGTCTAGTCTTGTCTGTCTAGTCTTGTCTGTCTAGTCTTGTCTGTCTAGTCTTGTCTGTCTAGTCTTGTCTGTCTAGTCTTGTCTGTCTAGTCTTGTCTGTCTAGTCTTGTCTGTCTAGTCTTGTCTGTCTAGTCTTGTCTGTCTAGTCTTGTCTGTCTAGTCTTGTCTCACTAGTCTTGTCTGTCTAGTCTTGTCTGTCTAGTCTTGTCTGTCTAGTCTTGTCTGTCTAGTCTTGTCTGTCTAGTCTTGTCTGTCTAGTCTTGTCTGTCTAGTCTTTTCTGTCTAGTCTTGTCTGTCTAGTCTTGTCTGTCTAGTCTTGTCTGTCTAGTCTTGTCTGTCTAGTCTTGTCTGTCTAGTCTTGTCTGTCTAATCTTGTCTGTCTAGTCTTGTCTGTCTAGTCTTGTGCGTCTAGTCTTGTCTGTCTAGTCTTGTCTGTCTAGTCTTGTCTGTCTAGTCTTGTCTGTCTAGTCTTGTCTGTCTAGTCTTGTCTGTCTAGTCTTGTCTGTCTAGTCTTGTCTGTCTAGTCTTGTCTGTCTAGTCTTGTCTGTCTAGTCTTGTCTGTCTAGTCTTGTCTGTCTAGTCTTGTCTGTCTAGTCTTGTCTGTCTAGTCTTGTCTGTCTAGTCTTGTCTGTCTAGTCTTGTCTGTCTAGTCTTGTCTGTCTAGTCTTGTCTGTCTAGTCTTGTCTGTCTAGTCTTGTCTGTCTAGTCTTGTCTGTCTAGTCTTGTCTGTCTAGTCTTGTCTGTCTAGTCTTGTCTGTCTAGTCTTGTCTGTCTAGTCTTGTCTGTCTAGTCTTGTCTGTCTAGTCTTGTCTGTCTAGTCTTGTCTGTCTAGTCTTGTCTGTCTAGTCTTGTCTGTCTAGTCTTGTCTGTCTAGTCTTGTCTGTCTAGTCTTGTCTGTCTAGTCTTGTCTGTCTAGTCTTGTCTGTCTAGTCTTGTCTGTCTAGTCTTGTCTGTCTAGTCTTGTCTGTCTAGTCTTGTCTGTCTAGTCTTGTCTGTCTAGTCTTGTCTGTCTGATAAAAAAGATCTGTATACGTGTCTTCAAAAACTAAAGCAGACAAGTGACCAAAATGGTCGAAAGAAGCTAGCTTTTCACCGACCCAGAGAATCTGACTGGCTAATTATGAAGAAAGCGCTAGAATTTATATTTTCCAGGACTGATATAGAGATAAGGGTATACTGTCCAATCAAACCGCAAATCGCAAAACAGCAGCAGGAGCAAGGGAAGAACAACACAGACTGGACGGAAGTGGTCAAAAAAGGCAAACCAACTACTGAAGTAAAGGGAAAAACAAACCAAGGAGGAAGAAAGAGCAAAAAAACCGAGGCGGTCATGGTTAAAGCCGACGGCAGTACTTATGCAGACCTCCTAAAAATGGTGAGATCAAATGTTGACCTCGACTCACCTGGAACGGTTATTACGGGAGCCAGGAAAGCTAAAACGGGCGAATTACTTCTAGAGGTGGAAAGCGGTAAAGCCCAAGGCCTAAGGGACGAAATAAAAAGCAAATGCTCTGCAGCTCAGGTACGAGTAAAAAGAGACGATGTGCTACTACACATAAAGGATCTAGACGCGATAACTACCCAAGAAGAAATACTACAGGCAATACAAAACTTTGTCGGAGAAGACAACTGTCAAACAAAGGTCCTAAACCTTAGACCGGCATATGGAGACAGCCAAGCTGCAACCATTTCAGCCAACAAAGAAGTAGCAGAAAAGCTACTAAAAATCGGTAGAATAAAAGTGGGCATAATTCAGTGCAGGATAAGAGAAAGAATTAATATAATTAAATGTCACAGGTGTTGGAATTTTGGCCACTTCGCCAACGAATGCGAGGGCCCAGACAGGCAAAACCTTTGTCTTAAATGCGGGCGTGAAGGTCATATTGCCCAGAACTGCAACGCAGCTGAGTTTTGCCCCATATGCAACGTAAAGGGCCACAGAGCAGATTCGGGAATGTGCCCGATTTTCCAGAAGGCGCTATCGGAGGCTAGGCGCAAAAGTAAGGCACAGAAATGACTATACAGTTCATACAAATAAATGCTATGAGATGCCGTGCAGCATACGACCTCTTAATCGCAACGGCATTAGAACTTAAAGCGGACATATTACTGGTAAGTGAACCCAATAAGAAGTTGGTCGAGAACGCAGACTGGTTCACGGACAATAGAAAGGACGCAGCCATCAGAGTTTTAAATCGCAAGATACCGGTGATTAAAACAGGAAGTGGTCCTGGTTTCGTATGGATAGAGCTGCAGAAATATATTATATACTGCTGCTACTTCTCACCAAATGAAAATATAGAGAAGCTGAATGAATCGCTAGAAGCATTAAATCAAGAAATAAGGGGTCAAAGTAAAAAGGCACTAATTGCTGGTGATTTCAACGCCAAGTCTCCCTACTGGGGTTCTCCAAAGGTAGACAAGAGAGGTGATCTAGTTATGGACTGGGCAGCCGAATTAGAACTCGTCGTTCAAAATAAAGGAGCTACGCATACGCTCGTCAGGGGAAACGCTCAATCCATAATAGACCTTACTTTTACGACAGTCGACTTATCTAACATGATCATAGATTGGAGTGTGCTCGAGAGGGAGAGTTTAAGCGACCATCGCTACATCCTATTCAAAATAGAAGAAGCCATAAAGCAGATAAGCCATGTAAGAACTAACGGCTGGAGTCTAAAGGCATTCAATAAAGAAAAAATGAAAAGCAGCCTGGCAATGCAAATAGCACGGACGCACAAAAGAAACGCGGATACGCTCGTAGAAGTCATGAAAAAGGCGTGTGACGAAACCTTAAAAAAGAATAGAGGACCATCAAGGAGAAAACTAGTATATTGGTGGAACAACGAAATCGCCAGCATGCGGGCTGAATGTATCACAGCCAGAAGAAAATATCAGCGACACCGTACTAAAAAAGGAGTGGCCGACAAAGTCTTGAAATCACTTCATTCGCTTTACAAAAAAGCTAAAAAGGATCTTCGATACCTAATCAACAAAGCTAAGCGGGATCACTGGAGAAAACTGTGTGAAGATCTCGACGACGATATTTGGGGAGACGCGTTTCAAACGTGCAAAAGAAGGCTCAAAATCCAACATCCAAACGTGCAAATGACGATGGAGGGAATGCTACAGGTAGTCGAAGTGCTTTTCCCACGCCAAAACCTAAAGTTGTTGAAATTCCATTGTTCAACCAGGAGGAACTAGCTAATGCGGCAAATCGCATCCGAGATGGAAAATCCCCGGGACTAGACGGTGTGCCACCAGAAGTAGTTAAGACCATCGCCCAGCAAGAACCTATGTTCACTCTGGAAGTAATGAATGCTCTCCTAACTGCTGGAAACTTTCCAGACAAGTGGAAGCGTTCCAGACTGGTCTTTATTAGGAAGGGAGATAAGCCAGTTGGAGAACCTTCATCTTATAGGCCCCTATGCCTTCTAGATGTGTCGGGTAAACTGTTAGAAAGTCTACTACTGAGGAGATTACAGAAGGAGCTTGACGCCGGACTGGGTTTATCCGATAAGCAATTTGGGTTCCGTAAGGGTAGATCTACCATGGGTGCAATAGAGGAAGTAAAAAAAATAGCAGAGAAAGCTAAAGCCGGCACACAAAGGACTAAAAAAATGTGTGCACTAATAACTTTTGATGTGCAAAATGCATTCAACACTGCCAACTGGGAACAACTAATGGGCGAACTTACAAGAAGACGTATAGCACCTTACCTACAACGAATGTTAAGAAGTTACCTTACCAACAGAAAACTAGTACTACAGGCCCTAAATGAGACGGTAGAAGTAGAGGTAAGCTGTGGTGTCCCACAGGGCTCTATATTAGGTCCCACTATGGAACGTCTTATACGACGATATTTTAAGAATGAAGCTGCCTGAAGGCGCCACGCTAATTGGTTTCGCGGACGACTTAGCCTTGGTCGTAACCGCAAAAAATGAACAAGGAATAATGCGTACTGCAAACCACGTAATCTGTATGGTAACCCAGTGGATTACAACGAGGAAACTGAAGCTAGCACCCGAAAAAACCGAGGCAGTCCTTTTGACAGGACAAAGGAAACTTATGCCAATCAAATTTAAAGTGGGAACCACGGAAATAATCCCAAAACAACAAATAAAATACCTGGGCATTTTAATAGATAGAGGACTTACGTTCTCTGCACATCTCACAGATGCTGCAGGAAAAGGATTAAAGACACTGGGAGCAATGGAAAAAATAATGCCAAACGTTGGGGGACCCAGAAGCTCCAAGCGTAAACTCTTAGGTATGGTAGCACAATCTGCTATGTTATATGGAGCTCCACTCTGGGCAGAAAAAATGAATACAAGAAGCTGCGCAGAAAAATTGGAATCAGTACAACGTAAAATTGCACTTCGTATATGCAGTGCATACCGTACAGTATCTGGAGAGGCAGCATTAGTAGTCGCCGCTATTGCACCCATCGATTTGCTCGCAAAAGAAAGAAAAGACATAAGCAAGGCAGGCCACAACAATCGCAGGCAGAAAGCTAGAGTGAATCTCCTCAATGAATGGCAGCAAAGATGGTCACATACAGAGAAAGGCCAATAGACTAGGCTACTCATACCAGACTTAACTGTATGGACCAACAGGAAACACTGAGAAGTTAGTTACCATCTTACGCAATTTCTAACTGGTCACGGTTGTTTCAATGACTTTCTACACCACATTGGTAGATCATCGGATAATTCCTGTGTATACTGTGGTGAAATAGACACAGTAAACCACACAATATTTGAATGCTACAGATGGGAAAGTGATAGGGATGAAGCTGTAAAGAATATGGGTACACCTTTTGACGCACGAACAGTCATGGCCTATATGTTAGAAAATAAAGAAAATTGGGACAAGATCCGCAGACTTATCCGAACAATAATATCGACAAAAGAAACAGACGAGAGAAAGAGACGAGTGACCAAGTATAGTCAAAACTAACTACAGCGACTAAATGACAACAACCAGCACTCTGAAGCCATGCGATAAGCGTTTCCGGAGAGCCTGGTTGGTTTCCTGGGGACCACTTGTCTGTATAAAGTACAGCTACGCCCGGAAAAAAAAAAAAAAAAGTCTTGTCTGTCTAGTCTTGTCTGTCTAGTCTTCTCTGTCTAGTCTTGTCTGTCTAGTCTTGTCTGTCTAGTCTTGTCTGTCTAGTCTTGTCTGTCTAGTCTTGTCTGTCTAGTCTTGTCTGTCTAGTCTTGTCTGTCTAGTCTTGTCTGTCTAGTCTTGTCTGTCTAGTCTTGTCTGTCTAGTCTTGTCTGTCTAGTCGTGCCTGTCTAGTCTTGTCTGTCTAGTCTTGTCTGTCTAGTCTTGTCTGCCTAGTCTTGTCTGTCTAGTCTTGTCTGTCTAGTCTTGTCTGTCTAGTCTTGTCTGTCTAGTCTTGTCTGTCTAGTCTTGTCTGTCTAGTCTTGTCTGTCCAGTCTTGTCTGTCCAGTCTTGTCTGTCTGTCTTGTCTGTCTAGTCTTGTCTGTCTAGTCTTGTCTGTCTAGTCTTGTCTGTCTAGTCTTGTCTGTCTAGTCTTGTCTGTCTAGTCTTGTCTGTCTAGTCTTGTCTGTCTAGTCTTGTCTGTCTAGTCTTGTCTGTCTAGTCTTGTCTGTCTAGTCTTGTCTGTCTAGTCTTGTCTGTCTAGTCTTGTCTGTCTAGTCTTGTCTGTCTAGTCTTGTCTGTCTAGTCTTGTCTGTCTAGTCTTGTCTGTCTAGTCTTGTCTGTCTAGTCTTGTCTGTCTAGTCTTGTCTGTCTAGTCTTGTCTGTCTAGTCTTGTCTGTCTAGTCTTGTCTGTCTAGTCTTGTCTGTCTAGTCTTGTCTGTCTAGTCTTGTCTGTCTAGTCTTGTCTGTCTAGTCTTGTCTGTCTAGTATTGTCTGTCTAGTCTTGTCTGTCTAGTCTTGTCTGTCTAGTCTTGTCTGTCTAGTCTTGTGTGTCTAGTCTTGTCTGTCTAGTCTTGTCTGTCTAGTCTTGTCTGTCTAGTCTTGTCTGTCTAGTCTTGTCTGTCTAGTCTTGTCTGTCTAGTCTTGTCTGTCTAGTCTTGTCTGTCTAGTCTTGTCTGTCTAGTCTTGTCTGTCTAGTCTTGTCTGTCTAGTCTTGTCTGTCTAGTCTTGTCTGTCTAGTCTTGTCTGTCTAGTCTTGTCTGTCTAGTCTTGTCTGTCTAGTCTTGTCTGTCTAGTCTTGTCTGTCTAGTCTTGTCTGTCTAGTCTTGTCTGTCTAGTCTTGTCTGTCTAGTCTTGTCTGTCTAGTCTTGTCTGTCTAGTCTTGTCTGTCTAGTCTTGTCTGTCTAGTCTTGTCTGTCTAGTCTTGTCTGTCTAGTTTTGTCTGTCTAGTCTTGTCTGTCTAGTCTTGTCTGTCTATTCTTGTCTGTCTAGTCTTGTCTGTCTAGTCTTGTCTGTCTAGTCTTGTCTGTCTAGTCTTGTCTGTCTAGTCTTGTCTGTCTAGTCTTGTCTGTCTAGTCTTATCTGTCTAGTCTTGTCTGTCTAGTCTTGTCTGTCTAGTCTTGTCTGTCTAGTCTTGTCTGTCTAGTCTTGTCTGTCTAGTCTTGTCTGTCTAGTCTTGTCTGTCTAGTCTTGTCTGTCTAGTCTTGTCTGTCTAGTCTTGTCTGTTAGTCTTGTCTGTCTAGTCTTGTCTGTCTAGTCTTGTCTGTCTAGTCTTGTCTGTCTAGTCTTGTCTGTCTAGTCTTGTCTGTCTAGTCTTGTCTGTCTAGTCTTGTCTGTCTAGTCTTGTCTGTCTAGTCTTGTCTGTCTAGTCTTGTCTGTCTAGTCTTGTCTGTCTAGTCTTGTCTGTCTAGTCTTGTCTGTCTAGTCTTGTCTGTCTAGTCTTGTCTGTCTAGTCTTGTCTGTCTAGTCTTGTCTGTCTAGTCTTGTCTGTCTAGTCTTGTCTGTCTAGTCTTGTCTGTCTAGTCTTGTCTGTCTAGTCTTGTCTGTCTAGTCTTGTCTGTCTAGTCTTGTCTGTCTAGTCTTGTCTGTCTAGTCTTGTCTGTCTAGTCTTGTCTGTCTAGTCTTGTCTGTCTAGTCTTGTCTGTCTAGTCTTGTCTGTCTAGTCTTGTCTGTCTAGTCTTGTCTGTCTAGTCTTGTCTGTCTAGTCTTGTCTGTCTAGTCTTGTCTGTCTAGTCTTGTCTGTCTAGTCTTGTCTGTCTAGTCTTGTCTGTCTAGTCTTGTCTGTCTAGTCTTGTCTGTCTAGTCTTGTCTGTCTAGTCTTGTCTGTCTAGTCTTGTCTGTCTAGTCTTGTCTGTCTAGTCTTGTCTGTCTAGTCTTGTCTGTCTAGTCTTGTCTGTCTAGTCTTGTCTGTCTAGTCTTGTCTGTCTAGTCTTGTCTGTCTAGTCTTGTCTGTCTAGTCTTGTCTGTCTAGTCTTGTCTGTCTAGTCTTGTCTGTCTAGTCTTGTCTGTCTAGTCTTGTCTGTCTAGTCTTGTCTGTCTAGTCTTGTCTGTCTAGTCTTGTCTAGTCTTGTCTGTCTAGTCTTGTCTGTCTAGTCTTGTCTGTCTAGTCTTGTCTGTCTAGTCTTGTCTGTCTAGTCTTGTCTGTCTAGTCTTGTCTGTCTAGTCTTGTCTGTCTAGTCTTGTCTGTCTAGTCTTGTCTGTCTAGTCTTGTCTGTCTAGTCTTGTCTGTCTAGTCTTGTCTGTCTAGTCTTGTCTGTCTAGTCTTGTCTGTCTAGTCTTGTCTGTCTAGTCTTGTCTGTCTAGTCTTGTCTGTCTAGTCTTGTCTGTCTAGTCTTGTCTGTCTAGTCTTGTCTGTCTAGTCTTGTCTGTCTAGTCTTGTCTGTCTAGTCTTGTCTGTCTAGTCTTGTCTGTCTAGTCTTGTCTGTCTAGTCTTGTCTGTCTAGTCTTGTCTGTCTAGTCTTGTCTGTCTAGTCTTGTCTGTCTAGTCTTGTCTGTCTAGTCTTGTCTGTCTAGTCTTGTCTGTCTAGTCTTGTCTGTCTAGTCTTGTCTGTCTAGTCTTGTCTGTCTAGTCTTGTCTGTCTAGTCTTGTCTGTCTAGTCTTGTCTGTCTAGTCTTGTCTGTCTAGTCTTGTCTGTCTAGTCTTGTCTGTCTAGTCTTGTCTGTCTAGTCTTGTCTGTTTAGTCTTGTCTGTCTAGTCTTGTCTGTCTAGTCTTGTCTGTCTAGTCTTGTCTGTCTAGTCTTGTCTGTCTAGTCTTGTCTGTCTAGTCTTGTCTGTCTAGTCTTGTCTGTCTAGTCTTGTCTGTCTAGTCTTGTCTGTCTGTCTGTCTTGTCTGTCTAGTCTTGTCTGTCTGTCCTCCTCGGTGGTGTAGTTGACAACATACCCGCCTTTCAATGCGGGAGACCCGGGTTCGAATCCGGGTCGGGGAGGCGACAACTAGGGCGGTTTTCATTAACCGTCCGGGCTGCCCACCCTGAATGAATGCAATATATGCGATACCGGGGTGGCGCATACTAAAAGCCAAGGTGGAATAGGGGGTTTGGTGAGTCTTGTCTGTCTATTCTTATCTGTCTAGTCTTGTTTCTCTAGTCCTGTCTGTCTAGTCTTGTCTGTCTAGTCTTGTCTGTCTAGTCTTGTCTGTCTAGTCTTGTCTGTCTAGTCTTGTCTGTCTAGTCTTGTCTGTCTAGTCTTGTCTGTCTAGTCTTGTCTGTCTAGTCTTGTCTGTCTAGTCTTGTCTGTCTAGTCTTGTCTGTCTAGTCTTGTCTGTCTAGTCTTGTCTGTCTAGTCTTGTCTGTCTAGTCTTGTCTGTCTAGTCTTGTCTGTCTAGTCTTGTCTGTCTAGTCTTGTCTGTCTAGTCTTGTCTGTCTAGTCTTGTCTGTCTAGTCTTGTCTGTCTAGTCTTGTCTGTCTAGTCTTGTCTGTCTAGTCTTGTCTGTCTAGTCTTGTCTGTCTAGTCTTGTCTGTCTAGTCTTGTCTGTCTAGTCTTGTCTGTCTAGTCTTGTCTGTCTAGTCTTGTCTGTCTAGTCTTGTCTGTCTAGTCTTGTCTGTCTAGTCTTGTCTGTCTAGTCTTGTCTGTCTAGTCTTGTCTGTCTAGTCTTGTCTGTCTAGTCTTGTCTGTCTAGTCTTGTCTGTCTAGTCTTGTCTGTCTAGTCTTGTCTGTCTAGTCTTGTCTGTCTAGTCTTGTCTGTCTAGTCTTGTCTGTCTAGTCCTTGTCTGTCTAGTCTTGTCTGTCTAGTCTTGTCTGTCTAGTCTTGTCTGTCTAGTCTTGTCTGTCTAGTCTTGTCTGTCTAGTCTTGTCTGTCTAGTCTTGTCTGTCTAGTCTTGTCTGTCTAGTCTTGTCTGTCTAGTCTTGTCTGTCTAGTCTTGTCTGTCTAGTCTTGTCTGTCTAGTCTTGTCTGTCTAGTCTTGTCTGTCTAGTCTTGTCTGTCTAGTCTTGTCTGTCTAGTCTTGTCTGTCTAGTCTTGTCTGTCTAGTCTTGTCTGTCTAGTCTTGTCTGTCTAGTCTTGTCTGTCTAGTCTTGTCTGTCTAGTCTTGTCTGTCTAGTCTTGTTTGTTTAGTCTTGTCTGCCTAGTCTTGTCTGTCTAGTCTTGTCTGTCTAGTCTTGTCTGTCTAGTCTTGTCTGTCTAGTCTTGTCTGTCTAGTCTTGTCTGTCTAGTCTTGTCTGTCTAGTCTTGTCTGTCTAGTCTTGTCTGTCTAGTCTTGTCTGTCTAGTCTTGTCTGTCTAGTCTTGTCTGTCTAGTCTTGTCTGTCTAGTCTTGTCTGTCTAGTCTTGTCTGTCTAGTCTTGTCTGTCTAGTCTTGTCTGTCTAGTCTTGTCTGTCTAGTCTTGTCTGTCTAGTCTTGTCTGTCTAGTCTTGTCTGTCTAGTCTTGTCTGTCTAGTCTTGTCTGTCTAGTCTTGTCTGTCTAGTCTTGTCTGTCTAGTCTTGTCTGTCTAGTCTTGTCTGTCTAGTCTTGTCTGTCTAGTCTTGTCTGTCTAGTCTTGTCTGTCTAGTCTTGTCTGTCTAGTCTTGTCTGTCTAGTCTTGTCTGTCTAGTCTTGTCTGTCTAGTCTTGTCTGTCTAGTCTTGTCTGTCTAGTCTTGTCTGTCTAGTCTTGTCTGTCTAGTCTTGTCTGTCTAGTCTTGTCTGTCTAGTCTTGTCTGTCTAGTCTTGTCTGTCTAGTCTTGTCTGTCTAGTCTTGTCTGTCTAGTCTTGTCTGTCTAGTCTTGTCTGTCTAGTCTTGTCTGTCTAGTCTTGTCTGTCTAGTCTTGTCTGTCTAGTCTTGTCTGTCTAGTCTTGTCTGTCTAGTCTTGTCTGTCTAGTCTTGTCTGTCTAGTCTTGTCTGTCTAGTCTTGTCTGTCTAGTCTTGTCTGTCTAGTCTTGTCTGTCTAGTCTTGTCTGTCTAGTCTTGTCTGTCTAGTCTTGTCTGTCTAGTCTTGTCTGTCTAGTCTTGTCTGTCTAGTCTTGTCTGTCTAGTCTTGTCTGTCTAGTCTTGTCTGTCTAGTCTTGTCTGTCTAGTCTTGTCTGTCTAGTCTTGTCTGTCTAGTCTTGTCTGTCTAGTCTTGTCTGTCTAGTCTTGTCTGTCTAGTCTTGTCTGTCTAGTCTTGTCTGTCTAGTCTTGTCTGTCTAGTCTTGTCTGTCTAGTCTTGTCTGTCTAGTCTTGTCTGTCTAGTCTTGTCTGTCTAGTCTTGTCTGTCTAGTCTTGTCTGTCTAGTCTTGTCTGTCTAGTCTTGTCTGTCTAGTCTTGTCTGTCTAGTCTTGTCTGTCTAGTCTTGTCTGTCTAGTCTTGTCTGTCTAGTCTTGTCTGTCTAGTCTTGTCTGTCTAGTCTTGTCTGTCTAGTCTTGTCTGTCTAGTCTTGTCTGTCTAGTCTTGTCTGTCTAGTCTTGTCTGTCTAGTCTTGTCTGTCTAGTCTTGTCTGTCTAGTCTTGTCTGTCTAGTCTTGTCTGTCTAGTCTTGTCTGTCTAGTCTTGTCTGTCTAGTCTTGTCTGTCTAGTCTTGTCTGTCTAGTCTTGTCTGTCTAGTCTTGTCTGTCTAGTCTTGTCTGTCTAGTCTTGTCTGTCTAGTCTTGTCTGTCTAGTCTTGTCTGTCTAGTCTTGTCTGTCTAGTCTTGTCTGTCTAGTCTTGTCTGTCGAGTCTTGTCTGTCTAGTCTTGTCTGTCTAGTCTTGTCTGTCTAGTCTTGTCTGTCTAGTCTTGTCTTCTGTCTAGTCTTGTCTGTCTAGTCTTGTCTGTCTAGTCTTGTCTGTCTAGTCTTGTCTGTCTAGTCTTGTCTGTCTAGTCTTGTCTGTCTAGTCTTGTCTGTCTAGTCTTGTCTGTCTAGTCTTGTCTGTCTCGTCCCGTCCGAGTCGCTGACGGAGACGGACGTGTGTTTTGAGTGTGTCTGGGCGAGTCCTGGAAGTGAGATTTTTTGAATTTGTTTTAAGTTTTGTGGAGAGTCCATTCCCATAAATTTTTTCATAAAACGAAAAGTAAGTAGTGCCGCGGGGGAGATGGATAGTCGGGCGGGAAGCCAATTTATTGGGGAATCCAATAAAAAGCGGAGAGTAACCTTCCTCGAAGATCGATCTACGGATGACATGGACGCCTACAAGAAGACTCCGTCTTCTCGATCGTTTTTACAATCGTGGAAGCGATTGGAGCACTCACCAGACAAGTGGAAGACCTGGAAAGGGCTATCGCTGGAGGCAGTAGCACGAAGAAAGAAATAAAAGACGCGGCAGCGCGAGTCAAAAAGACAACAAACGTTTTTTCGCGCAACTCCGTGACCACTTGGCTGGAAGAGCACCGTTTCCTGCCCGTTGAAAGGGTGTTATATGACACAGAGGTCCAAACGGTAAGTGTGACATGCAAGGAAGTCAGCACCCAAACGGAGGCTGAATGCAGTGTGACCAGTGCGTTGAAGCCTGGCATGAATGTGCAGGAGTACATGTCCCTCGCGAGAAAGAGGTGGTCCGAGGACGTTTTTACGGTGGTGAAGTCGGCTAAGGGCTCTCCTCTGGCCAGAAACGAGGACGTACTCTAGTTGGTTTCAGGAGAGAAAGGGGATAACCCCGGACAGCTGGGAGATGATCGACCAGCTCCCCGAGGCCAAGCGAGTGGCTGAAGGCTTGAATGTAGGCTCCGTAGCCTACATCAAGAGCGAAAATTTTGTATGTATGGGAAGCGATGAGTCATTGGACTCCGAGAGGAAGTACTACTTCATCGCCCGTCTGGAAGATAAGAGTTCGAGACCTTATTAAGGATGAGAGGTCTTTGTGAGAAGACTGAGAGAAAGAGGTTTGCTATCGGTGTGGCTGGTAATCTTAATATGTGGCTGGTAAGAAAGATGGCTGAATGCGTGTGACATGGCACAGGAGTTGAGATAACCCTGTGCAGGATGAATGCGGAGGTCCAAAAGCCCAGAGCGGAAGTGGCGGGAGGCACCAGAAAGGCAGACACCTAACGGGTGAAGAGGGCAGAGTTTCCTACGCCCATATGGTGAATGTCCTCAAGAAGGAAATGGATATGGAGGACATACATGTAAGGGAGATGAAAAAAACCCAAGCTGGGGACCTCATCGTCCGAGTGAATGATGATGGGGAAAACAAGCGTCTGGCAGAGCGAGTGGCCCTAGTGACTGAGGCTGTAAGGGATGTCAGGACGGAGGTGGGGCTCAGAAGTGTCCTTGTTAGGGGCATGGATGGGGCTACCACCACTGATGAGGTGAAAGAAGCCATTCAGAAGGCGGCTGAATGCATGGATTGTGTGGTTAAGTCTCTCCGCATAGTGCGCGGAGGGGCCAGTATGGCAGTAGTCACTCTTCCAGTAAGGGCGGCGCAAACCGTACTGAAGAAAGGAATGATAAAAGTTGGCTGGATCATGTGCCGAGTGACTGAAGATAACAAGCCGATCAGGTGTTTCAGATGCCTTGGCTTCGGACACCTGGCAGCAGCATGTAGAAAGGAAAAATGCGTGCGGCAGGAATAGAAAGGAAAAATGCGTGTTTGCGATGTGATGAAAGAGGGCACAAAGCATACGAGTGTTGGGCCAAACAGGCTAACTGCTTCGTGTGCGAAGTGAGTGGGCATAGGGCAGACTCTAGGGACTGCCCTGCGTACAGGAAATTGTGTGATGAGAGCATGAAAAGGGAGTTCCCAAGAAACAGAAAATGCTAGTATTACAGACGAACTCAAATAGGAGTGCGGCTGCAATGGAGTTGCTGTATAAGACGATACATGAAGAGAGTGTAAGTGTGGCCATTGTCTCCGAGCCAAATCTTCGGATAATTGGTAACGGAGGCTGGCACGTGGACCGGTGTAAGAATGTTGCTGCGAGGATTTTCCAATCGGAAATTCACATGGTAAAATGTGGGTCTGGAAATGATTGTGGGTCAAGACTAGACAGACAAGACTAGACAGACAAGACTAGACAGACAAGACTAGACAGACAAGACTAGACAGACAAGACTAGACAGACAAGACTAGACAGACAAGACTAGACAGACAAGACTAGACAGACAAGACTAGACAGACAAGACTAGACAGACAAGACTAGACAGACAAGACTAGACAGACAAGACTAGACAGACAAGACTAGACAGACAAGACTAGACAGACAAGACTAGACAGACAAGACTAGACAGACAAGACTAGACAGACAAGACTAGACAGACAAGACTAGACAGACAAGACTAGACAGACAAGACTAGACAGACAAGACTAGACAGACAAGACTAGACAGACAAGACTAGACAGACAAGACTAGACAGACAAGACTAGACAGACAAGACTAGACAGACAAGACTAGACAGACAAGACTAGACAGACAAGACTAGACAGACAAGACTAGACAGACAAGACTAGACAGACAAGACTAGACAGACAAGACTAGACAGACAAGACTAGACAGACAAGACTAGACAGACAAGACTAGACAGACAAGACTAGACAGACAAGACTAGACAGACAAGACTAGACAGACAAGACTAGACAGACAAGACTAGACAGACAAGACTAGACAGACAAGACTAGACAGACAAGACTAGACAGACAAGACTAGACAGACAAGACTAGACAGACAAGACTAGACAGACAAGACTAGACAGACAAGACTAGACAGACAAGACTAGACAGACAAGACTAGACAGACAAGACTAGACAGACAAGACTAGACAGACAAGACTAGACAGACAAGACTAGACAGACAAGACTAGACAGACAAGACTAGACAGACAAGACTAGACAGACAAGACTAGACAGACAAGACTAGACAGACAAGACTAGACAGACAAGACTAGACAGACAAGACTAGACAGACAAGACTAGACAGACAAGACTAGACAGACAAGACTAGACAGACAAGACTAGACAGACAAGACTAGACAGACAAGACTAGACAGACAAGACTAGACAGACAAGACTAGACAGACAAGACTAGACAGACAAGACTAGACAGACAAGACTAGACAGACAAGACTAGACAGACAAGACTAGACAGACAAGACTAGACAGACAAGACTAGACAGACAAGACTAGACAGACAAGACTAGACAGACAAGACTAGACAGACAAGACTAGACAGACAAGACTAGACAGACAAGACTAGACAGACAAGACTAGACAGACAAGACTAGACAGACAAGACTAGACAGACAAGACTAGACAGACAAGACTAGACAGACAAGACTAGACAGACAAGACTAGACAGACAAGACTAGACAGACAAGACTAGACAGACAAGACTAGACAGACAAGACTAGACAGACAAGACTAGACAGACAAGACTAGACAGACAAGACTAGACAGACAAGACTAGACAGACAAGACTAGACAGACAAGACTAGACAGACAAGACTAGACAGACAAGACTAGACAGACAAGACTAGACAGACAAGACTAGACAGACAAGACTAGACAGACAAGACTAGACAGACAAGACTAGACAGACAAGACTAGACAGACAAGACTAGACAGACAAGACTAGACAGACAAGACTAGACAGACAAGACTAGACAGACAAGACTAGACAGACAAGACTAGACAGACAAGACTAGACAGACAAGACTAGACAGACAAGACTAGACAGACAAGACTAGACAGACAAGACTAGACAGACAAGACTAGACAGACAAGACTAGACAGACAAGACTAGACAGACAAGACTAGACAGACAAGACTAGACAGACAAGACTAGACAGACAAGACTAGACAGACAAGACTAGACAGACAAGACTAGACAGACAAGACTAGACAGACAAGACTAGACAGACAAGACTAGACAGACAAGACTAGACAGACAAGACTAGACAGACAAGACTAGACAGACAAGACTAGACAGACAAGACTAGACAGACAAGACTAGACAGACAAGACTAGACAGACAAGACTAGACAGACAAGACTAGACAGACAAGACTAGACAGACAAGACTAGACAGACAAGACTAGACAGACAAGACTAGACAGACAAGACTAGACAGACAAGACTAGACAGACAAGACTAGACAGACAAGACTAGACAGACAAGACTAGACAGACAAGACTAGACAGACAAGACTAGACAGACAAGACTAGACAGACAAGACTAGACAGACAAGACTAGACAGACAAGACTAGACAGACAAGACTAGACAGACAAGACTAGACAGACAAGACTAGACAGACAAGACTAGACAGACAAGACTAGACAGACAAGACTAGACAGACAAGACTAGACAGACAAGACTAGACAGACAAGACTAGACAGACAAGACTAGACAGACAAGACTAGACAGACAAGACTAGACAGACAAGACTAGACAGACAAGACTAGACAGACAAGACTAGACAGACAAGACTAGACAGACAAGACTAGACAGACAAGACTAGACAGACAAGACTAGACAGACAAGACTAGACAGACAAGACTAGACAGACAAGACTAGACAGACAAGACTAGACAGACAAGACTAGACAGACAAGACTAGACAGACAAGACTAGACAGACAAGACTAGACAGACAAGACTAGACAGACAAGACTAGACAGACAAGACTAGACAGACAAGACTAGACAGACAAGACTAGACAGACAAGACTAGACAGACAAGACTAGACAGACAAGACTAGACAGACAAGACTAGACAGACAAGACTAGACAGACAAGACTAGACAGACAAGACTAGACAGACAAGACTAGACAGACAAGACTAGACAGACAAGACTAGACAGACAAGACTAGACAGACAAGACTAGACAGACAAGACTAGACAGACAAGACTAGACAGACAAGACTAGACAGACAAGACTAGACAGACAAGACTAGACAGACAAGACTAGACAGACAAGACTAGACAGACAAGACTAGACAGACAAGACTAGACAGACAAGACTAGACAGACAAGACTAGACAGACAAGACTAGACAGACAAGACTAGACAGACAAGACTAGACAGACAAGACTAGACAGACAAGACTAGACAGACAAGACTAGACAGACAAGACTAGACAGACAAGACTAGACAGACAAGACTAGACAGACAAGACTAGACAGACAAGACTAGACAGACAAGACTAGACAGACAAGACTAGACAGACAAGACTAGACAGACAAGACTAGACAGACAAGACTAGACAGACAAGACTAGACAGACAAGACTAGACAGACAAGACTAGACAGACAAGACTAGACAGACAAGACTAGACAGACAAGACTAGACAGACAAGACTAGACAGACAAGACTAGACAGACAAGACTAGACAGACAAGACTAGACAGACAAGACTAGACAGACAAGACTAGACAGACAAGACTAGACAGACAAGACTAGACAGACAAGACTAGACAGACAAGACTAGACAGACAAGACTAGACAGACAAGACTAGACAGACAAGACTAGACAGACAAGACTAGACAGACAAGACTAGACAGACAAGACTAGACAGACAAGACTAGACAGACAAGACTAGACAGACAAGACTAGACAGACAAGACTAGACAGACAAGACTAGACAGACAAGACTAGACAGACAAGACTAGACAGACAAGACTAGACAGACAAGACTAGACAGACAAGACTAGACAGACAAGACTAGACAGACAAGACTAGACAGACAAGACTAGACAGACAAGACTAGACAGACAAGACTAGACAGACAAGACTAGACAGACAAGACTAGACAGACAAGACTAGACAGACAAGACTAGACAGACAAGACTAGACAGACAAGACTAGACAGACAAGACTAGACAGACAAGACTAGACAGACAAGACTAGACAGACAAGACTAGACAGACAAGACTAGACAGACAAGACTAGACAGACAAGACTAGACAGACAAGACTAGACAGACAAGACTAGACAGACAAGACTAGACAGACAAGACTAGACAGACAAGACTAGACAGACAAGACTAGACAGACAAGACTAGACAGACAAGACTAGACAGACAAGACTAGACAGACAAGACTAGACAGACAAGACTAGACAGACAAGACTAGACAGACAAGACTAGACAGACAAGACTAGACAGACAAGACTAGACAGACAAGACTAGACAGACAAGACTAGACAGACAAGACTAGACAGACAAGACTAGACAGACAAGACTAGACAGACAAGACTAGACAGACAAGACTAGACAGACAAGACTAGACAGACAAGACTAGACAGACAAGACTAGACAGACAAGACTAGACAGACAAGACTAGACAGACAAGACTAGACAGACAAGACTAGACAGACAAGACTAGACAGACAAGACTAGACAGACAAGACTAGACAGACAAGACTAGACAGACAAGACTAGACAGACAAGACTAGACAGACAAGACTAGACAGACAAGACTAGACAGACAAGACTAGACAGACAAGACTAGACAGACAAGACTAGACAGACAAGACTAGACAGACAAGACTAGACAGACAAGACTAGACAGACAAGACTAGACAGACAAGACTAGACAGACAAGACTAGACAGACAAGACTAGACAGACAAGACTAGACAGACAAGACTAGACAGACAAGACTAGACAGACAAGACTAGACAGACAAGACTAGACAGACAAGACTAGACAGACAAGACTAGACAGACAAGACTAGACAGACAAGACTAGACAGACAAGACTAGACAGACAAGGCTAGACAGACAAGACTAGACAGACAAGACTAGACAGACAAGACTAGACAGACAAAACTAGACAGACAAGACTAGACAGACAAGACTAGACAGACAAGACTAGACAGACAAGACTAGACAGACAAGAGTAGACTGACAAGACTAGACAGACAAGACTAGACAGACAAGACTAGACAGACAAGACTAGACAGACAAGACTAGACAGACAAGACTAGACAGACAAGACTAGACAGACAAGACTAGACAGACAAGACTAGACAGACAAGACTAGACAGACAAGACTAGACAGACAAGACTAGACAGACAAGACTAGACAGACAAGACTAGACAGACAAGACTAGACAGACAAGACTAGACAGACAAGACTAGACAGACAAGACTAGACAGACAAGACTAGACAGACAAGACTAGACAGACAAGACTAGACAGACAAGACTAGACAGACAAGACTCGACAGACAAGACTAGACGGACAAGACTAGACAGATAAGACTAGACAGACAAGACTAGACCGAGAAGACTAGACAGACAAGACTAGACAGACAAGACTAGACAGACAAGACTAGACAGACAAGACTAGACAGACAAGACTAGACAGACAAGACTAGACAGACAAGACTAGACAGACAAGACTAGACAGACAAGACTAGACAGACAAGACTAGACAGACAAGACTAGACAGACAAGACTAGACAGACAAGACTAGACAGACAAGACTAGACAGACAAGACTAGACAGACAAGACTAGACAGACAAGACTAGACAGACAAGACTAGACAGACAAGACTAGACAGACAAGACTAGACAGACAAGACTAGACAGACAAGACTAGACAGACAAGACTAGACAGACAAGACTAGACAGACAAGACTAGACAGACAAGACTAGACAGACAAGACTAGCGACTCACTTCACTCGCGACTCAGCGTTCAGCGAGAGTGGACGTGCGAGAAATCAGTCAATAAAGTTTTTAAAGTTTCTTTTTAAAGTGTTTTCAATGTTTATTGTCAAAGAGTTTTTAAGTTAATTTTTAAAGTGTTAAAGTCCTAGTACAGTGTTAAATATGTCTAGGGAATTAAGATCCAATATCCCTTCAGTAAAACAGTTCGACATATTGAGCACTTTCCTGCAGAGCTCTGAGTTTGAAAATTTCTTGTCGGGTATTATAAAAAAACATACTGAGCCCATACATGTCTTAAACTGTGAATTAACGGAACAGTTAAGTGAACTAAAACGTAACAACGAGAAACTAGCCGAGTCTGTGGCGTCGTCTGTTGACGCACAAGTAAAAAATCAGATAGAACCTCTGAAATTGTTAATTTGTGAATTGTCTGAACAAATTAACGAATTAAAGTTAATTAATGGGAAGCAAGCGAAGTCAAAGCCCGCCAAATGTGTAGAGAATAAACCGATAAATTCTCCGAGATCTGGGAATAAAGAGTCTGTCGTACCAGCTATCGCTGATAACGAACGACATTTGCAGCGCGATAAGACAGAAAAAGAAATTATCGCCAATGATATTTGCACCGGCACAAAAAACAATAACAAACAACTTGAACCCGAAAACGGAGCGGATAGAATAAATCAAATAAACACAAGCGCTGAAATTTGGGAGACTCAACGCTATAGAAAACGGAGGAAATCAAACATCGTCCTTGGTTCAAACGACGACACAAGTCAAATTAAAGCGGCTATTAGATACCAGCATTTCCACGTATATCGTCTGGATCCGGATTTGTCGACTGATAAGTTACTACAATATCTAGTTAGTAAAAAAATTAGCACTGCGACATGTTCTAAACTCCCATCGAAACACCCCGAGGAGTACTCCTCGTTTAAGGTTTCTGTACCGACAGAAGATGCTGACGTTATATTGAAACCTGAGACCTGGCCCAGAAACACGTGTATTAATCGTTTTTTAGTGAGACTAATGCAAAGACGAAACATTACTCAATAATCCCGGAAAAAACTATGCCCTCTACAGCAGTCATACTGATAAACCAAAACACCCAGTCCATTGGAAACTCGATCGAGAGAATTGAGTATATGTTAGAAAGCTATAAGCAATGTAGCTACTTAATCCTCACCGAACACTGGAAGAACCCTGAACAACTTAAGCTATATAAGATCAATGATTTCAATTTGGCATCGCATTTCTGTCGTGAAGATGGAGCCCATGGAGGATCTGCAATATATTGTAAAAACAGCATAAGGTTTAAAGCTAGACAAGATATCAGCCGTCTAGCTGAAGGGCACGTATTTGAACTTTCGGCAATTGAAACGGCTATCAACGGCAATGATACAATAATTATGGGAATTTATAGAGCCCCATTGACGAGTTTTAAGCTATTCCTACAAAAAACACATGAACTGCTGGTTTTATTATCCAAAGGCAATACACAATTTGTAATAGCTGGCGATTTTAATGTAGACATCCTGAAAGAGTGTAGTATGAGCCGACAGTTTATGTCTCTGCTGGAGTCATTTAATGCAGCCCTTGTGTCAAGAGAAGTAAGCCACCCCGGGTCTGGAACTTGCATTGATAATGTAATAGTCAATCTTACCACTGAATATAGTTCTATAACCAGAGATTATCACATATCGGACCACTGTGCTCAAATTCTGTCATTAGAGTGCAAAATTGGGTCGTCAGTCTCTAATACAAAATGGACGAGACTATTTAATAAAGAAAATATGGATCACCATAAGCAGCTTATGGAAAATGTTATGTGGGATGAGTTATTTAAAATTGGGAATAACGATATTGACAGACAATGGTACGTTTTTATGGACATTTTTCTATTGAATTTCACCGAAGCCTTTCCTAGAGTTCTCGTACACGCCAACAAAACATCTCAACGCGTCTTTAATAACCCGTTCTTGAAGAAAATGGAAATAAACCTTAAACTGTTCCAAACAATATCAAAATATAATATGGAATTCAAGAATATGTACAATAAAATACGGAGAAATTTTAGGAAGTTACTAATAGACAACAAGAAAAGAGTTTTAAGAAGGGAAATTGAAACAGCACCCAACAGGCAGAAAGCGACTTGGAATATAGTTAGACGAGTAGCAGAGATTAAGAAGAAAACGGACACATATTTCAATCAGGATGAAGAACCTATCACTAGTGCTTCAAATATAAATAACTTTTTTGTAAATAAAGCTAAAGTCCTGGCAGATTCACTACCCGTTATGCAGTATAAAGACAATATCAGTGTAAACAACAAGTCGTTATTCTTAATGCCGGTCTCTCAGGAAGAACTTGCTGATTCTATTATTAATCTCAAAAATACCAAAAGTGCGGGTATAGATGAAATCCCTTCCATAGTTATAAAAAATGTGCTCCCCTCTATATTAAACCCTTTGCAATCCATTATAAATAATGTTTTAGAGGTGGGAAAGTTCCCGGAAAATCTAAAAACGGCGATTATTACCCCTATACATAAAGCAGGGGACAAGTCTATTATCGAAAACTTCAGGCCTATCAGCATTCTATCGGTCTTCTCTAAAATTTTTGAGAGGATTATATGCTCCAGAATTTTAATGTTTTTAGATAAGCATAACATTATAAGCCCTCACCAACATGGCTTCGTAAAAGGGAAATCGATTGAAACGGCTTGTTACCAATTCGTAAAGGGGATTATTGATAATCTCGAGTCACGGAAAATCCCGGTTGGAATGCTCATGGACCTATCTAAGGCATATGACTTAGTTAACCATAATTTTCTACAAATAAAACTCTCCAAATATGGTATACGAGGAGTTGTGCTGGAGTTGATCATATCATTCCTTTCTAACAGGACACAGATTACCAGGCTCCACACTCCGCATGGATTTGTACATTCTCCACCGAGTACAATCAATATAGGTATTCCTCAGGGAAGCACAATAGGACCCTTACTCTTTGCCCTATTCATCAATGACCTGCATGCTACTCCGATCAATTCGCCGCACATTAAGATCAACTATGCAGACGACACATCCATATTGATATTAAATAGGACTATTCACGATATCATCACCAATTCAGAGAGAGCTGTTGATGCAATGAAGTTATGGTTTGGTACTAATAAACTTAGACTAAACAAAGATAAAACACAAATAATAATCTTTAAAACGAAGCGGAGTACATTATCATATCCTGATAAAATGGAAATTGACAACGAAGAGATAGCAGTAAGTCATTCTGTAAGGCTCCTGGGACTTCACATAGACCCATCTCTGGACTGGGTCTCACATACAAATGAAATAACAACGAAACTCAACAAAGCAGTATTTGCTATGAGATCCCTCCAACGTTATGTTGAGTCCGACGTCTTGAGGATGGTGTATTTCGCAATCTTCCACAGCCTTCTCAGATTTGGCATTATGTTCTGGGGAAATGGAGTACACTACAAGTCTGTGTTCAAGATACAGAAACAAGCCCTGCGAATACTTATGAGTTTAAATTACCGTGAATCCTGCAGAGGACACTTCAAAAGGGCAAACATTTTAACCACCACGGCCACATATATTTATGAAAACGTCATTTTCCTCCTGAAACATAAACATCTCTTCAAGGATTTTGTCAAACCTACGGAACGTGTAACAAGGTTTAACAAAGAACTTTTTCAGTTTCCTAAACATGTCCTCACGATGACCGAGAAAAATCCTCCATATGTCAGTATGAAACTATACAACGTTCTTCCAAGTAAAATCAAACAACTAGATAACATTAAGAGATTCAAGAAGCAGCTGTTCCAACTCCTAAATAATATTGAACCTTATGACTTAGAAGAGTTTTTCTCGAAGGTCTAACCCAAGGAGTATTATATTATATTCACACTACCGACACATTTCATTTAGAATGTATTTGTAATATTCTTACTATACTTGCTTAAATAATGAAATAAAATATTTTGAATTTGAATTTGAATTTGACTAGACAGACAAGACTAGACAGACAAGACTAGACAGACAAGACTAGACAGACAAGACTAGACAGACAAGACTAGACAGAGAAGACTAGACAGACAAGACTAGACAGACAAGACTAGACAGACAAGACTAGACAGACAAGACTAGACAGACAATACTAGACAGACAAGACTAGACAGACAAGACTAGACAGACAAGACTAGACAGACAAGACTAGACAGACAAGACTAGACAGACAAGACTAGACAGACAAGACGAGACAGACAAGACTAGACAGACAAGACTAGACAGACAAGACTAGACAGACAAGACTAGACAGACAAGACTAGACATACAAGACTAGACAGACAAGACTAGACAGACAAGACTAGACAGACAAGACTAGACAGACAAGACTAGACAGACAAGACTAGACAGACAAGACTAGACAGACAAGACTAGACAGACAAAACTAGACAGACAAGACTAGACAGACAAGACTAGACAGACAAGACTAGACAGACAAGACTAGACAGACAAGACTAGACAGACAAGACTAGACAGACAAGACTAGACAGACAAGACTAGACAGACAAGACTAGACAGACAAGACTAGACAGACAAGACTAGACAGACAAGACTAGACAGACAAGACTAGACAGACAAGACTAGACAGACAAGACTAGACAGACAAGACTAGACAGACAAGACTAGACAGACAAGACTAGACAGACAAGACTAGACAGACAAGACTAGACAGACAAGACTAGACAGACAAGACTAGACAGACAAGACTAGACAGACAAGACTAGACAGACAAGACTAGACAGACAAGACTAGACAGACAAGACTAGACAGACAAGACTAGACAGACAAGACTAGACAGACAAGACTAGACAGACAAGACTAGACAGACAAGACTAGACAGACAAGACTAGACAGACAAGATTAGACAGACAAGACTAGACAGACAAGACTAGACAGACAAGACTAGACAGACAAGACTAGACAGACAAGACTAGACAGACAAGACTAGACAGACAAGACTAGACAGACAAGACTAGACAGACAAGACTAGACAGACAAGACTAGACAGACAAGACTAGACAGACAAGACTAGACAGACAAGACTAGACAGACAAGACTAGACAGACAAGACTAGACAGACAAGACTAGACAGACAAGACTAGACAGACAAGACTAGACAGATAAGACTAGACAGACAAGACTAGACAGATAAGACTAGACAGGCAAGACTAGACAGACAAGACTAGACAGACAAGACTAGACAGACAAGACTAGACAGACAAGACTAGACAGACAAGACTAGACTGACAAGGCTAGACAGACAAGACTAGACAGACAAGACTAGACAGACAAAACTAGACAGACAAGACTAGACTCCAAGACTAGACATACAAGACTAGACAGACCAAAATAAAAATGCTTTATATATCTATATATATATATATATATATATATATATATATATATATATATATATATATATATATATATATATATATATATATATATGTTGTATTTGAGGTTTTCGCGGATAGATACCTGTGTTGTATTGTTTTCTCGGGGATTCCGCGTTAATGCTGAGGGTTGGCTCTGAAAAAACCGGATTCTCGACGTTTCGGCGAACTAACATTCGCCATTCTCAAGAGATATATGCGTCCGTGCGGGTCAACCGTTAGACGCATACTTACGCATACATCTTGTCAGTTACAATTTTTACAATACAATTTTTTCTTATGATTGTTTTTGAAACAAATTTTCCATTGCATTTTGAATCTACAATTTTCCGTCTTATGATTATTTTTTCGGCAAATAGTGCAATATATCTGAAATTTAATTGATTTCACGTTTCTTTCATACCTATTTGTCTCTCTATCGTGTCTATGTGCGTCTCTATCGTGTCCATTTGTATTTCTAAGAATCGCATCGTCTTTAATTGTTTTTTCTTCGGACGCTGCAAATATGATGGCTTGTTCTAAGGAAGTTGGACTTTTTATTCTAACAATTTGTTTTAAATTTGGTGTGGGACCTCGAACAAATACTTCTAATCCGTCCGTCTTAAGCATTTAGCTAGCTGGTTCTAGTTATATATAAGGTATTATGTAAATATTTATTATATTTATTACCCTTACGGGTTTATAAATTGATTCCAAAATTTACATATATAACTAAAACTAACATCGAACATAATATAAATAAGAATAATAATAAAAAGAAAATTAAAAAAAAGAAACATATGCTGCTCAAACTAAAAACAAAAAAAAGAAAGTCACTAAATTCCTATCCCTAAACCGATTACCAGCTTCCCTCCCCACATATTGCTCTTCTTCTCTTCTCAACTTTCTTCATCCAATCTATCCCTCTTCCATCCTCGTTTAAAATCTCTTCTCTACACTCGTCTCTTTCTCTCATTTCTGAACATTCGTTCAGCAAGTGCTCTATTGTCTCCTTGTTTTCTCCACACATCCTGCATACTCTATTCCTATCCTCCATCCAAAATTTATTCTCTCTCTCTTCATTTCCACATCTTAATCTTGCCATTGTCACTCTCTCTCTCTTTTCTACTTTGTCTTCCTAGGTACTTTGGCAGTTCTTCCGTTATTATTTTTTCATATTTTCCATTGTACCTAGACTCCCTAATTCTTGCTCTCCTTTCTTGCCTTTGCACATCTCTATCTTTCTGGACTAATTCCTCTGTAATTACTCTACCTCTCTCTCTCATTCTTTCTATCTCCGCTCCTGCATACCCGTTTCTTTCTAGATATGCCTCTCTCTCTCTCTCTTTCCACACCCCCTTTCCTATTTCTTTCCTTTTTTCTTTAGGGCACTCTTGCAGAATTCTGCACTCTCCTCTCTCTATCACTCTCTCCTCAAAACTTATTGCTCTATTTCCTGCTTCTATTCTTATTCCATCTCTCTTTGTTTCCTCCATCCCTATATACCCCGGAGTCTCTTTACCTAGTCCTAGCACCCATTTCAAATATTTTTCTTGCACCCTTTCCAGCCCTTCTTGCTCTCTCCATCCCTCTATTTCCGCTCCATACATCATCACACTTTTCACCAGGCTATCAAAAATCATCACTCTCCTTCTAAAGTCGTGTCCAAATTTTCTCTCTCCTATTCTCCATACCGCTCCTAGTATTTTATTAGCTTTCTTTACTAACTCTCTCACGTGTGCTGTTTCAGTATTTCTCTCATTAAACACGTACCCTAGGTATTTAAATTCTTTTTCTTCAATTTTCTCCTTTTCCCATCTCCACTCAATTACTCTTCCCCTGCCACCCCCTTTTCTAAACACCATCATCTTGGACTTCTCCCCATTCACTATCAGATTTTTCCTCCTCATATATTTCTCCATGTTTCTTATCACTTCTATCATCCCTTTCTCGTCTCTCGCTAGCACCACCAAATAATCTGCGTAGGTTAGGGACCACACTTTTTCTTTGCCCACCACAACCCCACCCGTCTGCGCCTTGCTGAACATCTCCTCTATATCTCCAATAAATGCTGCAAACAGGCTGGGGCTTAGTGGGCAGCCTTGTCTTACTCCCATATGCGTATTAAAACTTTCGCTCACCCTTTCACCAACTCTCACTCTACTTATTGTTTCTTCATAAATCTCTTCTAATTTTGATATCAGATGCACCTTTATCCTTTTCTTTCTCCGGCATTCCCACAATGCCTCTCTTGCCACATTATCAAAGGCCGCCTTCAGGTCCACAAATAATGCATACATCTTGCCACCCCTCTTTTTTATCTCATTCCCTACTATGTGATTCAAGATGTATACATTATCTATGGTCCCTCTCCCTTTCCTAAATCCCGCCTGTCCGTCTGTTATCACACCCCGCTCCTTCAATTCCTTCGTCAATCTCTCTTCCACAATCATTTCATATATCTTATATGCCGTATTGAGCATGGTGATCCCCCTGTAATTGCTTGCAATTTCCTTTTCTCCTTTCTTATATATGAGGCATATTATCTCCTCTTTCCACTCCTGTGGGAAGCCCTCTCCCTTCCACACTCCATTCACTATCTCCAACAGCCTGTCAGCTTTCAGTTCCATATATCCACGATTCATTCTGTATACCGTCCCTCCCCGGTGCCGTTTTCTTTTTCAGTTTACTCTGTTGTTGTTCTAATTCTTCTCTTATTATCTCTTCTATTTCTCCCACCCTGTGTTGACTCTTTTTCTTTTCTTGCCTGATTTCATCACCACCCAGCAGCTCACTGAAGTACTTTCTCCATTCCTCCATAGTAATTCTATTACTAACTCTTTATACTTTTTTCTTTCTTTCCCTATTTATGTATTTCCATACCTCTTCTTCCGTCTTTATGCCTTTCATCTTTAGTTCTTCTGCCATCCATTTCTTTTGCTTCTTCTCATTGCATACTAATTTGTACCTCTTGCGTGCTCTCTTGTAATCTTCATTACTTGCTTTTCCTCTTTTCCAATTTCTTAATTTATTTCTTTCTGCTTGATTCCTTTCTATGCATTATTTATCCCACCACTCGTTTTTCCAAGACCCCACCTTCACTCTTGTCTCTATCACTTTTTTTTCTGTTGCATTTTTTACGTGATCGCCCAGTTCTTTCACTTTTTCGTTTATCCCTTCCTCCTCGTATCTAGCCTTCCTAGTCTTGTTCTATAATTTTCTATTCCTTCTTCCGTCCAGATATTCTTCACAATTTTTCTTTTAACATCCTTCTCACTTCTTCTATCTTTCTCTCTTCCTTTTCTCTTCACTTCCAATGACATATGATCCGACTCGACTCTTTCTCCCACCTTGAATTCTTCTATTTCATCCCATGCTTCTTCATTCACGTTAACATAGTCAATAACTGTCTCCCCTCTTGGTCCGATGTATGTGTACTCTCCTTTCTCATCTCCTATACTGTTTTCATTAAGTATGTCCCACCCTCTTTCTTCTACTAGACTAATCAGTAGTCTCCCTTCGGCGTTTTCTGTTGCGTCTTTTGTTGGTCTTCTTTCTATTGTTGTTTGTTCTTCTTCTAGCCGTACTCCTTTTTCCCCAATTCTTGCGTTAAAGAGTTTCTTTTTTGAGCTTGTGAACATCAGTTTTTTCTTAAGTATTTGTTAAAACCAAAATAAAAATGCTTAAAAAAAATGTTTTACGTGACCAACAGATATATCAAGAAACAATTTTATCAAAGAAACACTTACAGCAACATATTCTTCAAACGCTCACAATCGATGTTCCTGGTTCCCTCGATGTTTGTCCTTTGCCGTGGATAGCGTAGACGACCGTACAGTAGCACTGCGTGGAAAACTTCTGGAATGTGAAAAATGTCTTCTTGAACTGCCATGCGATGAGTTGCCAAAAACGTCTTCTTGGAACTGCTACAGTTGATGTTTTTTTTAGGTCATACACAATTTATATATACTTTACAGGTTTTCACTTTACTTAATATATACTGATTACGGACTGTCTCTTCATGACTGACCATTCTTGACTGACTTGTTGTGAAGGGCTTTCTGGTATTTATACTAGGAAGTTGGGAAAGGGATTGTCGTTATCTTGTTATTGTGTTTCGAATGTTATTTGCATGTGATTACTGTTATTGGCCTTTTTCAAACCAGGCCGGGAAGGGACTTTGGAAGTCGTTAAAGTATCTAAATAATGTTAGTTGTTTAGTTGCTTTCCAAAATACTCCACACTGATATTATAATGGGTTTTAGATAAATATGTTATCTACACAGTAAATATCATAACATAACCAAAATGGAACTATGATTGAATATATAATGACAAAAAACCTAGAACAAAATGGTATTTGTGAAAGGTACAATCGTACTGTTCTCTCAATAACACGATGCATGCTTTTTGAAGCTAATATGGTTAAAAGTTTTTGGGGAAATGCTTTACTAGCATCAGTCTTCACAATAAATCGTATTAAAACAAGAACGCTTCGTAATAAATCACCAATAGAACTATGGTGCAATGATGATCCTAGACTGAATAAAATTCGTGTATTTGGATCAAAGACATACACTCACGTGCCTAAAGAACAAAGGGGCAAACTGGACGAAAGGAGCAAAGTAATGAAACTTATAGGATACACAAATGGGTATAAGTTATACAATATTGATGAAAATGAAGTTTGTTATGCCATAAATGTCATATTAGATGAAATCAGAGATACAATCACTAACTTGGACTTAGTGCTTGAGCAGGGTGAAGAAGAGCCTTCTGATGAACCAATAAAAGATGAGCAGCAACCCTCTACTTCAACAGTACAAAATGAAAGACCTGTAAGGAACAGAAAAATTCCACAGCATTTTGAAGATTTTGAATTAAATTATGAAGAAGCTATGAATCTGGAAGATTGGCAGGAAGCTATACAAGAAGAACTAAATAATTTGATATCAAACAAAACTTGGATTATGACTTCAATGCCACAGGATAAAACTATAATTGACTTCAAATGAATTTTTTTTGAAAAGGTATGTGATGGTAAAACTATCAAAAATGCTAGGCTGGTGACAAGGCTACTAACAAGACTCTTTTTACGAAGAAATCTATGCCCCAGTAGCAAGAATGGTGTCGGTGCGTGTTCTCCTGTCCCTTGTTGTTCAAAAGAAATGGAAGTGGAAAGTGTGTGACATAAAGGCCGCATTTTTAAATGCAGACTCAAAAAGTAAAGTACTTATGTTCCCTCCTAAAGGTTTAACTGAAAAGGTTTTAAAATTATAATTTAAAGTTTATATGGTTGAAGGAATCTCCTAAATGTTGGTATGACAGTCTCAGTGATTTTTTAAGGAATTGTCATGATCAAAGGTTGACCCATGTATTTATTTCAATGGTGCAGTCATTGTTTTGATTTGGGTAGATGATTTTTTGCTAGTATCTGAAAATAAAAGTCATCTTGAAACTGTATTTGAAATTTTTTCGAAAAGTTTTAAAATAAAAGATATGAGTTCATCAACTAATGTCAAATTGTTGGTTATTGATATTCAGTTCAATGAAAATGAAATTTTATTATCACAAAAAGATCTTATTTCTAAAGTTATTAAAAAATGTAATAGATTGATTGAATACCAAAAGAAATTCCACTTCAACCTAAACTTAATCTGAATAGGGAAGGTATTTTAGATCCTAAGATTCCGTACAATTTATCGGTAGTCTTATTTACATAATGTTAGGCTCTAGACCTGATATATGTTTTTCAGTCATGTATTTCAGTAAATTCCAAATTGTTATTCAAAACATCATAGGAATGAATTAAAAAACGTACTACGCTACATAAAATTAATAGATAATTATGTAGAATTGGTGAAACCATCCTACGTTATAGAATCATACAAACATAAAACAAACTGACCACAGCCTGAATATATAAATATATTCAGCCTTTCCGGAGCTCTATAACAATTATTGAGTCTTTTTAGGACTATCAAAACAAATCTCACATGAAATTTGTGAAACTAGAAAATTATGTATTAAAATTTGTACCTAATCCTAATCCGTACCTAATCCTAAAAATATTGTGGAAGCCTATACTGACGTCGGTTTTGCTAATGATTTAGAAGATAGAAAAAGTATCAGTGGAATCAGATTAGTAATAAAATTGTTTGGAAACTGTATTCAATGGCAGTCAAAGAAACAAATTATTATTGCACTTTCAAGTGCTGAATCAGAATATATTGCTCTTGCAAATTGTGTTACAGAGTGTCTATTCTTAGATTGTAGATATGGTGGTGACGACTTGTACTGCGACCTTTATAGATCTATTGTACCCAACCCTCCTCCTCCAAGCGTTGGTGTACTTGCCCATTTAGAGCGCCTCCTCTAATCCTGTTTAATATACTTCCTCTAATTCATTTAGGAATTTCAGGATCTGGGTGGGATTCAAGGCTTGCAGCTCCTCTGTGTTCAAACAGTAAGCCCCAAAATACATTTGTCTCTTGCGGAGTAATGCTCCGCAGTATTTGAGCAGATGTATGGGGGTTTCCTCTGCTGAGCCAAAGAATCTGCATCCGTCATCCTCCTCTAAGCCTAGGGCCTTGAGATGTTTCCTAAGTCTGCAGTGCCCCGTCAGGACTCCTGTCAGAATTCTAAGCTTGTTCCTGCTTAGTTTCAGGCAAGCTTGTGTTCTCTTCTGGTTAAAAGATCCCAGCATCACTTTGGACTGCCTTAGCCCTTGAAGTTCTTTCCAGGTTTTCGTACATTGTTTCTTCGTCTAAACTTTTGTGGATGGTGTTCACACTTATGCCGCAAAAGGGTTCCGGACCTATAAAAGGGCTACTAGATCCCTTGTTTGCTAGGTGATCGGCTTCTTCCTTTCCGTCTATACCAGTGTGTCCTGGTACCTAGTATCTTCCTAAGGTGCCATACTAATGTTCTAGCGTAGGCGACCTCTCGTGCATACTTGTGGAACGCATCGTCACACTAATATGCGGGAGCTAGCAGTTTTTCGCCGGTTCCGAAGGGCACTATTTGAGGTTTTTACTGGGCAGAATTACTTGTGGTAGTTTGCCATTGCTTTCTACGAAGTTCTACGAGGACAGCATAGTTCCGTGGAAAATTTCACGGTTTGTCCGGGGATTGAACCTGGGATCTCAGGTATAGCGAGCGGATACATTCACCACTACACCACTGTGACCACTACAGCACTGTGACCTACTTGGTACGAGGTCTAAACACTCCTGCACCAGTACCTTCCTTTGTCTTCGAACCATCTGTATACCATATGTATACCATTGATAGCATTTTGCTATATGTGGTATGCTGAGGATTCGTCGCTCCAATCGGCTTTACTACTACACATTGCTGTGTAGTTTTCTCGAAGTGGAATTTGCATACCATTTCGTCTTTTGGTACTTCCAGCCAGGGGATCTTGGCAGCGAGGCTGCTTCGGTCTCTGCTCCCGATTATTTTACGTCTGTCCATTCCTTCCTTGCTGAATCTTAGAATCGCCGATCTGGCGATCCCTTTAAACCACAAGGTGCAGCGGAGTCATATCCAGCAGCAACTTCATTGCTGCTGTCGGACCCCATCGCCCCCGTGATGCAGACACACGCCAGTCTTTGAATCTTCTCAAGCTGTTTCCTCATAGAGGCCAGCTTGTTTCTACTTCCCCACGCAACTGCCCCATAAGTGATTGCAGGTCTCACTATCATGTTGTACATCCATCGCAGGATTGTGGGGTTACAACCCCCCGTTTTTTCTGCCAGATTTCTGCACATCATTAGGGCGCGTTTGGCTTCACCTACCGCTGCCTCAGCGTGTCTATTCTATAGGAGTTTGCTATCTAGTGTGATACCCAGATACCTTATCTCCTGTTTGTATTCTACTGCCTTGCCATCTAAGAGTATGGGCTGTAGGCAGTTTAGTTTTCTACTTCTAGTAAAGGGTATCATCGTGGTTTTGCCTGGGTTGAGTCTCAGTCAAACTGTTTGACACAATCTACTAGTTACTTTGAGGCCTCTCTAAACAATTTCACAGAGCGTTCCCACAAACTTCCCTCTGGCCATTATGACTATGTCATCGGCGTAACCTTGACATTTTATGTCTAGGTCGTTTAGTCTAACCAGTAATTCAAAAACTACCAGGCTCCACATTAGCGGTCATAGTACACCTCCCTGTGGACACCCTCGAGTTGTGGAGATCTTAATGGTGTCTCTTCCCACTTGTGTCTCCGCTGTTCTAGATCTTAGCATTTCTCCCATCCACCTTGAGATAGTGCTGTCGATACTCCTGCTTTCGAGGGCGGCTTTGACAGCCTCGTGTGAGGTGTTGTCAAAAGCTCCCTCTATATCCAAGAAGGCACATATCGCTACTTCCCTTGTCTCTAGTGCTGCTTCTATTTCATTTGTCAGCTGATACAGGGCGGTTTCTGTGGATTTCCCTGTTCTGTATGCATGCTGACTGCTGTGTAGTGGTGTAGGTAACTATAGTCCTAAGGTAATTATCAATTACCTTCTCCATTGTCTTTAACATAAAATATGTTAGACTAATGGGTCTAAATGACTTCTGTTGAGTGGTGTCCTTCTTCCCCACCTTTGGTGTGAATACCACTTTAGCCCTTCTCCATAGCTCCGGTACATATCCGAGCGCTAAACTACTTCTAAAGATGAAAATGACCGTCAAACGTCGAAACTCGAGTCGTGATATATGTAGAAATTTATATAACTGTGAATAATAAGTTATATAATATTTTTACATAATATAAGTGTGGTAAAAAACAAAGTGAATTTTTCAATTCAATGTATACTTCTAAAGATATTTAGAAGATACGGCATTAGTTCTCTTCCTCCCTTTTATAGGAAGACAGGATCTAGTCCGTCCACACCTGAGGCCTTAAAAGGCTGGAAAGTGCCGATAGCCCATCTGATTCGGTTTTCCGTACAGATGGATGCTGCTCTCCACCAGTCAGCCCGACTTGGTTTCCGTGGTTGCATCAAGCCCTCGGTCTCCCTGTATCTTCTACATCCCGGAAAATGGGTTTCTAATAGGAGGAGAGCTCTTTGCCCATCATTCTCCGTGAAGGTCCCATCCGGTCTCTTGAGAGTGGTTGTCATTTCCACTATACCCTTCGCTAGTGCTTTCTGCAGTCTAGCTGCCACCGGCGTGGATTCTATGTTTTCACAGAAGGTCCTAAAGTTTTTCCTTTTTGCCCTTCTGATCTCTTTATTGTAGGTGGTAAGTACCTCGGAGTATTCTAGCCAATTTCCGTATTGCTTAGCTTTTTTGAAAAGCCTACGTACTTTTGCTTTTAATGTAGACAAATTTTTGTTCCACCATTTTTCATCCTTCACGGTTTTATCTATCTATTCTTAGGAAATCTACTTCAAGATATTTTAAATATTGATTTTTTTTCCTATAAAAATATTTGAAGACAATCAATCTACAATTAAAATTGCAAATAGGTACATTGGAAAATAAGAAGACAAAGCATTCCAATTGATGTGCGCCACCATTTTGTTCTTGAAATGGTAACTGAAATAAAATATCTATAAATTATATTTCAACAAACAATATGCTGGCTGACATTATGACAAAAGCCTTGCCAATTGCAAAATTTAATTTTTGTAGAATGAATTTAATAAACAAAAATAATTCTCATAAATATAAATTAATATGTTCGACTAATATTTTTATGTTTATAGTAACTATCATTATCATATAAAAGTATAGCATATTTCTTATTGTTTACAACTGTGGTTGATATTGTTAAAATTCTCGGTTTCTTGTCTGAAGGTTTTAAGGTTGGCAGACCTGTTATTATTGATCTAAGTTTTCAGTTTTACTGATTATCCTTTCAAATTCTAATGTCGTTATTTTAGTTGTTTTGTAAATAATATTTGTAACTCTTTATTGCATTAAATAGAAACAATTTAAACTGTTAAGTGTTTTTTGTCTCAAATTAATAAAAGGTTATGGGCCCACACCACGAATAATAAAATTTTGTTTTTTTAAATGCACCTGTGGTAACATAACCTATGCAGGTTAACTTGTGTTAAGTTTGTCTTTGTGTTTAGTTTGATAAATAAAATGAATTTGCATTTTAAACACCAAATTGAGAAACTGCAGGGCGTTAAGAATTGAAGTAAATAGAAACGGCAAGTCGAACTGCTGCTAATTCACCATGATGTCCAGGAATGGGAGATTGGTACAAAAGTTATTCCAGTTGTAGAAGAAGGTAACGCCGAAGATGCAGATTTTATTGAAAAACTAAAGAGATTCAAAAAGCTTGATGCGTTGGCTCAATTAATTTTAGTTAGTTCATTAGATGAGAATAATGTAGAGCTAACAGCTCTACTGCAAGTTCAAATGAAATTTGGACAAAGTTACTAAGCATATATGAACAAATCTCAGGTCAAAGGGTTGATCGGTTAATGGAAGAGTTTTTTAAAGTCACAAAAGATCCTTATGAGAATATAGCTTATATGCTCACACATATTATATATATATATATACATTATATATGCTCACACATATTGCGAAACTTCAAAAGAACTTAATGACGAGTTAAAACGTTTAATTAAAAATAAGTTACCGGACCTTTTACTCATGAGTAGAATCATGTCAACGTTACCAGTTGAATACTTTGAATTTAAAAGTGTGTGGGAGTCAGTGAAAATTGAGGATAGAACAGTCAACCTGCTACTTGAAAGATTGCGTTTAATTGAAATGCGACTCCCAAATAAGCATGATAAGGCGATTGCCCCAGTTGGTGCTGGGACAAGAACTCATGAGGGTAACGAGGCTAAAAGGTATAATAAAAAGACTGGGTATAAGTGTTTTAGGTGCTACAAGGTTGGACATTTTTCCAAGTCCTGTCCTTTGAAGTCAAACCAAAAACTAGAGGACGTAGGAAAAAGAAAAAAGGATATCTCACATTCACACGGTGAAGCTTTCATAACAATACAGGACATAACAGAGTCAGATGGGTGGCTGGCAGACTTGTAACAACTTGTTGGCAGGTTTGTAACAGAAGAGACTGGATTGTGAGGTATGAAGAATTTGTTTACCCCAATGAGGTACAAGTTGTAAATGGAAAAATCATATTGTCATATGGTAGAGGTGTAGTAAATGTAGAAACCAAGGCTACAGACAATAAGTGGGAGAAAAACCATTTAGAAAATGTTTGGTTTACACCTGATATTTCCAAGAATCTTTTTTCTGTTGGAAGCGCTATAGAAAAGGGTTTTAATTTTGTAGCCGATATGAAGGGCTGTGCACATCAGAAAAACCGCATTACCCGACTTACAGGAGTAAAAAGAAGTAATGGATTGTATCTATTGAACAAGAGAGCCTGTGTACCAGAACAGGCTTTATCATCGGCGACAAAAATCTCACTTCAAGTTTGGCATGATCTCTTATGTCACCAGAAAAAAACAACATGTTAAAGGTGTCTTAAAAAGCATAAGATTGAAGTGTGTTTGGCTTCTGATGAAAATTTTTGTGAAGGTTGCAAATTGGGAAAGCAGATGATAGATTCATAGAAAGAGAGGAAAGTTCAAGAAAGAGAGGTTAGAATGGAGAGGGAGGGAAATCGAGGAGGTGCAAAGGTTTAAGTATCTGGGGTATGTATTTGGAAATGGAGGTAGCAATAGAGAACATGTGGAGTATGTAGCGAAGAAAGCGTGGGTGGCAGCGGGGCGAGTCTGGAATGAATGGAGAAAAAAATTCGAAGGAAACTTCAGGGCGGCTGAGACGGTGTGGAAGGTGTTTGCGAGACGCATTTTATTGTATGGCTCAGAGGTCTGGGGGACGAGAGAGGAGGAGAGGATAGAGAGAGTCCAGTTAAAGTTTTTCAAAAAAATCCTGAAGCTTGATAGGTCGACACCTAGTGTCATTGTCCTCCAGGAGGTGAATGCGTGCAAGGTGGCAGTCTTGGTTTTTAGAATGGTAAATCGAGTGGGAGTAGGCGTATGAAAGGGAGTGACTGGGGTAAGAATAGGAGGAAGTTGAATGAAAGAGGTGGTATATCTGGTGACGGGCTCGAAACGCTAAAGCAGGAGAGGACAGGTTGGGCCGAAAGGTTGGTAGAACGTTTGCAAGAAGTGGACCTACAGGAGCAGCAACGCAAAATAGAAAGTAGTAATTTTCATAAAGGGTACGTAAAGATACAGGTACATGGGCGGTTACCAATCTATTTAAGTGTAAATCAAGAGGACGATGCACAAGTCATGTTAGCAAGATATAGGTGTGGATGTGAGGAGCGTGGAAGAAGATACTGGATGAGTGAGGAGCATAGAAAGTGTAGTGTTTGTGGGACAGCAGAGGATACTTGGCAGCATTGGATGGAAGAGTGTATAAGGGGTGAATGGAATGAGGCAGAGAGGCGGGAAGGAAAGAAATGGGAGGAATGTATGAATGATAGCGGAAAGGGTCTGAAACTGCTGAGACGGATAAAAAGATGGAAAGAGCTAACTGGTAACAGAGAAGGTGTATTATAAAGGAAATTGGAGTTTATTTTGAGTTTTGTGATATTTTTGTATTTTTATTTTTAAATTTATATTTTTTTTGTATGTGGTTTCTATATGCCAGTAGGATAATAAATAAATAATAAAAATAGAACAGGTCCAACACAAATAAAGAATAAATCTCCTATTGAGCTTTGGACGGGAAAAAGGGTCAAAAGCATAAATCATTTTAGAGTTTTTGGAACAGAATGTTATGTTCATACTCCTGGTTTCGTGTATGGCTTCCTGACAAAGATAAAGTGGTAAAGTCGTGATGTCATTTTTAAAAATGAAGAACCAGTTAAAACAAATTCTAGTAAAACGGTGAAGGAGACTTTAAGTAGTGGTGAACAATCTGTGTTTGATAAGAAGAATATTTTGGAAACTTCCGAGTCTATCAGTGTCATTCCTGAAGTCATGGAACCTACCCATGAGGTGGCTGCTAGTGGTGTGGGTCAGCTGCTCACTGAGGCTGAAGATTTTCAAGTGAAAGAAGAAGAACCACCTCCCAATGTTTTCACCACGCTTACTGAAGTTGATATCCATTGAGGGAAAGAAAAAAGGTGTCATTTGAAGACTTTGAAGCAAATTTGTATGCTTCTTGTAATACTGTAACTGTAGAACCTAGTGATATATGTGAGGCTAGAACATCGGCCGATGCTGATAGGTGGGAAGAAGCAATAAATTGTGAGCTTAAAAGCTTGAAATCAAATAATACGTGGATCTTGGTTGATCGTCCTAAGGACAAAAATATTGTTAAAAATAAATGGGTGTTCAAAATTAAGCACGATGAAAACTCTAACATTAGGTATAAGGCTAGGCTGGTTGCAAAAGGTTTTACCCAGCGGTACGGGTTGGACTATCAAGAAACTTTTGCACCTGTGATTAGGTTCAGTACCTTTGGTTCAGAACGCTTTGCATGACGTCAAGGAAAATTTAAAAAAAAAAAAAAAATACAGCACCCTTTTGGAAAAAAATTCCTTGTTTCTGTGTTTATACATTGGTATGAAACAATATTAATATTTTTTTTTTTAATTCGAACGTCATGTAATAGCCAATGAGTTGAAGAATATTTATTGAAAATTTTATCGAAATCGGTGGAAAACTCGTTGTCCTACATTGCACGGCGCACGAAATTTTACGTTTCGAGAAAAACGCGTTTAAAGTTTTCGATACATAAAAGTTGTGTTCAAGAGGACTTACGGCTTTCACCGCTCAGTCTGCGATTCCAGGGCCATACAATATAATTTCCTCTTCTGCGAATTCGTCCCTTCGAGCCGCTTCCTCTTTTTTCTTCGCTTTTCTTGCCATTCTGGACCTGCTCCAAGTACGACGGTCCTGCCTCCATACTCGGCATGCAGTTTGGTGGTCCGCGAATGTCTTGCACTGTATGCCGATTTACAACTGCAGGTCATTCATGATGCTTAAAACGAAGTTATAACCATCTGAATTGTTAATGGCAACAGCTGTCCAACTAGGCATGTCAGTTGACCATATTGACGTAGAGACGTCATTTTTAAATGGTGAGTTATGCGAGACGGTATATATGGTACAACCAGAAGGTTGCATACATGAAAACAATCCGGATAAAGTATGTCTTTTGGGCCGCGCATTGTATGAGTTATAGCAAGCGTCTAGGGTATGGAATAAAATGGCGGACGAAGTCGAAGTCGTTTAAAAAGCAACGAGCACATTGAAGTCAATTTGGCTAGTGCCTCGCTTAAAAAAATGGCATGAAAGACTTGGTCATATTAACTTTAGCGCTTTGAAAGAAATTGTCTCAAAGGATCTAGCAGATGATGTGAAAATAACAAATTTAGACGAGTTCTTTTGTGAAAGTGAAATTTGCACTGATAAAAAGAAGATTAACAAAACCTGGTGAACTCAATGACGTATGAGGACCAATGAATGAACTATCTGTTGGTGGTGCAAGATACTATGTGCTATTCAAAGCCGATAGTACAGGATACAGAGAGGTAAAGTTTCTAAAACACAAACATGACGAGTGTTTTCAAAACATCACAAAACATGCAAAAGGAAGTTTGGTCACAAACTTTAAAGAACGGAGTATAACAATAATAATGTGAGACAGCTGTTTAACAGCTTAGGAATAGTGCTAGAAACAGGAGTTTGCACACCACAACAAAATGGAAGGAGTGAACGAGACAATCGCACGATTGTTGAAAGTACACGTGCAATCCTGTACTCAAAGGACTTACCTAAGTGTCTAGTGAGGTAAGTGAGGCAATCAACACTGCAGTGTATGTATTAAACAGAACTCCTACAAGCCAAGTGAAAGATTCCACTCCACATGAAAAATGTACCGGCAAGACAGCAACACTCAATGACGTCAAAGTTTTTGGATCAGAAGCGTTTCTACATGTTCCAGATAGTCTACGTCGAAAATTGGATAAGAAAAGTGAAAAAATAATCCTGGTAGGATACGATGGCAACTCGACAAACTACAGACTGTATGAATCTAATACTCAGCGGATTAAAGTTTCCAGAAATATAATATTCAATGAATAAAACTCATTCACTGGAAGAGGTCACACAGTTCCTATTGATGTCTCATTCTCAATTCAAGTTCCTAAAGAAGATCTACCTGAAATTGAAGCGAAAAATCTGTTAGATGCTGAAAGTGAAGCAGAAGAGCAAACCAAAAAAGAGGAAAGTGATACAGCACTCAATACTGATAGACAGAATGTTGCAGGAGATCAAGCATATAACTTAAGGCAAAGCGTATATCTCCATCGTTCCTGCAACAGTATGAGCTGAACTTTGATGAAGAATTATACCTAACTGAAGCGTTCCGAACACTTATGAAGAAGCCATGAACTGTCAAGAGAGGAATGAATGGAAAGCTGAAGTTTAAGAAGAACTTGAAGCTCTCAAAGTAAACAGCACGTGGGAGAGCTTCGCAACGCTTCCAGAGAAGAGAAAAACATTAGAAACGAAATGGGAGTTGCGTATGAAGAACTCGTGAATTCGTGAAAAAAATCCTATGAAATAAGAATTGAATATGTATATATATATATATATATATATATATATATATATATATATATATATATATATATATATATGTATATATATATATATATATATATATATATATATGTACTAACCTTTAAGTTCTCAGAAATTTAATCAGATAAGACTGTTGCTTGGAATGATTACTAGCTGAGATTTGTTGTTAGATTTGTAGAATCTTGTGGGAGTGTTAAATAAGATTCTGCAATTTTAAATGTGCCACAAATAGCCCGATTGTTGTTTTGTGTGTGCGCCTTATTTATGTTAATAAAATATTTTATATAAAAGTTATCCTTTCTTAAAGAACGAAATTGTTCTAACACAAGTAGTAAGTAATTCTAACAAAAGTTAAACCTTTAGATTCTTTTTAATTTGAAATATATTGATTGTAATTCTTCACTCTGATGCCAACTTAATATTTCTACTTCTTTATTTTTAACATAATCTGGGTCAGCCACATAAAACAAACAAACCACAACAATAAACGATTGTTATCTACCAAAGTGAAATAATTCTATTTTACAATAAGCTAATAATATACATTTTATGCTTGTCTATACTTGCATCAAAGATTTAACATTGCGGAATTCCGATGAACAAAACTCATTGTTTGGCGCGAAAAATTTGCCAAGCATAACGACATCGATTTTGGGCAAATTACTACCGTTTGCTTTGTTAAAACCTAATTCCATAGATAATTGTAGTGGTTTCTCAAGATGTAGTTTGAAAAATTTTAAAACGTGCAATTTCTCACTCCTCTGCTACTCTACACAAGGAACAACACCAATTTTGTTTCGCACATCGTGAGGTAACGCTTTCTGATTGGTGTTCACTGTCACGTGACAGAATGAATACTAACCTACATTAGCTGATTTTATTTTGTAAAAATATTAATAATCTTTTTTATTAAATATTGTTGTTTTTGGTGATCTATAAGCAATGATTAATCATTAGAAAACATCGACTTATGAATACTAGGAACAGTGTGTAAAGTATCAATATGTGCGAGGGGACTAGCATTGGTTCGGGGGAAATGGTCTGCATATTGGTATGGTAAATTTTGGAGGTTCTTTTCAATTACAGAACTTTATTCAGGATGACAGATCTGTCAAATCTTAATAATATATAATACACAGTCGAGTTTGAATTTTTGATTTTTATGATTTTCGATTTGTTGCATTTGTCTCCACCTCCGCTATTATAGTTACTATTAAAATATTGGAAAAATTCACGAAAAAAGGTAATAATAATGAAAATAATTGAATTTTTTATTTTTTTTATGGAGCGCCACATATATTCGCACAGTCGAAACTACTTAAGCTATGTCAATAGATGGCGCTATTCATTCCCCATTCTTAAAGTCACTGGCTGTACAAAGTCCCGCAATAAATATTGAACGTGTACTAGAGAGAGAAAGTAGATTTGCCCTACAATGGCGGACACGTGACAGTTGGTTGACATTCTTGACAAGTTGATTACAGCGTAATACATGTTTACTTCTTCTACATTTCTTTTCGTACTGTGTGAAGGTGTTTTGGACAATTTTATTTGTGGATTCGAAACAATGCCAGGTTGTTGTACTTACGTAGGTAATTTTAATTTTATTGTTCTTAGGTGACGCTAAAAAAGTTAGAAGAGAATTGTGGAGAACACTTATTGGAAGAAACGATCTTACATCGAGTTCTAAAATTTGTGAGGTTAGTATTTAGAGAAATGGTGAAGTAAAGATGTAAGAAAAACTTTTTTGGATCTGTTGTGTAGGTCCATTTCTCAGAGACTCAATTTGAGCAGAAGAGAGCTGATGGCCGGAAATTGTTACGTCCTGATACATTTCCTGATTTATTGTTAGTGAAGTATGTCGACATACCAGTGTGTGAAAAAATGATTATCGAGGGCACATAATAACAAATCGACGTAGATACACAACTATGTCGTTTTACCAAAATGCACAAAACCAAACGAAACTGTCAAACATAACTCAAAACATGACACTTATCGAAGATATAAAATCTTAACTGGCACTTAATGTAGCAGATAACTTTATTCCTCTGTTAGAGGCTTTATTCGACAATTAACCACTATCTGATTATTGAAAAACCAAGAATTGAAAAACCAAGCATATCTGGTTGTTTATCTGACGATTGAAAAATCTGCCCTAAGTAGTATAAAAGAGCTTAAAAAAGTGGTTTAAAGTTGGAAGGAAAATGCTGCAACGAATGTGAAATTCCAATAAACGTTATAAAACAAATCGGTACTAAAGAATCGTATCAATCTAAAACCGACGATGACGGTGCGGGCAAAAGCGATTCATCTGAAGAAGACGAATTAATTTAATTTGAGTTAGCAGTTGTTACTGAATAATTCTAATGTACTGACTGACTTATCTATTTACTAATTGTAATGAGTAAATAAAATAGTGAGTAAATTTCGCAATTATAAGAGTAAGGCCGTTTTTTAGGGTTCCGTTGTTATCAACAACGAACCCTTATAGTTTCGATATATCCGTCTGTCCGTAGTTTATTTAGCTCAGAGACTATTAGAAATATAAAGGTGTAATTTGGCATAGGTATACAGATTAGTATTACGCCGACAAAGTGGTAAAATAAAATTTTTAATATTTTTTAGGGTATCTCCTCTACACTTAAAGTGGGGACGTTTTTCTGTTTTCTCGTCTACCCCATGGCGTGGGGTGTCAGGATATGGATAGGTCTTTCAAAAATATTACAGGTTTGTGAAAACAACATTTGTATTAAAAGATCCGTTTGTAAAATATTAATCTTTAAAGTGCTAATTTTTTGTTAGTCAAGTGTCCCCCCCACATCCAGCTAAACGGCTGTTTCTGTAGCATGTTTACAATAGTAGCATGTATAACGAATTTAAAAGGAAAAGTATCAGGGATAAGTAGGCTTTATTAGTTTACAAGTACTAGTCGACCTATATAACTATAACAGCAATATATTATAGGTTATGTTGAACGTCAAACTCGACAACATCAATGTCAGCTGATTAAGTTATTGGTTATGGAATTTTTTAGACATTTGAGTCTTAACTCATAGTAGTAAGAATGGCAACTACGGAACCCTACATTGCGAGTGGCACGACACGCACTTGGCCGTTTTATTGTTAGTTGTTTTCTGGTAGTTTTAGAAGTAGAAACTGGTGGAGAGCTAGTTTAACTGTTGGCAACACTGGTGCTGTTTACAAACCTCAAATTGTTAGCCTAACAATAAGTTTAACTTTATATTAATATAACAAATATTAAATATAAACATGTCGAGTGTATATTGCGTCCTATGTGGCAATCGCGATAAATCGGTTTCGTATCATGCGTAAGTAAATATAACATATATGTTGATGCCCTTATGTGATGATGTCCTTATGATATGATGACATAGAGGTTAAATGTTTTGAATTAAATACACAATATTTATTATATTAACAAATTATTCAATACATTTGTTTTCTTTTTGGCAGATTTCCCAAACAAGAAGAAATTCGTAAGCAGTGGCTAGCATTTTGTGGAATCAAACAAAATGTGCTTAACAGCGTGACTAGACTATGTTCGAATCATTTTCATGACAAGGATTTAAAAAAGAAAGTTAGAGGTGTGTGTGTGAAACTCAATGCTGTACCATCTTTTCATACAAGGAAGAGGAAAATACTGACACGAGCAGATTCTACAGTTAATGAAACTGGCACAGAAAAAATTAAATGCATTGTTACTGATAATTTAAATGTCATTAACAATAAATCAGGTAGGGGTAATAATAAACAATTATTAATTTCTCATTTTGTGAATTTACGGATTTGCTTTAGTAATTATTCATAAATTCTTTAGTAACATCAAGTACTCAGTCATCCAACTGCCAAATACCTCTGAAGATTCAACCTAAAAATTGTGTTGGTATTGAAACATCAGATTTAAATACAACAGAAGTGGAACCTGTGCACCTGATCAATGACAGTCCAACTCCACCAAGAGATGAAGCTATTGAGAATTCGAACTTGCAACCACCTACAATACCTATACATGATCCTCATTCTGTTGTTGCCATTACAACTGCACATTTAGCTACACCTACAAGAGAGCAAAAGGCTTTAAATGTAGCAAAACGAAAGGTTGCCCAACAACAACAAAAAATAAAAGCTTTGCAACAAGCCCACAATAGAATAACTGCTCGTGTTAGGACAATGAAGAATTTAATAAAACACTTGAAACATAAGAATTTACTTGCTGAAGCAGCTGCTGAAAATTTAAAGGTAAATGAGCAGTTTTAAATATTTAAGAGTATTGAGTGATTTGGGTCCTCTTCAGTCCTCTTCAAAATTGCTTGTTTATTTCTCATTTATTTCATATGTTTATTTATTTAAATTGATATTGTTTTAACCTTGATTAGTCCTGTCCGTCTAGCCTTTTCTATCTGGTCTTGTCTCTCTAGTCCTGTCTGTCTAATAGCATTTGTGTATTCTTGTCCATCTAATTTGCTTTGTTTTGTGGGTCTAGTCTTGTTATGTGTTGTATAGCCTTTGTTGTGATTCTACGATTTATGCACAGAAATCATGGATTTATGAATAGTTAACGACGAGCGCTTATTTACAATATTTAATTATTAATGTGTGCTTAATTTTATTATGTCTATCTGTCATGTTTATTCTTGTTCTTCCACCCAATTGTAGCCCTTACGTATAGGCTGTTGTTCAGTACTTACACCTTGACTCAAAATCAGGGGGCGTTTTCCAAATATCTAAGATTTTGGCATTTTTATACTAAAATGAGAAAGGTCCCCACTTCCGAAGTGAGGTATTGAGGTGAAGATAAAATAAATTAAGAGCAGAATTAGCTCTGGGATCAGTAAGATCAATTTTCGTATAACTCTATTTTGAGTCTCTGGCTGCAGTTTTGTAACAAATCATTTTCTATTGATATGTATGTTAAGACATATTAAGTATAATTAACTAAACAACATATTAAGTACAATTATTACCATGGGGTCGTTGATTTGTACCACACCAAATCGCAGTTTATAACAATACTTTTTTTCCTTTCATTTGGTAAATTTTTCTGGGTGTTTCAGCATGTTTATTTAATAGATGCATTTTTTTCACGTCAACCAGCAGTACCCTTTATTGTGGAATATAAAAGACAAGTATTCCAACATTGAAAGAAATTAAAAGATGAAATTTTCCATCACCTTTATAATGAACTTAATTAAAAATAGTTGATTATAAAGATGTGAGTATATATATCAGCAATTAAAAGGCAAAATCTAGTCAATTAAAAATATTTACAGACATGGAATAAACAAAAATTAAAAAAGCAAGTGAAGTGGCTGTGGTAGTGAAGAAGTTCATTCAGCAAATCTGTTATGGTTTGAAGATACAAACCTTTAAGCAGACGTTTTGGCCAGAATTGTCTTATTATTTTAATATCTATAGATCATCATTAAAAATTCATTATTAATCAGGCCATTATATGAAGTTTCTCCCATTGCTAAGGCAGGATATTCTTCTGTAAAGAATTCAGCTCATGCTCCTCTAACTTCCTCAACAGAACGTTTGTAATTATTGCTGCCTAAATTATTAATAGGCTGCTAACAAACTTTGGAATTTTCCCTCTAGAGCTCAAGCATTCCTGGTGTTTAAATCCTCTATCTACTGCTTGTTGAGATAAATACTTGTCTGCAGCAGACTTTTGTAGCCTTTTATGAAGACTGCAAACAGCCCAAATGACTTTTTCAGTAGTTTCTGGTTTCAACTGAATTGACCTTGAAAATTCTTTGAATTTGCCATACAAGGATGCCAAAAGTATTGTCATGAGAAAGACAATAATTATAATTTTTTTCATATCACTGCAGCAGATGTATGCAAACTTTTGCATAATAAAAACAATAATTATATTTTTTTTGTGGTCAACTACATTTTATTATAGGTTAGCAAATACACACACACACATATATATCTATATATATATATATATATATATATATATATATATATTAGACTTGCAACGAATATTCGGCTATTATTCGGTATTCGGCCTATTCGGCTACTTTTATCCTATTTGGCCGAATACCGAATATCTAGGTACTATTCGACCGAATACTTTAGTAAAATGTTTTGTTGTGGTCAAATAATTGATAAAATGAAAATATTGATTTATTTTATAATAATAATTTATTTTTCTTATGATCATTAAAGTAGTTATAGTTACATAATCAACTTCCGTATTATAAAAATTAACAAAAAGCTAGGTATTAAATAAATGTCTATGTACTTCAATTCTCGTAATTAAAATTTACAAGTGGATGATTATGGTGGAGAAAGACTAATTTTTCTGCATTTTCAGGCAGTAGTTTGCTTCTTTTCTTCTCGTAGACATTCCCAGCTTCGGAGAAAAGACGCTCAGAATAAACACTACTTCCTGGCGAAGACAAATACTTTGCTGCAAGATTTACCAAACATGGAAATTTATATTTTCTTGCTTGCCACCATGTGTATGGATTGTCGTGACGTGATATGTTCTTAATACTTAAAAAATACCTAAATAAAGGTCTATTTCAGTTGCAACTGCATTCTTTCCTTTCGGTGTCCAGGTTTGAGCTGTGTTTTTTTCTGCAACCACCTCTTCGAAGCAATCCATAGAAGATGAGTGAATAGCCTGGCTTAGACTCTGCTCTTCGGTTCTCATCTTCTTGGCCGGAATAGGGGACGAATTTGCGCTATCGTCACTGCTTGTTTCACAGTTCATCTTTAGGCTATCGATCAAAATATACTGCTTTACTTTTTCTCTTTGCAGTTCACTGGTGAAAACATTCATTTTAAAGCGTGGGTCTAAAGCTGTAGTCACCAAATAATTTTTGCTTGTTGTGATGTCCTCAAATCGTTCTTGTAACCCTTGTTGTATAACAAGCCTCGCTTAGTTTAATTTGGGTGTTAGCTCTGATGTGCTGGTTTTATCGCAGTATCGCATTAATGTAACAACATACGGAATAATTTCAGAAATGCAAGCGTATCCGGAACTTGTAATTTTTGTTATTTCCTCAAATGGTTATAATAATTTCAAAAGTTGCTCTAAAAGCTCCCATTGTACAGCAGTCAGATTGGCAATATCACAGTCCGTGAGATAGAGTGAAACGGCCCGTTTTTGTTCCATTGCAAGCATAATATATTGTAAATATTAGTAATATTGCAAGCATATAATAGGTGGAATTCCATCGCGTAAAGACGTTTTGCACCAATTCATGCTGCGGGAGATCCAAATCTTTTTGGATAGAATGCAGTTTAATATGTGCAGTGCCAGAATGATTAAAATGAGTTACGATCCTTCTACCTGTTGCTGTCATTTGAGTCACATTTGATTGAGCCTTCAGACAATTGTTAACAATTAATTGAAGAGTATGAATGAAACAACGCACTGAGGCCAACTCTGCTTTACTAACAGCTTTTACTATGTTTCGTCCATTATCATGAACAACGACATGAATTTTTGCCAGTTGGATGTACCACATACTTGCAATTTTCTGTAAACTAATCGCTATGTTTTGTGCTGTGTGTTGTCCCTCAAAATGCTGGATGCTCAATACTACATGTTTAACATTGAATTCACGATCAATAAAGTGCGCAGTAAAACTTTGAAAACTGTTTTGATTATGCAAGCACGTCCACATGTCGCATGTCACGGAAATATAATCAGTTTCTGAAAGTAATTTTTTAATTGTTTCAACCACCTTATGATATATTTCTGGAATTATTTTGTCTGAAAAGTAAGGGCGGCATGGTATTTTATACCGCGGCAAAGCGTTATTAATCAATCTTCTAAAACCAGTCCTTTCTACGATATTTACTGGTTCAGTCAAGTGCTATCATTTCGGCAATTAAGAGATGGTATTTTTTAGCCTTGGGGTCATTAATATCCCATGATTTACGTATTTCATAACATTCTTCAAGACTCAATTGCTTTTTTGATGTCGAAGGTTGATTTACATCTGTATCTTGACCCGTTATTTCTTGCCCCTTAGGAAGCGTAGTCTGCAACTTACGGTGTTCGTCGCAGTGTTTATTTTTCAAATGATTTATCATTCCTGATGTAGTCGCCTTCTTTCCAACGCCACCACGAGAAATTTTTATTTCGCACAATTTACACACAACACTTTTCGCATTATTTTCATCGTCCTCGAAGTATGTCCAAATAGTCGATTTTTTTTAAGAAGCCATAATCGATTATTATTAGTAAGATTTTGCACAATTTTATTTAAAAAAAAATCGTAGAGAATACGACAAACTGTGCCTACGTTTCAAACTTGTCAAAACACACAGAGCGGTAACAATTGAGAGCGCAAGACAGCGCGGCGTTAGTTCAAAAGAAACGTACGGGAAACAAGCAAGTTTTAACGCCACACGCCGGCCGAATACTTTTGCCTAATATTCGGCTATTCGGCTAGAAAGCCCGCAGAATATTCGGTATTCGGCTTGTGGCCGAATATACTATTCGTTGCAAGTCTAATATATATATATATATATATATATATATATATATATATATATATATATATGTATATATATATATATATATGTGTGTGTGTGTGTATGCAAATTTTTGCCGAGATTCGTCAGCTACACAGGGCCAAGTCATTCTTGTATAGCAGGAAATCCCAAATTATATAATTCGTTCGAAGCTGTTCTCTTTGGGGCAGGTGGTTCATATAAATCCACAACAACTTGATGATATAATGTCACCATCTTCTGATTATTTGGAATTTGAACTGACAGAAGCTTCTTCTTCTGTCTGTCCAAATTCCAAATAATCGGAAGATGGTGACATTGGGCGAAAATGGCGCGAAAAAACGTTCAGGCTAAAACCTGGATATTATGGATTCGGGGACTTTGGTATTCAGATACTTGAAGGAATCACCAAATGTTTTGAAATTTGTTTTTAATGATAAAATTATCTCTTTTATAATAACGGAATATTCAAGCATACCAAGGGTGTTGTTTTCTATTGCAATGTTCAGAGTAATCTCTTTAAATATTGTATGGTCACCTGCTCGGCCATTTCCATCTAAGTAAATGTAAGTAAAACAGTAATTGGCTTCAACCAGGAAAATTAAAACACTGTAATCTATCCAATTACTGGTCAATTTCTATTCGATTTCTTTCTATTCATATATAACTAGGTAACATATATTAAAAAATGTATACCAGTAACATTTTTGTATCATTTCTAGGATCTGTCATGGAACAGTAAAAAACCAGAGCCAGTTAAGAACAGTGAAAACTATAGGGAATCTGTTGAGTCTGCTAATGGCTACTGCCCAGAAGAACACTCCCAAAACAAGTCACCTGCAAGAATGAAACCACCAATGATGCCAATGAAAGGGGTTAAACAAGCAGTATCCCAAAAATCCACTTTTGAAATAACAGCCGCATTGCAACAGTTAAATAAAATTGCACAGGATACAACTGAGGAGAAGCCATACGAGCAGTTTGGAAAGTTTATTGCTGCCGAGCTTCGTCAGTTACCACAGGGCCAAGCCATTCTTGTACAGCAGGAAATCCAAAACTATATAATTCGTTCGAAGCTGTTCTCTTTGGGGCAGGTGGTTCATATAAATCCACAACAACTTGATGATATAATGTCACCATCTTCTGACTATTTGGAACAGACAGAAGGTGAAACTTCTGTCTGTCCAAATGGCGCGAAAAAACGTTCAGGCTAAAACCTGGATATTATGGATTTGGGGACTCAAAGTAGGTATTCAGATACTTGAAGGAATCACCAATTACTTGATAATCTAGTGTAAATGTTCCAGTTTCGTGGCTACTGAGATTGTCTCATCATTCTCATTTTGGTAACATTTTTTTTAGCATTCCTTCTACCATATCGTCATTAATATTGCAATATGTTATATGTCAGATTAAACTGATTTTTCAGGAGAGGCATAAAACATTATATTGTCATAAGGATTATTTATTGTGGTTATTTTTTTAACCTACATTTCCAATTAAGATGTATTTCATCACATTTCAGTTTTTTACTAGACTTTTATTTGACTTGGAATACTAAAGTAGAACACCAAAACGTTTAAAAGTGTTTATTTTCCTAAAATCTTCCCAATATTTGAAAAGGTTGTATTTGAAAACCTAATATATGATATGATTTTATGGACACTATAATAGTTTCTATTGCAATCAGAAATCATAATAGAGAATATGCAAGTGATGTAATTTGACTTGATTTTTTACTCCTGATACTTTATGGTCTTGACACTACGCCTAAACCATTATTTTCTCATTTAGATTGTATTTGATTCCATTAAAATTTTAATTGAACGCGAAACGCATTGATCGAATCAAAACATGATCAGTGACGTGCATGTTATAACATTTATCGGCGTCGATATTCATACTGTGCTAGTCGTGTTTGAAAGAAAATTTGTTTTTATTTAAAAAGGGTGTCTCAGCAAGAACTTGCATTTTAAAAACTTATTAAAATATATAAATTTAATGTTTTATTTACAGTTTGTTCCTGATATTTACAGAGGTAGTACTGACATTTATAGATGAAACAAAATATCGGTTAAATGGCCTCAGTTGATCTGTTGGCAGGAGTATTGGTTCATCACAGCCTTATTCATATTCATCCTTTAATATGAAAACTACCTTGTCTGGCTTCATAGTAACTTGTTTTTGGGAGTTTCAATTCCTGGAGCATTTGTACTTTTGACAGCTATTATTATTTATCTTTGTCTTTTAATAGCATACATTCCCTCTTGTGTTGGTTGCCTGTTTGGCAGTGAAAGATATGAGGCACAACTCCTTCCTTTAACTGTACTATAACCTTTTCCCCTTGTTGTTTTCTGATATTGTATTGAACATAATTTGTTACTTAATCAATTTGTAATAAATTCAACATTTAGTAAATCCTGGAGGAAAGGCAGAAATGATTACTTCTGACCAATTCACACCATGTTAACTATCGAAATACTATAAAATAAATAAATAAAATAAAAAAAGCCATTTATTTCCTGTAAACTATAGGTACATGATACTAGTAATAAATATGGTTTCTTAGTTACAATGTTAGTGTGTTACTTAAATATTAGTCTGCAAGAACCCCTGTGCGGGTAAAGGCCTCCTCCAAAGATCCCAATGTTTCTCTGTCTTGTGCTACGTTGGTCCACAATGGGCCAGCTATTATTTTCACTTCATCTTTCCAGCGCGTCAGTGGTTTTAAAACCGACACCATATTTGCCCGGTGTATGTCCTATATGACAGTGTATAAAATTGGTCATATTCTTCTATTTTGTTACCACATCTTCTCATTTCTGATATTCCTATTATATCATATTTTATTTCTTTTATAGCCTCTTCTAATTCTAGTACACGGTCATAAGTCGATAGGGTTCTGACGTTATAAGTTGCAATGTATAATTGATGTGTTTTATTTTTGGTTCTCTTATCATCAAGTGATTTTGTTTCCTTTGGAGTGTTTTGGTCATACTCTTCCACGGTGACCAGCCATTTTGGAAGATGTGTTTCGTTAGTTCCTTTAGCTTGCTTGGTTCTGTTTTTGTTTTTTGAGAGGCCGCGACGTTCGTTGCTACGTACTCCTATCGTTGTTGCCATGTGTCTTAGTTATATTCTTGTTTACAAAGAAATTTAGTATGCCGGGTTTAAGCATTCCTTGAGAATGCTTGAGACGCTTGATGATCTTTGCGCAGTCTGTGTTGCGAGGGTTTTGTTTTTCTTTCTATTTTGTGTTCTATGTCCAGCCTGAGAATGTAAGTTGTTTTCAGGAGAGTTCGGAAGGTTATTTTTTTTGTTACCCGTGGTATATTATGGTTTATTATCCAGTAAGACTAGCTTGTCGTATTTAATTATAGCTCTATTTTCTTTTTCGATTTTTAGTTGTGTCTGTAATTCCTTTCTTTTTTCTAGTACTTGTTGTGGATAGTCTTCTTTTATATAGTACGGAGTGTCTTTAATACCGAGTGTCGTAAATTTTACGATTATAATTGGGCGAGGTTTATCGTTTTTTTCTCCAATTCTTCTTATCGCTTGTAAGTCCCTGCTGTCTAGTTTAACTGAGAGGTATTCATGTATAAAGCGTAGCATATTATTCTCCAAGATTGAATATGAATAATATTCTTCAACTTCTTCCTCTATTCCAATTCCTCATTCTTCCTCTATTCCAAAGAATACTAGGTTGCGTTGCCTTGCTTCTTTTTCTAAATAATATAATCTTCTGTCTTGGTTTTCCACTCTCTCTTTGAGGTGTTCAATTTTTCATCCCATATTTGAAGTTTTTCGTCTATGATTCTACTTATGTTTCCTGTTACGCTAGTCACCTTTTCTGCACTATATAAAATCGTATTGTTATTGCTTCTCTTAAAACGGATTTTGTATCCACGAGGTGGCTGCAAAAAAAAATGTTCACGATAACGAGTACAAGACTCGTTTATTTATTATTTATTGCACTAAAAAACTGACAATGAGTCCTATCTCACAGCACTAATTTATGTTAATTTAATCAGACAAATTAACGCGGATTACTAGCTCCATTACTACTATTTGTTTTGATTATTTCACTACGAATACTTCACTAAAGACTCTACGGCTCTCTACACAACCTTCTCTTTCCGCAGTCGAAACGAAACTCGAAATTCTATATACTTGCATTAAAGTTATCTTTAAAACAATGTAAATGCAGTATTGGAGATACTTTATCTCTTCTCATAACCTTACACCATTATTTACTTATGTTCGCATTTCTTGTAACAAAAAAAACACGTTATCTGTTGTACTTATAATAGTGTTTTTGCATTCCGTATCTATAAAATGGTTTTTTAGCTTTTTCCATTATCGAAATAGCGATTAAAACTGAAAATAATTAACTAATAACTGTATATGCAATTAGTAAACAACACTGAATGACAACGTGCTCTGCGACGTCAAAGCGTGTGAAAAATTAGAGCGTTCATACATGTCAAATTTAATCGGTATTTTATACATTATTTTAAAAATTAATTGAATTAACACTCAACAGTATTTATATTTTTTACTATGTTAAAACGAAGTAGTGAATTAACAGTATTACTACCGACGATTTATGTACACTACCAAATAATAATATTGCAAGTTTTTCTTGAAGATGAAACAATGCTTCTATTTGTTGCTGTTGCTGGTACATCTTCAGATAGTCAGGGGAAGTTTTTTTGCTAGTTGAAATAAAAATTGCTGCCTCGATAGTTTCTCTCCGATTGTCTCATTATACAAAATCCATGCATCCATGCAACGTGAGTTACTGTTGGACTATATTAAACAAAAAAATAAAAATACGACACGAGTAATGTTTTAGAAGGCAAATCTTCAAATAAATAGTTATTTAAAAACGGTCATTTGAACGGTCGTGGTAGTAATAGTGTTAAACAAATTTTAAAAAAATGCGTATTGTAGGGTCAGTGGATTATCCAGTCGACTAATGCCTTGATCACACGTAACACGTAGAGTGGCGAGACAGTAAACTCGGCCGAGTACTCGGTACGTGTAAACATGTCACCGAGTACACGGCCGAGTGCTCGGCCCAGTAAAATGGCGAGACCCCTACTCCTACAGCTACTGACTTGCTGTCCCACTCGGAATGTCTGAACAATTACTCTCGTTTTGTCAGTACGGTGACGGTGGCTAGTTTGTTTGTTTTAATTTTAAATACTACAATTGAAACTTTTGATGAAGTATTGCTTTATTTAATTATTAATTAATTTTGGTTTTACGTTTTTTAAAAAAGAAAAAAAAATGTCGTTAAAATAGGACAATGAAAAAACCATTAAATTTATTCAAATATATAAAGTCAATCCATGTCTGTGGGACTTTAGTTCACAGGACTACAAAAATAAGCCAAAAAGAGACGCGGCATTCGTATCCATTTCGAGAGAAATGGATATTGAAGGCTTTGGGGTGACGGAAGTAAAAAACAAAATAATAAATTTAAGATCTACTTATTGCCAGGAGAAGAAAAAAGTGCAGGAGTCAAAGAAATTGGGTGCAGCCGTAACAAATGTATATGTTTCCAACATAAAATGGCTCAATGAAATGGAAGAGGTGTTCGCCAAGGATATAAACCAAAAAACATATGCAAATGTAAGTAATTCCTTAAGATACTTTTATTTATACATATTGTGATTTTACAATCATTTTATATGTTTTGTACATTATGGAATCATCCTGTCTTGCCATGAAACTGCACCTTCCTCACTAAAGAAATCGGCATATTTATCCCGAAGCTCCCTTGCAAGTCGCGATGCATAATTGCTATTATGACTAGTGATGGATGGTAAGGCAGATATGACTTCTCTTCTCCAAGTTCCTTCAATAATATTTCTTGAATAGATCTTCTTCGTCAACAGAACCCTTCGCGAAGTATTGCTTTGGAGTTGTGAGACGTAACCAATAATGGAGGACACATGAGGCGCGAATAATTTTATCTGTTGTATTAACATGAAGTGGTATGGGTTTTTGAAATATTCTAAACCTACTTGCCAGTATGCCAAATCCATTTTCTACGATTCGATTCTACGATTCGGGCTCTGGACAATCGATAATTAAATATTTTCTGTTTTTTTTGTAAGATTTGTACCACTGTATGGTTTTAATAAATACGTTTTTAATCCAAAAGCATCATCTCCTACGAAAAAACCACCTTCTGGTAAAATGTTATTTTCAAGCACAGTTCGTAATAAGCTGTCTCTAAAAATCCCGCCGTCTGAGGTCCTTCCGTTGACCCCTACATTTACATATCGAAAACAGTAGTCATGATCAACAACAGCCAACAGAACAACACTGTTGGAGCCCTTGTAATTAAAATATTAACTTCCACAATTAGGAGGTGCTTGAATCGTTACGTGCTTGCCATCGATTCCACCGCAGCAGCCAGGGAAATTCCATCTAGTTCTCAAACCTTGCTCTATTTTTTTTCCAATCTTCACTATTTGGCACCTGAAACATTTATTAATTTTTTTTAGACAAATGGATCAGCTGATAGTGCTGAACAAAGTAGCTTGGCTATTTCTACCCAATCACAGCTCCTCCACCAGAAACTCAAGAACCAAGTACAATAAATATGGACAATAGCCCCATGAATGCTGCCACAAGAAGTAATCCGCGGGCTAAGAAGAGGAGCAGGGATATTGTACAAGCTATTTCTGCTCTGAAAACTTTAAATGAACAAGTCAGCCAAACAGAAGATACTCCATTTGACATATTTGGGAAGAGTGTTGCTATGCAACTAAAAGTTTTGTCGGTAGAAAATGCTTTATTAGCCCAGTGTTGGGTTATTTTGGGTTGTTTGTTGGTTTAGTTTTTAAACCAACAATAGCTATGCTATGACCAATGTTTATAAATAAGCATACAAATTTATTGTTTTCAAAATTGATATTTTAATCAATAACTTGTAAATAACTTGTACTCGTATTTCCTCTTATTTTTTGACAACAAATGTAATACTTTTGCTTTACTACAGAATAATTTATTAATCAAATGGTGTTTTACTTTAATATCTACCACTATATATATATATATATATATATATATATATATATATATATATATATTTATATATATATATATATATATATATATATATATATATATATATGTATATATATATGTATATATATATATATATATTTATATAGTGGTAGATATTAAAGTAAAACACCATTTGAATAATAAATTATTCTGTAGTAAAGCAAAAGTATTACATTTGTTGTCAAAAAATAAGAGGAAATACGAGTACAAGTTATTTACAAGTTATTGATTAAAATATCAATTTTGAAAACAATAAATTTGTATGCTTATTTATAAACATTGGTCATAGCATAGCTATTGTTCGTTTAAAAACTAAACCAACAAACAACCCAAAATAACCCAACACTGGGCTAATAAAGCATTTTCTACCGACAAAACTTTTAGTTGCATAGCATATATATATATATATATATATATATATATAAATATATGTATATATATATATATATATATATATATATATATATATACTTATATATATATATATATATATATATATATATATATACATATATATATATATATATATATATATATATATATATATTTTTTCAACCAAGAAAATATATATAAATTTCCCATAAGGCGGGGAAGTACATGTAAATCCTTATGGGTGAGGAGGATCTAGAACGTGACATCTTTCCCTACTGCAATACAATCTTACTACGTTCCGGAACCACTTTCATGAAGCATTTATTAGCCCCAGTCTTGATCCCTCCAAAAACCTATTTTCATTTTGTACATGTTTCCCTCTGTGGTATTTCCTCTTTCCAAATTTACTTTCGTCAATTTCGACACACATTCCTGGTCCCCCAAGCATCTCATTGTCCCTTATACAAATTTCTGTACAAACCTCCCTGTAGAATTGGCACAAGTTTGTAATATATTTGGGACAAATCCTTTACATTTTTAGCAATAATTTTTAAGGGTACCCTCTCTACCCAACTATTTGTAACCATCAAAATTTGTGTAAAGGAGCAACTCTTCTGCAACTCCTTGTTGCATCTGCAACTCCTTTTTTACATCTCCACCGAAAACCATCATTTTTTGCAACTTTGTTTAATTTCATATTTTCCCCACACACAGCACAAATATAATGGTTTGCAATCAAACCCACCTGCATCAACCATTTCTCAGCCGATTCTTTAGTTGCTGTCTCATTTCGGGCTATTATTGGAAATACGGGTCTGTTTTGAAAATATGTTTGTCTACTTTTTACCTTTTTGTAACTGTTGTTAATCGTCTGTGGCACTCTTTAACTAAGAACCGCAAGCAAAAAATTAAGCCTCTATCTTGTTTTTGTTGAAAATAATTTTTGACATTTTCAAGATTGCAGACAGTATATGTGAATGCAATTATTTGGACGTTGCCACGTTTATTTTTGTTTATATGCCCGTTTATATCAAAGAGGATCTGATCCTCTTTGCGTTTATATGAAAAACTATAACTATGGCAACATACATATTATTTTAAGCGTCGTATTGAAGTTGCATTCATATTTCAACCAGATTTCAACGAACAGCTACGCTACAATATCTCGTGTGGATTTTATTGGTGTGGTCGATATTTTTCAAATATTGCAGGATCCTGACGAAATGATTAAGAAATTGGTTGAGTGGGGATTGATTCCGGCCGAAGGTTCATATAATTGCCCTAAGTGTGAAAACGGCCACTTGAAACTGTGTCGGGATAATTCAAGGTTAGTTTTTTTTGTATTTGTTTATTAATGCCACCATAACATAAATTGCATGCATACATACATATATATATATATATATATATATATATATATATATATATATATATATATATATATATATATATATATATATATGTATATATATGTATATATATATTTATGTATATGTATATATAATATATATATATATATATATATATATATATATATATATATATATATATATATATGCGAAGATAGTTTTATTAATGACTAGATAATTAAACAAATACCATAGTATATTTTCAACCAAGAAAATATATACACGTTTAATGAGGGTGTAGTCAAAGCTTAGGTCGGTAAAAAGAAACTCTTTGTTATATAATCGAGCTTTCGGGAATGTTTATTCCCTTTCTCAAGACATCTAAAAATAATTTATTTGTTAGTACACCTACATGTTATTTAAGATGGTTTGTAAACTTCTTACTAAGGTGAGGTTGACATAAACAGTAGCTTCATGACACACTGGACAAAAATTAAACCACATTGAAAAAGGTATTATGTAATACCTCACACAACTTATGTACAGGACTCACTAACTTTTAGCAGTTTCATTAACAATTTAAAACTACCTGATGATTATGTGTTGGTCAGTTTTGATGTCGTCTCACTTTTTACCAATTTACCGTTATCTGTTATAGTAACGAGTTTTAGAAAACATTGGGAAAAAGTAACACCACATTGCTCTCTTGATTTCGAAACTTTTAAACAAACTTTAGAATTTATTTTTGACTCAAATGTTTTTGTTCATAATGACGTATATTATAAACAAATTTTTGGTACACCAATGGGGTCAACTATATCCCCTATTTTAGTAAATTTTGTCTTGGATGATCTTATCGCAGACAGTTTGGAAAAAATACCTTTCAATATACCCTTTGTTAAAAGATATGTTGACGATTTGATATTATCTGTCCCTAAGGATAAAATGGGTGAGGCGCTTAATGTTTTCAATGGTTATAACACCAACCTACAATTTACAGCAGAAGAGGAAGACTCTAACAACTCGATTCCGTTTTTGGACATGAAAGTCTTCCGAACAAGCAATAACATACTAAAACCTAAATGGTACAGAAAACCCTGCACGAGCAACAGATGGCTTAATTTTCATTCCTATTATCCGATGAAAATGAAGATCAATCTAGTCTCGGTGATGAGAAGCAGGGTAATGAAATTGTCACACCCGGATTTCGTGATTGAATGCCTAGGGATGGTGAGAGATATCCTGCTGGAAAATTCATATCCGAATCATTTAGTTAACAAAATTAAACTTAAAGTTAACTTAATAACCAATAGCAATTTATTCACCAAAACAAAAACCAGGTTAGACACATTAGAAAAATCAAATGGGGTATACAATATTCCTTGTCTGAATTGTAACAAAATTTATATAGGACAAACTTCTAGGTGTTTGTTGGGACGCATTACGTCTCACAAAAGTGATTGCAGACTAGATAAGGTGTCTTGTGCCTTGTCAGAACATGTAATTATGAATAAACATTCAATGGATTTTGGCAAGGTGAGAGTGTTATGCACAGAAAGAAATTACCATAAAAGAATTTTTAAAGAAATGTTTTACATCAAGGGAGAGGTCGATAGTATGAACAAGAAAACTGATGTTAACAATCTTACCATTATATATGATTACATACTAAAATTAGAACATCAAATTCTATCTCGTTCGTAAAACGTAATCGTGTGTTTTCTTGATCATGCTGTTGGCTGCTGTTTTGATAAAAAAAAGGCGTTTTTGTAGATTTTCTCAAATTCATTGTAATGTAATCTATCTGTTGGTGGAAAGAATCAGCTTGTATATTCTTTTCTCAAACACCCGTGTGCGGGTACATGCGCATTATGAATTAATTTCAGTTACCGGGATTGCGCACAATCCACTTAAAGATATCAATACAATTTAATAAAAAAAACTAGTCCATTTCGGTTTTCATCACCGTGGCACCATGTTGTAGCACACGTTTTCAATTTGTTTTTTTTTGTTAAGTAATTAATTTTGGTAAATTCAATTTTATTTTGTAATCTGTTTTATTATAAAACATGAGGGCTTAACTCTCTTATTCTAAATTTTATTTTTTTGTTGTGTGAGGTATTACATAATACCTTTTTCAATGTGGTTGAATTTTTGTCCAGTGTGTCATGAAGCTACTGTTTATGTCAACTTCACGTTAGTAAGAAGTTTACAAACCATCTTAAATAACATGTAGGTGTACTAACAAATAAATTATATTTAGATGTCTTGAGAAAGGGAATAAACATTCCCGAAAGCTCGATTATATAACAAAGAGTTTCTTTTTACCGACCTAAGCTTTGACTACACCCTCATTAAACGTGTATATATTTTCTTCGTTGAAAATATACTATGGTATTTGTTTAATTATCTAGTCATTAATAAAACTATCTTCGCATATATATATATATATATATATATATATATATATATATATATATATATATATATATATATATGTATTGTTTTCTCGGGGATTCCGCGTTGATGCTGAGGGTTGGCTCTGAAAAGAACCGGATTCTCGACGTTTCGGCGAACTAACATTCGCCATTCTCAAGAGATATATGCGTCCGTACGGGTCAACCGTTCGACGCATACTAGTATGCGTCGATATATGTTTATATATATATATATATATATATATATATATATATATATATATATGTATATATATTTATATATATAGCGTATATATATATATATATATATATATATATATATATATATATGTATGTATGCATGCAATTTATGTTATGGTGGCATTAATAAACAAATACAAAAAAAACTAACCTTGAATTATCCCGACACAGTTTCAAGTGGCCGTTTTCACACTTAGGGCAATTATATGAACCTTCGGCCGGAATCAATCCCCACTCAACCAATTTCTTAATCATTTCGTCAGGATCCTGCAATATTTGAAAAATATCGAGAACACCAATAAAATCCACACGAGATATTGTAGCGTAGCTGTTCGTTGAAATCTGGTTGAAATATGAATGCAACTTCAATACGACGCTTAAAATAATATGTATGTTGCCATAGTTATAGTTTTTCATATAAACGCAAAGAGGATCAGATCCTCTTTGATATAAACGGGCTTATAAACAAAAATAAACGTGGCAACGTCCAAATAATTGCATTCACATATACTATCTGCAATCTTGAAAATGTCAAAAATTATTTTCAACAAAAACAAGATAGAGGCTTCAATTTTTGCTTGCGGTTCTTAGTTAAAGAGTTCCACAGACGATTAACAACAGTTACAAAAAGGTAAAAAGTAGACAAACATATTTTCAAAATAGACCCGTATTTCCAATAATAGCCCGAAATGAGACAACTAAAGAATCGGCTGAGAAATGGTTGATGCAGGTGGGTTTGATTGCAAACCATTATATTTGTCCTGTGTGTGGGGGAAATATGAAATTAAACAAAGTTGCAAAAAATGATGGTTTTCGGTGGAGATGTAAAAAAGGAGTTGCAGATGCAACAAGGAGTTGCAGAAGAGTTGCTCCTTTACACAAATTTTGATGGTTACAAATAGTTGGGTAGAGAGGACACCCTTAAAAATTATTGCTAAAAATGTAAAAGATTTGTCCCAAATATATTACAAACTTGTGCCAATTCTACAGGGAGGTTTGTACAGAAATTTGTATAAGGGACAATAAGATGCTTGGGGGACCAGGAATGTGTGTCGAAATTGACGAAAGTAAATTTGGAAAGCGGAAATACCACAGAGGGAAACATGTACAAAATGAAAATAGGTTTTTGGAGGGATCAAGACTGGGGCTAATAAATGCTTCATGAAAGTGGTTCCGGAACGTAGTAAGATTGTATTGCAGTAGGGAAAGATGTCACGTTCTAGATCCTCCTCACCCATAAGGATTTACATGTACTCCCCCGCCTTATGGGAAATTTACATGTAAAATCTAAGCTCCCCCGCCTTATGGGAAATTGCATGTAAAATTTAGCCTACCCCTCCGTATGGGGGATCCTATAGAAAATAGTTCTGAACGTGGCCGAGCGTGTATGTGTAGATGGCGCCAGCGTTAGGGAGGAGGGTTAGGGTTGCGGGCTGGATAATATTTTGTGAAGTTATCCATAAGAGCAAATAGGGTGCGACAAGGAGAAAACATGAAGATGTATTGATATGAACCACCGAGCATTTTCCTGAACGTGACTGTAGACTATCAGTTTTTGGAATTGTTTATTCTAGAAACGTGACCGTAACTGTTTCTTTGAATTAATTTGTTTATCCTATTAAGAGTTTGACCTAGTTTTGACTAGTGCAAGTAAATCGTGAGAAAGTTAAAACCGTCTAGTCAGCATTCTCTTGTTCAACTTGTCTGGGTGATTCTGAGAAATTTATTTCAACTCATATGTATCCTCTATCGTATTTATTATTTATATATTTAATATAAATAAAAAAGTATTTCTGTTATTAGGGTTAATTATGAGTAAGAAATGGTATTCTTTCCTTTAAGTTTACATAATCAGTTTAGTATTTGAACTTGAAGATTTTAAATGTGTGTCAAGGGAATAACATACGATTATTTTAACAACTACTACAACAGTGAATGCTTATATAAAGCGTGTTTAGGTAGGACGGAGCGCTTGATAAAATATACAAACAATCGTGTACAATTTAAAATTGCAACCGCTGCAATAAATAAACTACTGCAATAAGTATATAAGACCGGAGAGCTCTAAATCAGTTCTTAACTAAACCTCGTCACAACAAGTCGACATCTAGACAGCTTGCAAAATGTTCTCCTGCAATCAATGTATAAAAGTTTTCTCAAGAAAAGACCATCTCCAACGCCATTTGAAAACATGTGGTGCAAATAAAAAAATGAGCTACAAATGCACCGCTTGCCCTTCAACTTTCACAAGAGAAGATAGCTACAAACGCCACAAGCAACAACATTACAACATCGATACACCCTCCACCTCGAAGAGACACTTGGATACCAGCGAATCACCCTCAACCTCCAAGAAGATAAAGTTGGAACCACCGCCACCAAAAAATTTCTGCAAAATTTGTAACCAGCAGCTGCCCTCACAAATCAAGTACACCGGACATCTACGATCACAGAAACACCTCCAGGCAGCAGTTAAGCCATTCCAGCAAGATATAACCGAAGTCTGCTCAAGTTTCAAGAAAAGGGTTGCAACTTATAGAATTAATGGTTCAGGTATTGATATAAACAGTTTTATTACTAAATTGAGGGGTACTGTTGGTTGCATGCTTGAAAACGTAATCAAATCATATAATTCAGGTATCAAGTTTAATATAGAACTCTTTGGTATTTATATAAATGAAAAAAAATCCGGCGGGTGAATTAAAGTCATTTAACACAAAATATCGTGAAATAACACGTAGCATGAGTAACTGATGAAATTTATGACAGTATGTGTGCCAAAATTAAAACCAAATGTAGCGAGTTTCAGGAGAAAGATTCGGGTTGGTCATTAAGGGAGATTTCCCATTTAGAAATTAATATCAATAAATGTAAGCCAATACGTGGGTCATCATTTATTGAACTACCGAAAGAAATTAGGGACCGGAAAGCATGCATCAATATTAAGAATGAAGACGAGTTTTGCTTTTTATGGAGTATTATATCCGCGTTACACCCTGTAGATGCTATATCCCCACTTTTCTTCAATTTTGAAATATGACAGACTAGAGTTTCCGCTTAGAATTAAAGACATTCATAAATTTGAACAGCTGAATAATATTAGTATTAACGTTTATAGCTTGGAGTTTAATTTGAAATCTAAACAACATGACGTAGTAGGACCAATTTACCATACTAACGAGACTAGGGAAAGACATGTAAATTTACTATATTTGGAAGATGGTGTTAAAGGACATTATGTTTATATTAAAAATATTTCACGGCTTGTAAGAACTCAGATCGCGGTAGAATGTAGAAAAAAATATTTATGCGACGGATGTTTATCCTTCTCAACAGAATCAACTTTTAAGCAACATAAATTGAATGACTGTAACAAGATATACACTATTATGCCGACAGAAGACCTTATAAAAGATAAGAGAGGTAATATGATGCCGGGGAATGTATTAAAATTTCAAAATTTCGATAGAAAAATGCGTATACCCTTTGTTGTATACGCAGATTTTGAATCAATTTTAAAACCAGTTAATACATGCTCGCCGAACCCTGACAATAGCTATACTAATCAGACACATATCCACGTACCATACAGTTTCGCCTATAATATAAAATGTTCATTCGATGACTCATTGAGTAAATTTTTCACTTATACCGGGGAAGATTGCCCGAAATTGTTTTGTCAGAACCTCTATGCAGATGTTAAGGAATTATACAGGGAACATTTAAGCGTTGTACTTTCGATGATTAAATTACCTGCAGATGAGCAAAATTCATACGATACGGCCACTTCTTGTCACATATGTAATAAATTATTACAAGTAACAGACAAAGTCGCCGATCATGATCATTTAACGGGTAAATTTCGGGGAGCCGCCCACTCAAATTGTAATTTGAATTATAAAATACCTAAAATGGTCCCGATATTTTTCCATAACATGTCGAATTATGATGTTCATTTATTTATTAAAGAATTGGGATCTGACGAGGAAAAAATTGATATCATCCCCCAAAATAAGGAAAAATATATATCCATCACCAAAAATCTACCTGTTGGTGAATATGTAGATAAAAAAGGGGTAGAAAATAAAATTTATTTGAAATTAAGATTTATCGATTCATTAAGATTTATGGCCAGCTCGTTGGAGAAACTCGCGAAAAATTTAACAGATGAACAATGCATAGAGGTTAAAAAAATTTTCCCCAACAATGAACATTTTGTATTATTAAGGCAGAAAGGTGTTTTCCCATACAAACACATGGACTCATTCGATAGGTTGACTGAGACATCTTTACCACACAAGGACTGCTTTAACGATTCCTTAAATAACTATATCATCACCGACAAAGAATATAATTATGCCCAGACTGTTATGCCTGACTTTGGAATACCTTCAATTGTCGAAATTTAAAAGATTACTCTGACCTGTATTTAAAGACTGACGTATTATTACTGACGGACATTTTTGAACAATTCCGAAACGTATGTATCACAACATATCAGCTTGATCCAGCCCATTATTATACGGCACCTGGATTAAGCTGGGATGCAATGCTGAAAATAACTGACATAAATTTAGAACTTTTCACGGACATTGACATGAACCATTTTATTTCCAAAGATATTAGAGGAGGTATTTGTCAAGCCTCACTGAGATATGCTAAGGCGAATAACAAATACTTATCCGAGTATAATTCGAGCCAGCCCAGTACATATTTAGCGTACTGGGATGCGAATAATTTGTATGGCTGGACACTTTCTCAACTAATGCCTTACGGCGGTTTTAAATGGTTGACAGAAAACGTTGAAAGCATGACTCCACCAGGTTCAAAATTTAATAACAAAAAACTTATTCCAAATTTGAAAAACAAAGAAAAGTATATTGTTCACTACAGAAACTTAAAGCAGGCAATAAATCACGGACTTAAAATCACAACAATTCACAGAATTATAGAATTCAAACAATCTGATTGGCTAAAACAATATATTGATATAAACACTACTTTACGACAAGCAGCTAAAAACGATTTCGAAAAAGACTTTTTTAAACTATTGAATAATAGTGTTTTTGGCAAAACAATGGAGAATGTTCTTATCAATATTGAACTTATCAATCATTGGAACGATATTGGCCGTAAACCTGGCGCGGAAACACTTCTCGCTAAACCAAACATGAGAAGTGTTTCAACATTCACAGAAAATTTAATTGCTATACAATTTAAAAAATTAAAAGTTATTTATAACAAACCGATCTATGTGGGGTTTGCCGTTTTGGATTTGTCAAAATTGTTAATGTACGAGTTTTTTTTATGATTTTCTGAAACCTAAGTACGGTGAAAAAGTTGCTCTGTGCTACTGTGATACCGATAGTTTTATTTTATTGATCGAAACAGATGATATTTATGCAGATATTAAAGAGAATATTGAAAAATTTGATACCAGCAATTTCGGGTCTGATAACGTTTTCGATATGCCGCTAAAAAATAAAGCTGTGTTAGGCTTAATGAAGGACGAGTTAGGGGGTGAGATTATGTTTGAATTTGTTGGGGTAAGAGCGAAAATGTATGCCCATTGTACTAACAGGGCTAAAGTGAACTGGAAGAAAAAAGCTAAAGGTGTAAAAAAAAGTGCAGTGGATAAGGATATTAGTGGTGAGGATTATAGACAATGTATGTTAACCGGGGAAAGAATATATCGCAAGCAACAAACATTTAGAAGCTATAAGCATGTCATATATACCATCGAACAAAATAAAATTGCATTGAGTAGTAATGACGATAAACGATACATTTGTCCTAACGGTGTAAATACTCTCGCATGGGGTAATTTCAATATTCCAAAATTGTAATAAATTTATATATTTGTTTTTGTAAATATTGTTTATATATCTTTTAATTGTGAATTATATATTTTTTATTGTTATTAATGCTTATATTTATAATAAATGTCTATATAACATATATCTCTTTTTTATTATGCTAACCACTTGTTTTTCAATTCAAGTGTGAATATCCTAAATACATGAAATGTTTATATAACACGCGTGAGTATATGCCTGTATAGTTTTAAGATATCTTAAGATAAATATTTAGGAATCAAAAACATTCGATAGAGAATGAAAGGTTGTAAAATAATGAAAACTACATAAAATTTATGATTTTATTAAAATTTACTTCAATACATTTAAATACTTATATAAACATCCAACATTTCTTACACTACACATAGAATAATTATTAATATGATTTAAGCATGTATGATTCATTTGAATAAAATTAGGGCAATCGTAAAATTCATCTTCATCATCTTCTAAATTTATAACAATATACAGGGTGCTTCAAAAAAATGTATACACACTTTGAACTTCCATAGAAAATTTATTTACCGTTCTACAAAGTTAAATTTCAGGAAAATAGAAAGCTGAAAGTCCAATGTAAATGAAACATAAATAACAAATGTTAATACTGTTCAAATTGGTGACCTGCAGCATCAATACAATTCTGAGTACGAGTCACCACTGATTCTGTACATCGTATCAAAACGTCCAATGAGATTTCTCTACACACTGCTTGAATCTCATTCCAAAGAATGTCTAGGTTACGTGGTTTACGTTTGTACACCTCATCTTTTACTGTGCCCCACAAGAAGAAATCCAGTGGTGTAAGGTCTGGAGAGCGTGCCGGAAACTCGATTGGCCCCCTGCGTCCTATCCACTGTCCCGACAAATTTTGATCCAGGTAAGCTCGTACGTCCCTGTGATAGTGCGGCGGAGCACCATCTTGTTGAAAATAAAAATCATCATTACCGTATAATGCACGAATGGCAGGAAATATGGAATCAGCAAGCATTGTTAGGTAATTAATATATTACAGTGCCAGTTACAGTGCCTTCAAATCGAAAAGGTCCAATGAGTCCCCTTGAAGACAAACCGCACCACACATTTACACCAGACAAATTTACAGCTTTTTCAATTGTAATGTGAGGATTTTCTTCACCCCAGTACACACAATTGTGCCTATTGACAGTTCCATTAAGTTTGAATTGGGCTTCATCCGACCAAATGATGCTACCCATAAATCCCGGTTCACGTATCACCATCTCCTGAATCCATTCACAAAATTGCAACCTTCGATCTGGATCGTCGTCATTTAGCTGTTGCACCAGCCTTGGAATGTAAACACGATACTTGCCTCTCTTCAGAATGCGTAGCACGCTGCTAGCACTTACATCACTTTCACGTGCCCCTTGCCTTGAAGATTTGTTAGGAGAGCGTTGAAACAGTTCCAAGACTGCCGTTGATGACTCATCACTTGTAGCTGTTCGAGGCCGACCTGAATGACCTTTATGCACATCACACACTGTTCCATGAACTTCGAATTTGTCTCGTATGCGTGCAATTGTTAATCTTGAAGGTGGTTCTGTATCATACTCCCATCTCCACTGTCTTTGAACTTCATTTACATTCTCAAACTTCCAGTACCACTTAATAACCTGCTTACGTTCTTCAAAACTCAAACGTACGTCCCCCATGTTGATATTACAAATTCCAACTGATAATATAACATAGAGGGACGATTATGCTGGCACCCGGCGAAGAAATATAACATTAGCCTTGTAGAGCGGGAAAACTACAATAGTTTAAAGTGTGTATACATTTTTTTGAAGCACCCTGTATTCATTACAATGTAAGTAAGAATTGAAAATAGAATCTAATAACAGTTTTTTCAAATGTCCTTTTACAAAAATAATATTAAAACTATCTGAATGCTGAATGTGAAACCTTAAAATATTTTTAAACAGATTTGGTGATAAATTCCCAGCGCTGTATTTAAGTCCGTGATAATAATTTTCCAACCAACGAGCTTGTTTCTTATCTGCTGCGTTAAGAGATTGGAAAGGTGTTGATGGTTTGAATAGGTAGGTGTCTACATTATCCACATGGAATGATTTGACTGAAAGTTCTTTTGGTGTAAATCTTCCATTCACGCTAAATCCTTGAACATCGATAATAAATCGTCTAGCCATATGTTTCTTTCTCAATATTGGTCTCAGTAATTTTTCCAAATGATTGATTCTTCTACGAAAACGTGCACGATCTGCAGCTTCTCTCAACCACTCGATACCGTTTCTAGATTCACACTAAGGCTCAATAATAAAAATTTCAACAATATCCTCTCCGTCAGAGTTTATTAAAAATGCTACCCTATTCGTCATTATGAGTTTTAAATTAATTTTCGAACTATTCCTGACAATGGAGTGTATTCAACGAGGGCATCACACAAAATAAGGCAATAGGCTTGAGTGTTTGGCTTGAATGCTTGCATAGCTTCAAATTCAATTTTTAAATTAACAGTTGACGATTTAATACTCTCATTTTGTTTAGATACATCAAATACAATAAGAACATGATCACTGAATTGAGTCATATCCAATATTGGTTTGTTTACACCATCACCATAGTAACTGTTTTGGAAAGTGGCATACATGTAATAGAGCTGAGCATAATCACCATTATTTATATCAAGATTTAAATTATCATACGGATATGAATTCGAGTTTAGATGAATTTTCATATTTCGCAGTGTTGCATTATCAAATTTGGATGCGTTTTTTGCATGGGTATCCCTTCGCCCCTCTTGCAGTGCAATTATAACATATCGAGGCTTTTCCAGAGCTGTAGATGTTTTTACAGACCAGATATCTCTATCGGTATTTTTTAAAGCAGGTAGTTCATGGTAGTTCACTCCCACTTACGGAACGGTATTATTATCGGTTTATCTTCTTTGAGTTTGTCCAATACATTCAATCGAGTTTCGTCGTTGAGTTGGAGATGGGGAATTCTCCAGTAAATTCTATCAATATTGAGAGTTATATTTGCATCTCCTTTGTAACAGTTCACGTCAGTTCTAGCTCGTAGTAGAATTAATTCCTGCTTCACATTCATTAATATTTTTGCATAATTCTCAGCAAAACCCAATAAATATTTCAATGGAATTAAAGCATAGAACCTTTTGTTCTTATCAAAGTATGTAACATTTGTAGCATTTTCAGCCCAGCCGCAAAGATCAAGTATATGCTGATTTCGCTTGGTGTTGGAGAGTAATCCTTTCATCGTGCTTGTAATTCCTACATCTCGATTCTTATCTACTTCAACTCCATTCAATTCATAGCGAATTTCATCAAACAAAAACGCGTATGCATTTCTCACAAACTGAAAGTTGTGCGTAGTTGCTGGTGGAATGAGTTTCGGAAAATTAACGGTTCCGCTCACATAAATATAACTTTCACTCGGGCAAGTGTAAATATCTTGGTGTTGTATCATTATACGAATCTCATCATTGTTTCGATAGTTTTGAGCCAGAGGGTGATATTTGTGAAATTCACTCTTTGCAATAGTCTCCTCATAGTCAACTTTGGAGAATATATTTATTTTATCCATACTGTCGCTTTAACTTATATCGTAGAGATAATAGTTTACTTTTTAATATAGGTGTTAACTCTTTGGAATCTAGATGTCGAGTGGTAGAATTGATCGAAACAGCTGCTTTTATACGATTTCCGTGAAAATTAATTCCCATCTCTCTCACTTAATACTCTTCAGCTCTAAACGTACTAGTATTTTTTCACCTCTAAAATTCACAGGGCTGCCGTCTTGATCGAGAATTGTTAATGTGATGTTATCTATCGCTCGAGCGTTTATTGGTAAGTAAATAATATTTCGTGGTTCAATATTTATTGCAAAGCCAGGATCAACATTAGGTGAAAATTCAAATATAGTATGTGATAGCTTGCTATTGTAGTAAACACCATGCACAATGTTACACTCAACTCGAATTATATTAACTTTTATAATTTCAACTGGTAAATCTGACTCGTGTAATTGATTAGCTGCTAACTTTCTTGCAGAAAAGCGAAACAATCTCCCTATTGAGCGACTAGCAGTGAAATCAATATCTTATTTACTCTTAATTTCACACTTTAGCGTATTATTGTTGGGTTTAATTGACAACACCTTATCTCGTTCGATCTTCTCGACGTAGGTTCCGCTAATCAGCTGATTTTGCAAGAAGAGTTCAATATCTGTTATCTCGTACGAGCCAGCAGGTATTTTAATTGACTTTCCATCTGCGTACTCAAATAGATTATTACAATCTTCTTCAATATTCGGAATAGTATTGTATGTGTGAAATCCAATAAGTCCTAAGCAATATAATGTGTCAGGGTCTAATTCTATCGATGGGTGATAATTCACAGAGAGCACATTAGTAGTACTTTGCAGTGTGAAGGTCTGAGACATGACTGATGGATTTATATAGTTGCTATCAGTTTTATTCTGTTAGAAATTGCAGACATAAATGTCCACAGTTGTAGGTATTAAATTTCTGATATCTATCATGATTATACACTATCTCGCTACCTCGAAAATATTTTAACAGCTCTACAGGCGGTTGCAAGTCGCCAAAGCTATCAAAGTATGTAACTAAATTCCCCCGTTTTTTATACGCAACCCAATGCGTGCCCGATCCTTTAGCAGAATCTAAATTTATCACCGCGCATTCGTTGTATAAAGGTTTTCTCGATGGAAGAGAGTCACGTATAAACACACCACGAAAATGCTTAATGTGTTCTCGTGCAGCGTAGTTTTGAATATCTAAGTCGGTGAGCGGACGTCGAGGTAGCTTACTTAGTTTTTTGGGGACTGCTTTAAATACAACCCTAAACCTTTTATATATGGTTTGAGATATAGTCCACGTCCACGTAATGCAATTGCTTCCATTGTCTTGTTATGTCGCTCTGATTCGGCTAATTTATTTCTAGCATCTTTGGAAGCGTTCACTGCCTTTGCAATTCCTGCAGCGCCACCTGCTAGCGAACCAAGCGCACTTAGCCCTGCAAATAGCGGTATCAGCGGTAGCATCCCACCATGTTTCGGTATGGGGATTATACGAGGAGTACGAATTTTTCTTCGACCTCCAGCCTCCTTAACCGCAAGTCTAGCAGCTGCTAGAGCAATTTTACCACCTTCTCTCCCATCTAGATTCTTGAACTTTTTCATTGCTCTGCGCACTTTTAATACAACTCCACTATTTAGTGCAACTTTCTTTTTTGTTTTATTATTAATACCCATTCCGAGTTTCCGTTTAATTTTCATAATGGAAGCAACAGATAATGCAGCTGCTTTTTCACCAACCTTTTCGTCTTCTGCTTTTACTCTTTTCCAAGCAGCTTTTTGAAGAACTTTATCAGCTCTATGTCGATCCGACTGAATGTTACTTTGTGAATATGCAATATCGTGTTCTTTACATGCGCTGTCTAGAGGATTAATGCCGGGGTCGCCTCTTGCTAAACGCTTTTCCAACTTAGTACCCGGACCACAATACTGATAACCTCCAGGTATGTGTATCTGGAACGGGAGCTTGTTGATGAGTGAATTGATGATGCCTCTTCCAGCGTACATATTGCAATGAATGTTTACACGATACATCGAGTTTATATATAGTTGTTGAGCGCTGTATATTTTAGTATCATGCGGGTCGTTAAGCAGAAACAATCTCTACCAATCATGAATCTTGATTCATGTGTTGGTGAAGGTATGTCACTAATAAAAGAGAGACGTCATGGAATTTTGCTCCCGAATACGTTGAGATGTTTAATTTGTGGTCCATCGAATTGCGGTAAATCCAACGTAATGTTGAGTTTACTGTTTGATGAGAACGGTGTAAAGTTTAAAAACGTATATGTTTATTCGAAATCACTATACCAGTCGAAATATCAGTTTCTTGAAAAAGTTTTAAAACCGCTCAAAGGTGTTGGATATTTCCCATTCAAAGAGAATGTAGATATTATGAAATCTAGTGATGCAAAACCCGATTCAATTTTCATATTCGATGATGTAGCTTGCGATAAGCAGGATGTGATACGAGAATATTTTAGCATGGGGCGACACAATAATATAGATTCTTTCTATCTGTGTCAAACATATACTCGTATCCCCAAACATCTAATACGTGATAATGCAAATTTTATAATACTCTTCAAACAAGATGATTTAAACATCAAACATGTTTACAACGATCACATAAGCAGTGATATGACTTTCGATAAATTCAAGGAAATGTGTTCAGAATGCTGGATAGAGTCCTATGGGTTTATAACTGTGGATAAAGATTGTAGCATTGATAAGGGGAGATATCGTAAATATTTAGATCAGTATGTAATAGGTAAATAGATCCAGATAGTGAGTATACATCAAGACATCAAGAGGACGTTTAAAGCTGATTGAAAATTTCTGTAAATACTTGAGAGCTGATTGAAAGCTGTTTAAAGCTGATTGAAAGCTGTTTAAAGCTAATTGAAAGCTGTTTAAAGCTGATTGAAAGCTGATTAAAGCTGATTGAAAGCTGTTTATAGCTGATTGAAAGCTGTTTATAGCTGATTGAAAGCTGTTTAAAGCTGATTGAAAGCTGTTTAAAGCTGATTGAAAGCTGTTTAAAGCTGATTGAAAGCTGATTATAGCTGATTGAAAGCTGATTGCAAGCTGTTTAAAGCTGATTGACAGCTGTTTAAAGCTGATTGAAAGCTGTTTAAAGCTGATTGAAAGCTGTTCAAAGCTGATTGAAAGCTGATTGAAAGCTGTTTAAAGCTGATTGAAAGCTGATTAAAGCTATTTAAAGCTGATTGAAAGCTGTTTAAAAGCTGTTATAGAAAATATGGTATGATGAGTAGAAATGTTCAGCGTAGGCTTGTTGATGTTCAAAGATCTATTCGTAAAAAGTTACTAGCTATGAAACTGAATAGTCGAAGAAGATGAATTATTGGATAAAACTTATAAATCACTAATCGAACCTTTGAAGAATTTAATAGACACATCACAACAACGGCAGCCGAATATTTTTAGAAGTTATAAACAAGGGGGTTCCTCTTCTACGATTCCTAATTTATCCCTATCCAAAAAGAAACAAGAAAGTGATGGTGAAGTTGGGACTAAATGAAAAGCAACTAATTTCTTACAAAAACCTAAGCGGGTACGTAATCAAGAAATTTCATATGACAATATACCTCGAGATGATGAAGATGTATTTGAAACGTTTATGGAAGATCTTCAAACTATGGATCCTTTACCGAAGCAATATGTGGAAATGTTAATAAGAGATGTAGATGATGAATTTGATATGCGAATGGGTATTCATTTCAATCCAGATACTGGAAAATGGGTTATTGGAAAATCGGATGTAGAGATTAGCGGAAAAGATTTAAAAATAGAAGGAATCAGATACATTGGTACTCCTGGTCTCTATGAATTACTTTTCAAGAAGAAACCTCTTGGTTATAATGATGATGACAAGCGTAATTATAAAGATATTTTGGAGAGAACCAATGCGCTGCGGAGAAATTATAACCCGAATTCGCAGACTCAAGGATCTAGGACATATAAATATAGAAACATAATTAAACCACTTTTTGAGGAAACCGGATTAGATTCCTCATCATCTGGAAGAGGGCTATTTGATTCATCTTTACAGATTCCTAATAATATAGCAAGAGTGCAATATCGATATTGGGATAGTCTTGAAGAGTTAATAGACCGCCTATGTCTTTTACATGCTTCTAAGAAGGCTGGAAATACATCTCATCAGAATGAAATTGTAGCTATTGAAGAGGAATTACGGGAGGCAAATATAATAGAATGAATTGTGTATTCATAGCTCACATCAATGATGAGCCTCGATATTCGGACGTCATTCAAATCGTAAAAGTGGTCAAACACGAGGCTCTTCTGGACCAGGATTTCTTTTTACTCGTGCCGGTGATTTTAATGTTGAGAATAAAAGAATTTGTAACATAAGTGAACCTCAGGATAAGTCAGACGCTGCTATTAAAGATTTTGTTTATACTTCTATTAGTCTCATTAAACAGCAATTTGATAATTCTCATGATAACTATAAAACGAATATTGAGAATCAGTTAAAAATATTCAGAAATGAGATTAGTTTATTAAAGAAATATCTAGATAAACCGGCAATAGTTACACCCAACCCCCCAAAGAAACGCGTTAATTTAAAAGACATTCCTCATGGGACAACTTCGCCCTCTTTCAACGAAGTCCGTTAAACAGGATGTGGTCTATGAATTGCATAAACCTGCAAGAAAAAATTTTACCAGACGTAGAGTTATATTAAAAGGTATAGATGATTTATGGCAAGCAGATTTAGCTGAATTATGCTAGATTATGCTTATGCTAGAGCCGTTCTGACACCAGATTTGATTTTTCCATCCCCCCCCCCCCCTTACTTCTACACCGGCCCTACTACCTGCTAATTAGAGCTGGACACCTGACCCTTAGACCCTGCTAATTAGAGCTTTGCTCATGAAAATAAAGGCTATAAATTTATTTTGGTGGTGATTGATTGTTTCTCAAAATTTCTGTGGACTGCTCCGTTAAAGGATAAATCCGCAGCAAGTTTAACAGATGCATTCAAGAAAATTTTCCAAGAGAGTAATCGCACACCACGCAATCTACAAACAGATCAGGGTAAAGAGTTTTATAACCAACAATTTAATTCGTTAATGAAGAAGAAACAGGTTAATCATTACTCAACGTATACCATCATGAAAGCATGTATGGTTGAACGGGTTATTCGCACTCTAAAAGAGAAATTATATCGAGCATTCAGTCTAAATGGAAAATATGATTGGTACCCTATATTGGATGGGATAACTAGAGATTACAATGCAACAAATCACTCTACCACTGGTATGAAGCCCAAAGATGTAAATTTAAATAATGAGAAGCAATTACTCGAAACAGTTTATTCACATATAAATATTACCGATAGAGGTCGATTTCGAGTGGGTGATTTTGTACGTATTAGCAAACAGAAGACTGTATTTGCTAAAGGATATACTCCTAATTGGTCAACGGAACTGTTTAAAATTCTAAAAGTTAAAATTTCTAGCCCTGTTACATATTTATTGGAGGATATTCAGGGTAGACCAATCCAAGGGGCATTCTACGGGTATGACCTGCAAAAGGCTAAACATCACGATGTCTACTTGGTTGAAAAAGTGCTGCGTCGTAAAGGATCGAAGGTGTATGTGAAATGGTTAGGTTTCGATAATTCACAGAATAGTTGGATCGATGAAACTAATGTACTTTAAAAAATATATACTTATTGTAAATGTAATTATATATTCTGCTTATAAATGTTAATAAATATGTATTTTTATTCTTACTAATAACTTGGTTTTATTTCACCACTATCCTGAAACGGAATAAAATGGATAAGAAAAACGATATACATTGTTAAATTATTTTTTTATTATAATTAGTAAAAAATCATTGCAGAATACAAAATCTTTTTTCATCAATACATTTATAACATTTATGTCGAGGTGGTGGGGGTCCATCAATATGATCCACATCAGTTGGTAGATTGTAATGTTTGTAACATGGGAGACAGGCGGCTATATCTTCATCTTCTTGAAAATGCGGTGGAAGCGTATCCCACATCGATTGTAGTTCCCTGGGTCTTATATGTGTCATTAAATATAATTTATACTGACTACAGCAAACACAACAGTAGATAGGCTATAAGAGTTCTAGCTCAAAATCCCATAAGAATTTACATAGGGTTCTGGATTCACATTACTTCCGGTCGATGGAGGCGACTCGTCGAAGTAGGTCTCCAATTTCAACACAGATGTCCAGCAGTACCGGTCGATGGTGGCGACAAGTCGAAGTAGGTCTCCAATTTCTACACAGATGTCCAGCAGGTCCATGGAGAATGTGTCCAGCAGGTCCGTGGAGAAGGGGTCAGGTGTCTAGCTCTAATTAGCAGGTAGTAGGGTCAGGTGTCCAGCTCTAATTAGCAGGTAGTAGGGCCGGTGTAGAAGTAAGGGGGGGGGGGGGATGGAAAAATCAAATCTGGTGTCAGAACGGCTCTAGCATGCATCCTCTCCACCTCCACCCTCCAACCCGTCGGTTCAACGCCATCTACACATATACGCTCGGCCGCGTTGAAAACTAAATTGTAGATAAGGTGCGTGGCGACGTTCAAGGCTACTAGTGATTAAGACGTTTGGAAGACTGATTAGAAAAAAAAAATTGTCAAACGTAAAATATAGTAATGTAGAAATTAATTATTGCTGTTTAACAAAATAAAAATTAAAAATCGGTCAGCTGGTTGTAGATAAGACGTGGTGTGGTTGCTATTAAGCGCTTTAAAACATATAACACGTTTGAGCGGTAGATTCGATGGGGGGTGGGATATTTGTAAAATGATCATATGGGTGGGGAAATTACTATAAAAATGTTTAATAAAAATAAAAAAATGTTTAATAAAAATATCTGGTTGATATAATATTTGCTGACTGTGATTATTTATGAAAATTAACATTAGGAAATGTTAAATCAATTTAATAATGATAAGAGAACCGCAAGAATTACAAATTATACTGAATATTTAAAAACATTATTACTCAATTTAGCTTAAAACTAATTACCTCGATGTTGATTGGCTGAATCCCACTGTCGATTACTGATAAAGAATAGGATAAAAATTGGAAAAATCAAAAATCGTAAATAATAACAATCATGTAAATTTTTTAAACTAATAGATTTTACACAAAACTATTAAAAGCGGTTGATATAATGAAAATGAACATAAATTATACTGAATATTTCTAAAAGATTATTACTCATTTTAGCTTCAAACTAATTATCTCGATGTTGATTGACTGTTTAATTGATAAATAATTATAGTTGGCCTTGTGTCTCAAATTGCTTGTATTCTTATGGACAACTGTGACTTTAGCTGTGATTTATGAAAATTAACATTGTTTTACATATAAAACACGCACAAATTTATCTATTTTTGAGGGCCCACGAATTCTCTCGACGCTAATTGGTTGATTAATTTCCGCGGATACCTATAAATACGGAGGAGGATAATTGGTGAAAATCACAGCTTAACCGAACTGCGAACGAAGCAGACGTTAAACTTAACAATTATTTGACAAAATAATAAAAAAAAACCCAACCGAGAAAACATGAACCCAATCATGCAAACCAGCGCCAACGGAACCGCCGCCTCCATGGAAATCAAGGACTACGACTTCCTGGACTCCATCAGCGAGGACGGCCTGAAGAAGCTATTCAACCAAATAGCGAAAAGGATGAAGACCACCGCCACCGAACAACCCCAGGACACCGCCGCGACCAGAACGACCGCCGCCGAGAGGAGCAATGATGCCGAACCGAAGATATCAACTGAAGCCGCTCCGAGGAGGGCCACCGAAGCCGCCCCGGGGAGGAAAACCCAACCGATGGACACGGACAGCACCAGCGAGGCCGCCCCCAAGCGCAAAACCGACCCGGAGGACGAGGAAACCTTCCGGTTTCGAAAGAAAACCGCAAAGCTGACGGGCCCAACCACGTCAAGCCTGCGAGGACCGCAGGTGAGTATGAACAGTTACGCATGCTTAAACACAAGGGACAGTGACGACGACGACGACGAAGACGAAGTCACTGAGACCGAAACCCCCACCGAAAACACCAACAACAAAACACCAATAGTTCTACAAAACAAGGACAAATGGGCAGGGCTTTCGAAGAAGCTCAACAGGAACAATATAAACTACACCAGGGCAACATCGACCAGGGACGGGATAGGAATCCAGCCCCAAACAATCACGGACTACCGAAACATGTACAAACTAATGAAAGAGGACAATTACGAATTTCACACGCACCAACTGAGCACGGAAAGGAACCTGAAGGTCGTAGTGAAGGGAGTTCCCTGCGGCCTGACGGAGGAGCAAATCAAAGAGAACCTCAACGACAACGGATACCCGGCCATAAAAGTGACCAGGATGAAAGGGAGAGAAGCCAATCCAAATGGTCCTGATAGAAATTGGGAAGGAATACAAATCCATCTACCAAATGGATCGATTCTGCGGATTGAACGTGAAAATGGAACCGCTGAAAACACGAGGAGAAACCGTACAATGTCACCGATGCCAGCTGTTCGGCCACGTGCAGAGGCACTGCAACGCCGAATACAGATGCATGAAATGCGGACAGAACCACAGCACGCACCTGTGCGTGAAACCGCTAACACTGCCGCCGAAATGCGCAAACTGCGGAGGCGAACACACCTCAATCTGGAGAAACTGCCCGGCGAGACCGGAAATAGCTAGACAAGCAGAACAACGACAACAGGAAACGAGACCAAAACCCCCACAGAGACAAACAGCCCAAACATCGAGACAAACAGCCCAAACACCGACAACTAGCCAAATTCCGAAACCGGTAAGAAAAAACAACAACCCCAACCCGGAGACAAGGCCGTCAACAAGCGGAAACAAAAAGAATAGCAACGAAATAATCAGAGCAGAACTGACGGAAATGATGCTCGATTTTGCCGAAATGGGACACAGCAAAGAGGACACAGAAAAGTTCACCCGAAGAATCACAACCATCATGCTCACACTCAACAATGACCTCTAGAAGAACTAGAGACAATCTGAAACTTATATTCTGGAACGCAAACGGAATACAAAACAATAAACAGGAACTGGTAGCACACCTAAACGAACACAGCGTCGACGTGGCACTGATCAACGAGACGCATCTCAGACGTTGCAACCAACTGAACATAGCAAACTACCAAGTCTACAGAAAAGACAGAGGCGAGAAAGCCGGAGGAGGAGTCGCCATCATCATCAAAAGAAACATAAAACACCACGAACTGCCGGAAGTAGAAACAACCACCGACACGGAAACGGTAGGAGTAGAAGTACAGACAACCGACGGACCCGTAGCCCTCTACGCACTGTACTCTCCGCCAGAGAAACAAATAAACGCCGACGACCTGGACAAAATATTCGACAGAAATATAGGTACCATAGCCGCAGGAGACTACAACGCTAAACACTCGCAATGGAATTGCAGAGTGACAAACACAAAGGGCGGACAATTACTAAGGTACACGGAAAACCGGAAGCTACAAGTAATTGCACCGAGCGAACCGACACACATTCCAGGAGTTCAGCGAATGCCGGATATTTTGGATATAGCCGTCATGAAAAACGTCACAGCAAACGTGGAAATAGTCTGTAACACAGACTTGAGCTCAGATCACTACCCAGTGCACATAAATCTCCAAGCGAAAACGGCCAGGAAGACAATCGAGAAAATTACCATAAATTGGAATAAATTCAAAGATAATCTGACGAACGTCACTTGTACAGAGTTTACAAGCCCCCCGTGCCTAGAAGAAGCAGCACAGACGATAGAAAACGAAATAAAAGCAGCACTCGAGGCCGCCACAAGGAAACGGACAGCCAACACGACAACAACCCTCCCACAGGAAATCAGGAATCTACTCAGGAACAACTAAAAGAAAAGCTAACAAGGTATTCCAACGGACGCTGGCACCGACGGACAAGAACGTCTTAAACAGACTGACAAACCAACTGAAATGGGCACTGCGCGAACAGCACAACGCCGAATGGGAAGACAAACTAGAACGCATCAACGAAACAATAGAGGAACCGTGGATATTAGCCAAGAATCTTAGAAACAAGGAGAGGAGAATAATTTCCCCACTGAAAACAACAAACGACACTGTAGCAAGCACGGGCGAGGAGAAAACGGAGGAATTCGCAAAGTCGCTTGCACAGCAGTTTAAACCGAACGCCGACACACACCCACTCCGCAAAAGGCAAGAAATACGCGAAACCGTACTGAGAGTACTAAATAGTAGCGTAGAAAACACGGAAATAGAGGAAACAACACCGGAAGAAATAAAAGGTATAATTAAAAACCTAAAAACCAAGAAAGCACCTGGCTGCGATAACATCAACAACGCCGCGCTAAAAATCCTAACACCGAACGCAATAGAACCTAACACTGAAACTTGGAGTGTTTCCGACCCAATGGAAACACGCAACAACGATTCTAATCCCGAAAAAGAACAAACCCCGAAACCTCACCTCCAGTTACAGACCAATAAGTCTGCTGACAGGTCTCAGTAAAATCACAGAAAAAGTAATACACAAAAGACTGACAGAAATAACTGAAGACAAACGTATTCTACCCGACGAACAATACGGCTTCAGAACAGAGCACTCTACCACCTATCAGACGACAAGAATAACCGAAGCAATAATCGACGCTTTCAACAAAGGGTTAGCCACGGGAGCCGTCTTTCTGGACGTCTCTAAGGCTTTCGACAAGGTATGGCACCTAGGTTTAATATACAAACTGCACCAATTTAAAATCCCAACAGCAATGATCAGACTAGTGACGTCCTTTATCTGAAACAGAACATTCCAAGTCAAAATAAACGACAGCATCTCCACAACTCAGACAATGACAGCCGGTGTCCCACAAGGATCTGTCCTGGGCCCTCTTCTTTACAGCATCTACACCGCAGACATCCCAAAACTAAACGACACAGAACTGCACTAAACTGCACTATACGCAGAAGACACAGCAATTTTCACAAGAGGATACTCGACCGAGGCCATAACAAAACGGCTCCAAAATCACCTGGACAGGATTAACGACAGGTGTAACACCTGGAGGATCAAACTAAACGCAGAAAAAACACAGGCAATTATCTTCACGAAGAAAAAATTTAAGCACGAACCCAGTTGCTGCTTGAGAATCAACAACACAGACATAAAAAGGGAAAACCGAATCAAATATCTAGGCGTAATCCTAGACAAAGCTCTTACATTTTCAGAACACATCGATCAGACAGCGAAAAAAGCAAAACAAATTAAAGGCTACCTCTACCCGCTCTTAAACATCAAAAGCAAGCTGAACATAAGGAACAAACTACAAATCTACAAGTCCATAATACGGCCGACAATGACGTTCTCATCGACGTGCTGGATACAATCCAAAGAATGGAAAATCTACAAACTCCAAATCATCCAGAACAAAACTCTGAGAGAAATAACAGATTCGCCATGGTACATGACCAATGAGCAGCTGCACAGCGATCTAAACATGGAGACAATCAAGCAACACAGAAAAACTAGCAACGAAAAGCTTCGAACGCTAGAAAACGCATGACAACCCAACAATCAACAACGCAGCAAACTACAACATCAACGAACCAGGAACCGCCAGGAGGGCGAACTAGGAACCAACACCAGGACGAACCAAGGACCAACAACGAGAAGAAGAACAAAAAAAAACAGAACAAAAAAAACAGAACCAAAAAAAAACAGAACCAAAAAAAAAAAAGAAAAGAAAACCGTTTATGAGTGAAACACAACAGAAGAACAAACAAACCGACAAACCAACAAGCAAACCGACACAAAAAAAAACCTAAGCAAACAACAAGACGACGGAACAGCTGAGCGGAAGGCTCAACGACCGTCAAGAAGCAAAGGACACATGATTGGTGAAAATCAATCAGCGATAGTGCTTTGTAGCGTCTCAACGTCTCAAGTTTAGTGTCCAGTGTGTTTTTGTGAATTTTTTTTCTCCAGAAATCAAAGGTATGTTGGCGTAATAACTTAATTATTAGAACCATAAGCTTTAGCTTAAACTACTTATTAGACATCAAGGTAGCGCGGAGCCATCTTCTAAACGCGTAGAGATATGATAAAAATTCGGAAAAATTAAGGATGCGCACACTAGATACACATGTGTTCAATAAGCTGTTAATTTTTTCGGTTGAATCCATTTGGACCTTAAACTAAAAAAAAAAATGTTATGATAATATTAATCATACTACAACGGAAGTTACGGCGTGGTAATGAGTTCGCTTATAAAATTATTTAATGGATATTTAGATAATAAAATAAATTACTGTTATTAACAGCTGTAAGAAGGTTTATCATATCTCTTCGCGTTTTCATTTCAAATGTGATAAAAGTATTTACTATTTTAACATGTTAAAAGTTTTATACTAGATACTAATGCAAGCAATTTTTCACTTGTAGAATGGAACCAATAAAGAAAAATCAGTATTTTTCAAGACTAGTGGAAGAGATGGGGAGCCGTCAGCGGTCCATCAGAAATGATCCGACTATAATTGAACCTGCTATTAAAGAGTGTGGCAAACATATTCGTGCTATGAATGCGGCCCTTAAAAAGGCTACATCTGTCGGAGAGAAGCAGCACATAATGGGTTGTACTGCCCTAATGGTCGATTTCCGTAGTACGTTGAAGGCAATGCGCGGAGTTACAGGAGCCGGTTACCAGCCAACGAACCCAAACCGCGCAAACTACCCCAGTTCCAGAGTTAAATGGATTGATCAGAGCTCAGCTTTTACCTCCAGAATGCGAACTGGGGTAGTTATAAATATGATTCATAAAGATCTACCGGCTTTTCTTCAGGATGCTAAAGGCTTGTTCAAAAGCCGTATTACAAACATCCTGAAGAAAGAAAGAGCTGTGAAAGTAAACGTGGTCTTTTGCGGGGAATTAGTAATAGCTAAAGCTGACGAGACGATTTACGATTTTAAATATATCATAACGAAGAACTCCCCAATATATAGAGAAACAAATATCAAAGAATGGTTTGAGGCTGTTCAAAACTCTATTCTCTCACAATTGGAGAAGTTCCAAGAAAAAGATAGTGGTTGGGCCCTCAATAAAATTATTAATATTACATTTAACATCAACAAATTTATACAGCAGCTGGGATCGTCATACATTGAGCTGCCCCAACAAATAAAAGCTAAGAAAGCATGTGTCAATATCAAGAATTATGATGATGCTTGTTTTGCTTGGGCAGTAACATCGACACTCCATCCAGCTGCACATAATGGAGACCGTGTATCATCATATCCGCACTATGCCACAATCCTTAATCTAAAAAACATAACAATGCCGATGACAATAAAACAAGTTCCCCGGTTCGAGCGTCAAAATGATATATCCGTTAATGTTTACATCATAGAGAAAGCCGGAAGAAACAAATTTAATGTTGCCCCTACATACCTGACCAGAAACAAGCAGCTGAAACACGTCAACCTTCTTATGCTTCAAGATGCATATTATGACGAGGATGAAGATTATGTTGATGCTCCCCAACCTCGATACCACTACGTGTGGATAAAGAACCTTTCCCGTCTTCTCTCATCACAACTCAGCAAATGCAACGGACAAAAATATTTTTGCGATCGTTGTCTTCACTACTTCATAACAGCTTACAAATTAGAACTACATGTTGAAGATTGTGTAAAAATGAACAAATGTAAAGTACGCCTACCAAAACAGGGTGAAACAATTAACTTTAAAAACTATAAAAATAAGGAGCCAGTGCCGTTTATTGTGTTTGCCGACGTGGAATGTCTGCTTGAACCCGTTTGTAATAAAAACAATTAAAAACAGAAAAACTACAAACCCATACCCCATATAGTATCGGTTATTATGTTAAATGCTCCTATGATGACACCCTTAGCTTTTATAAAGCTTATCGTGGTACCGACTGTCAGCAATGGTTTGCTCAGGAAATGAAACAGCTAGCCGAGGATGTTGAAACTGTGTTTCTTTGTCCTCTACCTATGGAGCCTCTTACTCCTTCACAGAAAGCTGAATTTCGTTCCATCTCACACTGTCACATATGCGAGCAAACATTCAACATCAGCGACATCAGAGTCAGAGACCATTGTCACCTTACCGGTAAGTATCGGGGTGCTGCACATGAAAAATGCAATCTCGAATATCAGGATAGTCATGTTATCCCGGTTGTTTTCCACAATTTAAGCGGTTATGATAGTCACTTTATTATTAAAAACCTTGCTAAAGATTTTGAGGGTCACATCGACTTACTACCTATTAACAAAGAACGATATATCTCATTCACAAAACATGTAGACGGAAATTTAGTTAAATTTAGATTTATAGATTCTTTTAGATTTTTAGCTGAAGGATTATCAAAATTAGCGTCATATTTAAAAACTCTACCAAATTTGCAATCACAATTTACTGAATTAAACGATATTAAAATAGATTTGCTTACACGCAAAGGTGTTTTTCCCTATGACTATTTAAATTCATGGGAAAAACTTAATGAATCCCAACTACCTACCAAGACAAAATTTTACAATTCGATGACAGACACTGACATAACTGACGACGATTATGCACATGCCTACAAAGTGTGGAACTCTTTCGGTTGTCGAAATTTAGGTGACTATTCCGATTTGTATCTGAAAACAGATGTCATGTTATTGGCTGATGTATTCGAACAGTTCCGCGCGAGCTGTTTGAAAACCTATAGCTTGGATCCAGCACACTATTTCACCTTACTCGGGTACTTACTTAGCGATATTGATATGGTAATGTTTATCGAGAGAGGTATTCGAGGTGGGCTGAGCCAATGTTCTAAGAGGTATTCAGCAGCTAACAATAAGTACATGCCGAATTATGATGCAGAAAAACCGTCAATATACTTAATACATGATGACATCAATAACCAGTACGGCTGGGCGATGTCACAACACCTTCCGTATGGCGGTTTTGAGTGGATAGAGGGTGATTTAAGTAACTTCAATTTTAATGTACCTGCAGACAATCCGCAAGGATACATTTTAGAGGTTGACCTAGAGTACCCTGATTCCATACACAATCCGCATAACGATCTCCCATTTTGTCCTGAACACCTCACGCCACCAAAATCTCGTGAAACAAAATTATTTGCTACCTTATACAATAAGGAACGATATGTTATACACTATCGCAACTTGCAGCAAGCGTTAGAAAACGGTTTAAAATTAGAAAAAAATCATCGCGTTTTTAAATTTAATCAGTCAGCGTGGCTTAAATATTATATTAATTTGAATACTAAATTGCGTACGAACGCGTTGAACGATTTTGAGAAAAATGTATTCAAATTGATGCATAACGCGGTTTTCGACGATGGAAAACATCCGAAAGCATTCCAACGTAAAATTAGTATCAAAATGGGAGGGACGATACGGTGCCGAGGCTTTAATATCAAATCCAAATTTCAAATCATCAACAATTTTCGATAAAAATTTAGTAGCCATTGAGTTAAATAAAACCGAAGTTTACTTTAATAAACCAATTTATGTAGGTATGTGTATATTAGACATTTCAAAATTAAAAATATACGAGTTCCACTACTCGTATATGAGAAATAGGTTTGATGATAGGGCGCGAGTCTGTTACACCGACACCGATTCACTCATATACGAAGTGGAAACCCCCGACATATATGAGGTGATTCAATGTGATGTTCAAAATTATTATGATACTAGCGACTATCCTGATAATAATATCTATGGCATCCCACTTTTAAATAAGAAAGTCTTGGGTATGATGAAAGATGAAAACTCCGGTAAGGTGATGACGGAAATGGTAGGAGTGCGCGCAAAGATGTTTGATGAACGTGTAGATGGAATTGATGCGGTTAAGAAAGCGAAAGGTGTGAAGAGGCACATTGTGAAAAACAACATCACGTTTAACGATTATTTAGAGTGTTTGCAACAAAACAAAGAAACAACAGTTGAGCAAAAGCTCTTTAAATCTCACGATGTTAACGTTACATTTGTACTGACGGTATAAATACTTTGGCATGGGGGCATTGCTCAATCAGAGAATCATCATAAAACAAGAATTTAATTCATGTGTTGTAATTAATCATAATAATCACTTATTATTTTTGTTTAAAGTTTTTTCCTCATGTAAATAATCACTTATTTTATTTGTTTAAAGTTTTTCCTCATGTAAATAATGTCTATATTTCAATTTGATAATGGTAATTGTTTAAAGTTAAGATAAGTAATAATTAAGATAATGATAATTGATATTTGTTTAAAGTTGTTAATAAATTTTATATATATATTACGATTTTTTTCTTTTCACCCACTTTATACGTTTTCAGACTGAACACGAAACACAGGAAATAACAAACGTTGTCTAATCACAGAATATTTTCAATGTGTGACAAGGAGAAAACACTAAAAATAATCAAATTATATACATTTTATTAATATATTTTTCTTTTATTATATTATTAATTCTAAAAAACTTTAATAATATCTATATATTCTTTTATTGTAATTGTTTATAATTGTTTAACATATTTTTTCCTTTTAAGATACGTCTATATAAAATATATATCTATTTTCATTATGTCAACCTCTTGTTCTCATCAATCTTGTACTCATTGGGGTAGGTTAGTTGGGTTAACATTAGGGTAGGTTAGCATTAGATTAGTTGGGTTAGGTTGCAGGTGTTAGGAATGAATCGCGCTTCAGTCTTAACACCTGTAACCTAACCCAACTAATCTAATGCTAACCTACCCTAATGTTAACCCAACTAACCTACCCCAATGAGTACAAGATTTTATTAGCAAACACTTTCCGTCCACCCCGTCCACTTTCCGTTCACTCCATCCAACCCGTCCACTTTCCGTCCACTCCGTCCACTTTTTATTCTTCCCTATAATTTTTGCATTCGGTATAAATAGGAGCAAACTTGATTGTTAATCAGTTTAGTACTGGACGTTTGTGAGAATACGTCATGTTTAAATATAGCGAGTGTACCAAACAATATTCATTGATTGAAAATTTACGCAGACATGAAAGAGGTCACAACAAAAACTTTAAAATTGTATGCGAGTATTGTACAAAAATATTTTCTCGTCGTGATATATACATATATATATAATCGCCATTTGTCGACTAAACATTATGCAACTAAGATGAGTAAACTGGTGAATCTCGAAGAACAATCGCAAGACACTCTTAATGAAGCCACATTTAGAAATCTGTCAGATGATGAGGTAATCCAAAAAGAAAAACGTATAAAAATAATTGATAATAATGATCTAGTAATTGAAAATGACAAATCTACAGAATTTAGAGATATAATATTAAAGAAAGTACAAGGAGTGAAGCAATCAAAAAACAATGATAGTTTGATTGAAAGTAAAGTAAAGAAAGTGGAAGCGAAACTGCCTGAAAATGTTATAGACAATGGCTTAATGGAAGAAAGCAGTTTAGATAAAAGTGTAGCTGAAGATATTGAGACAGGTGCACCCAAAGATCATGATATATACAATGACTTAATGGTGGGGATGAAAGAAAACAGAATAATAAAAACTCAATGTTAGCTGACTCCTTTAAAGAGTTGTTAAATTACCTGGATTTATTGGAACATCGATTTGATATTAGTAATTCTCAAACATCCAAACAGAATACCCCTGCAGGATTTCCAAGAAATTGCAATAATAAGAGAGAAGAAGATGAAGAAAGTGTTTTCACAGACTATGATTTCGAAGGGAACATACCTTACCTCAATGAGAAAATTGCAAGCGGGGAGTCGTTTAATCCGTTTATTGAATGGAATGATCCTAACGAGTTGGTTGAACGATTATGCCTGTTAAAAAAGTCACAAAAATTTGGAAACACATTTAGGGATTATGAGATTCAAACTATAGAAAACACTTTAAGAGAAGCCGATATAATCGAGTAATATTTACGATTGCCAACTTGAATTGAATTACTATATACCTAAGTATTTAAATGTATTGATGTAAATTTAAATGTATTATTATTAAATTTTAATAGACCCGTAAATTCTATGTGGAGTTTTCTTTATTTTACAACATTATCACCATCCTTGAGAAGTAATATTTCTGATCTATTATTCACAGCTGTTCCGACACGCATACCTTCCTAGAGATTAGTTCATAATATGCGATTGCGATTGAGAATATTATAATTTATCATTAATTTCTCCCTCGTGTTTAGTCTGAAAATGTAGAAAGAGGTTGACATAATGAAAATAGAAATATGTTTTATATAGACGTTTATTAAAAGGAAAAAATATGTTAAAGAATTATAAACAATTACAATAAAAGAATATATAGATATTATTAAAGTTTTTTAGAATTAATAATATAATAAAAGAAAAATATATTAATAAAATGTATATAATTTGATTATTTTTCGTGTTTTCTCCTTGTCACACATTGAAAATATTCTGTGATTAGACAACGTTTGTTATTTCCTGTGTTTCGTGTTTAGTCTGAAAACGTATAAAGTGGGTGAAAAGAAAAAAATCGTAATATATATATATATAATTTATTAACAACTTTAAACAAATATCAATTATCATTATCTTAATTATTACTTATCTTAACTTTAAACAATTACCATTATCAAATTGAAATATAGACATTATTTACATAAGGAAAAACTTTAAACAAATAAAAGAAGTGATTATTTACATGAGGAAAAAACTTTAAACAAAAATAATAAGTGATTATTATGATTAATTACAACACATGAATTAAATTCTTGTTTTATGATGATTCTCTGATTGAGCAATGCCCCCATGCCAAAGTATTTATACCGTCAGTACAAATGTAACGTTAACATCGTGAGATTTAAAGAGCTTTTGCTCAACTGTTGTTTCTTTGTTTTGTTGCAAACACTCTAAATAATCGTTAAACGTGATGTTGTTTTTCACAATGTGCCTCTTCACACCTTTCGCTTTCTTAACCGCATCAATTCCATCTACACGTTCATCAAACATCTTTGCGCGCACTCCTACCATTTCCGTCATCACCTTACCGGAGTTTTCATCTTTCATCATACCCAAGACTTTCTTATTTAAAAGTGGGATGCCATAGATATTATTATCAGGATAGTCGCATAATAATTTAGTAGCATAATTAGTATCATAATAATATTGAACATCACATCGAATCACCTCATATATGTCGGGGGTTTCCACTTCGTATATGAGTGAATCGGTGTCGGTGTAACAGACTCGCGCCCTATCATCAAACCTATTTCTCATATACGAGTAGTGGAACTCGTATATTTTTAATTTTGAAATGTCTAATATACACATACCTACATAAATTGGTTTATTAAAGTAAACTTCGGTTTTATTTAACTCAATGGCTACTAAATTTTTATCGAAAATTGTTGATGATTTGAAATTTGGATTTGATATTAAAGCCTCGGCACCGTATCGTCCCTCCCATTTTGATACTAATTTTACGTTGGAATGCTTTCGGATGTTTTCCATCGTCGAAAACCGCGTTATGCATCAATTTGAATACATTTTTCTCAAAATCGTTCAACGCGTTCGTACGCAATTTAGTATTCAAATTAATATAATATTTAAGCCACGCTGACTGATTAAATTTAAAAACGCGATGATTTTTTTCTAATTTTAAACCGTTTTCTAACGCTTGCTGCAAGTTGCGATAGTGTATAACATATCGTTCCTTATTGTATAAGGTAGCAAATAATTTTGTTTCACGAGATTTTGGTGGCGTGAGGTGTTCAGGACAAAATGGGAGATCGTTATGCGGATTGTGTATGGAATCAGGGTACTCTAGGTCAACCTCTAAAATGTATCCTTGCGGATTGTCTGCAGGTACATTAAAATTGAAGTTACTTAAATCACCCTCTATCCACTCAAAACCGCCATACGGAAGGTGTTGTGACATCGCCCAGCCGTACTGGTTATTGATGTCATCATGTATTAAGTATATTGACGGTTTTTCTGCATCATAATTCGGCATGTACTTATTGTTAGCTGCTGAATACCTCTTAGAACATTGGCTCAGCCCACCTCGAATACCTCTCTCGATAAACATTACCATATCAATATCGCTAAGTAAGTACCCGAGTAAGGTGAAATAGTGTGCTGGATCCAAGCTATAGGTTTTCAAACAGCTCGCGCGGAACTGTTCGAATACATCAGCCAATAACATGACATCTGTTTTCAGATACAAATCGGAATAGTCACCTAAATTTCGACAACCGAAAGAGTTCCACACTTTGTAGGCATGTGCATAATCGTCGTCAGTTATGTCAGTGTCTGTCATCGAATTGTAAAATTTTGTCTTGGTAGGTAGTTGGGATTCATTAAGTTTTTCCCATGAATTTAAATAGTCATAGGGAAAAACACCTTTGCGTGTAAGCAAATCTATTTTAATATCGTTTAATTCAGTAAATTGTGATTGCAAATTTGGTAGAGTTTTTAAATATGACGCTAATTTTGATAATCCTTCAGCTAAAAATCTAAAAGAATCTATAAATCTAAATTTAACTAAATTTCCGTCTACATGTTTTGTGAATGAGATATATCGTTCTTTGTTAATAGGTAGTAAGTCGATGTGACCCTCAAAATCTTTAGCAAGGTTTTTAATAATAAAGTGACTATCATAACCGCTTAAATTGTGGAAAACAACCGGGATAACATGATTATCCTGATATTCGAGATTGCATTTTTCATGTGCAGCACCCCGATACTTACCGGTAAGGTGACAATGGTCTCTGACTCTGATGTCGCTGATGTTGAATGTTTGCTCGCATATGTGACAGTGTGAGATGGAACGAAATTCAGCTTTCTGTGAAGGAGTAAGAGGCTCCATAGGTAGAGGACAAAGAAACACATTTTCAACATCCTCGGCTAGCTGTTTCATTTCCTGAGCAAACCATTGCTGACAGTCGGTACCACGATAAGCTTTATAAAAGCTAAGGGTGTCATCATAGGAGCATTTAACATAATAACCGATACTATATGGGGTATGGGTTTGTAGTTTTTCTGTTTTTAATTGATTGTTTTTATTACAAACGGGTTCAAGCAGACATTCCACGTCGGCAAACACAATAAACGGCACTGGCTCCTTATTTTTATAGTTTTTAAAGTTAATTGTTTCACCCTGTTTTGGTAGGCGTACTTTACATTTGTTCATTTTTACACAATCTTCAACATGTAGTTCTAATTTGTAAGCTGTTATGAAGTAGTGGACAAACGGAGACAACGATCGCAAAAATATTTTTGTCCGTTGCATTTGCTGAGTTGTGATGAGAGAAGATGGGAAAGGTTCTTTATCCACACGTAGTGGTATCGAGGTTGGGGAGCATCAACATAATTTTCATCCTCGTCATAATATGCATCTTGAAGCATAAGAAGGTTGACGTGTTTCAGCTGCTTGTTTCTGGTCAGGTATGTAGGGGCAACATTAAATTTGTTTCTTCCGGCTTTCTCTATGATGTAAACATTAACGGATATATCATTTTGACGCTCGAACCGGGGCATTGTTATGTTTTTTAGATTAAGGATTGTGGCATAGTGAGGATATGATGATACACGGTCTCCATTATGTGCAGCTGGATGGAGTGCCGATGTTACTGCCCAAGCAAAACAAGCATCATCATAATTCTTGATATTGACACATGCTTTCTTAGCTTTTATTTGTTGGGGCAGCTCAATGTATGACGATCCCAGCTGCTGTATAAATTTCTTGATGTTAAATGTAATTTTAAAAATTTTATTGAGGGCCCAACCACTATCTTTTTCTTGGAACTCCTCCAATTGTGAGAGAATAGAGTTTTGAACAGCCTCAAACCATTCTTCGATATTTGTTTCTCTATATATTGGGGAGTTCTTTGTTATGATATATTTAAAATCGTAAATCGTCTCGTCAGCTTTAGCTATTACAAATTCCCCGCAAAAGACCGTGTTTACTTTCACAGCTGTTTCTTTCTTCAGGATGTTTGTAATATGGCTTTTGAACAAGCCTTTAGCATCCTGAAGAAAAGCCGGTAGATCTTTATGAATCATATTTATAACCACCCCAGTTCGCATTCTGGAGGTAAAAGCTGAGCTCTGATCAATCCATTTAACTCTGGAACTGGGGTAGTTTGCGCGGTTAGGGTTCGTTGGCTGGTAACCGGCTCCTGTAACTCCGCGCATTGCCTTCAACGTACTACGGAAACCGACCATTAGGGCAGTACAACCCATTAGGTGCTGCTTCTCTCCGACAGATGTAGCCCTTTTAAGGGCAGCATTCATAGCACGAATATGCTTGCCACACTCTTTAATAGCAGGTTCAATCATAGTCGGATCATTCCTGATGGACCGCTGACGGCTCCCCATCTCTTCCACTAGTCTTGAAAAAGACTGATTTTTCTTTATTGGTTCCATTCTACAAGTGAAAAATTGTTTGCATTAGTAGCTAGTATAAAACTTTTAACATGTTAAAATAGTAAATACTTTTATCACATTTGAAATGAAAACGCGAAGAGATATGATAAACCTTCTTACAGCTGTTAATAACAGTAATTTATTTTATTATCTAAATATCCATTAAATAATTTTATAAGCGAACTCATTATCACGCCGTAACTTCCTTTGTAGTATGATTAATATTATCATAACATTTTTTTTTTAGTTTAAGGTCCAAATGGATTCAACCGAAAACATTAACAGCTTATTGAACACATGTGCATCTAGTGTGCGCATCCTTAATTTTTCCGAATTTTTATCATATCTCTGCGCGTTTAGAAGATGGCTCCGCGCGACCTTGATGTCTAATAAGTAGTTTAAGCTAAAGCTTATGGTTCTAATAATTAAGTTATTACGCCAACATACCTTTGATTTCTGGAGAAAAAAAAATCACAAAAACACACTGGACACTAAACTTGAGACGTTGAGACGCTACAAAGCACTATCGCTGAATGATTTTCACCAATTATCCTCCTCCGTATTGATAGGTATCCGCGGAAATTAATCAACCAATTAGCGTCGAGAGAATTCGTGGGCCCTCAAAAATGGATAAATTTGTGCGTGTTTTATATGTAAAACAATGTTAATTTTCATAAATCACAGCTAAAGTCACAGTTGTCCATAAGAATACAAGCAATTTGAGACACAAGGCCAACTATAATTATTTATCAATTAAACAGTCAATCAACATCGAGATAATTAGTTTGAAGCTAAAATGAGTAATAATATTTTAAAAATATTCAGTATAATTTATGTTCATTTTCATTATATCAACCGCTTTTAATAGTTTTGTGTAAAATCTATTAGTTTAAAAAATTTACATGAGTGTTATTATTTACGATTTTTGATTTTTCCAATTTTTATCCTATTCTTTATCAGTAATCGACAGTGGGATTCAGCCAATCAAAATCGAGGAAATTAGTTTTAAGCTAAATTGAGTAATAATGTTTTTAAATATTCAGTATAATTTGTAATTCTTGCGGTTCTCTTATCATTATTAAATTGATTTAACATTTCCTAATGTTAATTTTCATAAATAATCACAGTCAGCAAATATTATATCAACCAGATATTTTTATTAAACATTTTTTTATTTTTATTAAACATTTTTAAAGTAATTTCCCCACCCATATGATCATTTTACAAATATCCCACCCCCCATCGAATCTACCGCTCAAACGTCTTATATGTTTTAAAGCGCTTAATAGCAACCACACCACGTCTTATCTACAACCAGCTGACCGATTTTTAATTTTTATTTTGTTAAACAGCAATAATTAATTTCTACATTACTATATTTTACGTTTGACAATTTTTTTTTTCTAATCAGTCTTCCAAACGTCTTAATCACTAGTAGCCTTGAACGTCGCCACGCACCTTATCTACAATTTAGTTTTCAACGCGGCCGAGCGTATATGTGTAGATGGCGTTGCCCCGACGGGGTGGAGGGTGGAGCGGTATCTCCCTTGGGATGCATGCTAGAGCCGTTCTGACACCAGATTTGATTTTTCCACCCCCCCTACTTCTACACGGGCCCTACTACCTGCTAATTAGAGCTGGACACCTGACCCTACTACCTGCTAATTAGAGCTAGACACCTGACCCCTTCTCCACGGACCTGCTGGACACCTTCTCCACGGACCTGCTGGACACCTTCTCCACGGACCTTCTGGACATCTGTGTTGAAATTGGAGACCTACTTCGACGAGTCGCCTCCATCGACTGGAACTGCTGGACATCTCTGTTGAAATTAGAGACCTACTTCGACGAGTCGCCTCCATCGACCGGAAGTAATGTGAATCCAGACCCCTATGTAATTTCTTTTGGGATTTTGAGCTAGAACTCTTATAGCCTATCTACTCACAACACTTATTCATTGATACATAGTTTAGAAAAAAGTTGGTAACACTTTTTAGCATCTTGATATCTTTTAATTTCTAATTTTAATCGCTGTATTTTTATAATCTGTTCTAATCTGCTCCAATCGTGCTTTTCTTTGTACTAACCGTTCTACTGTATACTGTACGTTGGTGATCTTAACCATTACACTGTCAGGTTGATTCTATATCTCTAAATAATTTCCATTTGTTGTGCTCCAAAATCTCATACATACATTCTATGCTTTCAAAGTGCTGAGAAGATGTTAGTAGGCTTTCCAACGTCGATGTGACGTCACAATCTTTTGGTAAGTTTTTGAAATGCAACAGCCACTCGTTGTAATAATCGGCAAAGTTTAATGTTTTCAAACGTTCCAAACGATAATCAATTAATTTAAATAAGCCATCTAACTTATATGCCGCCTCTTGATCCAGATCGAATTGAACCCCTCTGCTTTGTAATGTGATATATCTGCTTCTATTCCTTTTGGTTGTTGAGTGAAAACTTATGGTGAAGCTATCGCAAGCGGGTACTATTTTGGTATATGGTATTTCCGTATTTTGAGTTTCTGAGCTGCAGTTGGAACACTTCCTTTTAACTCCTCTTTGTGGTTTAATCGCTGGTGTTGAGAAGAATGTATTCACCTTTTGCCATTCAATTTTTAATGCGAACCATTCGATTGGGATTAATGTGAAAGTTCTTTCCGATTTGAATATTCGTATACAGTGATAATAACCTCTAACCGCGCTGAATCCAGTTGAAATTGATAATGCCTTGGATATTGGATAGCTAACTTCGTTTATGAGACGACATTCACTTTTAATTTCTTCATCGAAATCTTGTAGTAAGTCATCCAAGAAAGTAGGTGAACTTTTACCCGAATCTGACATGGATACTGTTTGTGGTGCTGCGTTGATATAACTAATTCATTATTAGTAGTTTGCATCCTATTTATACCCTAACGAATATTCGATAAGCCAATCAAAATGCGTTGTATATGTCACGTGATCTAGACAGGTTGAAACAAGAAAATGTTGAGTCAACAGTTCAGTGACCTTGCACGTGTTCAATGACTCATCATGAGGAGTGTGAAATAAAATGTTTGCATCCTATACCCAAACGAATATTCAATAAGTCAATCAAAATGTATGGAGGAGGAGGAGGAGTGTGAAATAAAATAACAAAATTTGAAGCAATTTCTTTATTAGAATAATCTACAGATTTTTATTTGAACAATTATTCTCTAGAGGTAATTTTAATAACAGCTATTTCTTTACCATTCTTAATTTTTATTTTCTCAGCATGAGCACATAGGCTTCTACTAAAGTTGGCGTTGTAGTCCTGGATGGTATCGTCTGCAAATAGTTCCATATATTTCTTTGGAATCCATATGAACCCCTCAGCTGTATCTGCAATGATGCTATTGCCATAAACCGTATTTTTTTTGAAGAACTGACTGATGGTGTATTTTTCATTTAATTTTAAATCTTCGGCTCGCAGATACATCTTTGACGATTTGTTAATGTTGGCTAACTTGTTGAAATCCATCTTTGAATTGTCGACTTAAGCTGGATTGTCTGATGTCTGTTTTTTGAGTGACTGGATGTTGGGAATGCTGCCTCTCCTATTTATACCCAAACGAATATTCGATAAGCCAATCAAAATGCGTTGTATATGTCACGTGAACTAGCCAAGTTGAAACAAGCAAAATGCTGACTCGACGGTTTTAACTTTCTCACGATTCACTTGCACGTGTCAAAAACTAGGTCAAACTCTTAATAGGATAAACAAATTAATTCTAAGAAACAGTGTTTATTTCTACAGCACGTAGGATAAACACATTAATCCCAAGAAACAGTGTTTATTTCTACGATCACGTAGGATAAACACATTAATCCCAAGAAACAGTGTTTATGTCTATGGTCACGTTCAGAAAAATGCTGACTCAACGGTAATAGGATAAACACATTAATCCCGTGAAATAGTGTTTATTTCCACAGTCACGTTCAGGAAAATGCTCGGTGGTTCATATCAATACATCTTCATGTTTTCTCCTTGTCGCACCCTATCTGCTCTTATGGACAACTTCACAAAATATTATCCACCCCGCAACCCTAACCCTCCTCCCTAACGCTGGCGCCATCTACACATACACGCTCGGCCACGTTCAGAACTATTTTCTATAGGATCCCCCATACGGAGGGGTAGCCTAAATTTTACATACAATTTCCCATAAGGCGGGGGAGCTTAGATTTTACATGTAATTTCCCATAAGGCGGGGGAGTACATGTAAATCCTTATGGGTGACGAGGATCTAGAACGTGACATCTTTCCCTACTTATTGCTAGAAATTATAAAGCAATATATTAAACCTGGAACCACAATTGTGTCTGATTGCTGGAAGGCATATGATTGTTTAGAAGATGAGGGCTTCCAACACATGACGGTGAATCATTCAGTGGAGTTTAAAGACTAAATTACCGGTGTTCATACAAACACAATAGAGGCCCTCATTTCGAATATTCTCTATATGAAAAGACATTTTTTTCTATAAAAAAGAAATATTATTTATGTTTGAAATATTATTTAATTGAAATATTAACTGACAATAAAAATTGATTGATTATAGTATATGACTGATGTTCAGCAATAAGTTTCTCAGTACGAAGATACTAGAAAGATTTCAACTCCTACTAGGTATTCATTAATAATAATCGGACAAATGAAAAAACAGTAGATTTCATAAATTAAATACATTTAAAACCTGACTTGTAAGAGTGTCCAGTTGCCAAAAATCTTAAAGTGATAGCCAATCTTGTACTGATTGATACTGCTCTTCTCATAACTGACTTGTTTTGGCAATATTCGGGCCGATTTTGTTAATTAAATACTCAGTCAGTCTAATTTATTCACCCTAATTTATTGTAAAGTAATTTAAAAAATGTAATATTTTAATACATATAAATATTTGTTTACAAATATTCCTAGGTCCAGTTTTTTTCCAAACAAAAAATGTAAATATACTCTAGGACAGTTCTCTGACAATTTACCGCCCTACAGTTACCGCCCCATAGAATATATATATATATATATATATATATATATATATATATATATATATATATATATATATATATATATATATATATATATATATATATATATAAATATATATATATATATATATATATATATATATATATATATAAATGTAAATTGTCAGTGAACTGTCCTAGAGTATATTTACATTTTTTGTTTGGGAAAAAAACTGGACCTAGGAATATTTGTAAACAAATATTTATATGTATTAAAATATTAAATTTTTTAAATTACTTTACAATAAATTAGGGTGACTAAATTAGACTGACTGAGTATTTAATTAACAAAATCGGCCCGAATATTGCCAAAAAAAGTCAGTTATGAGAGGAGCAGTACCAATCACTACAAGATTGGCTATCACTTCAAGATTTTTGGCAACTGGAGACTCTTACAAGTCAGGTTTTAAATGTATTTAATTTATGAAATCTACTGTTTTTCCATTTGTCCGATTATTATTAATGAATACCTAGTAGGAGTTGAAATCTTTCTAGTATCTTCGTACTGAGAAACTTATTGCTGAACATCAGTTATATACTATAATTATACAGTATATATTTTCAAAAGCAGGAAATCTCAATGTTCGTTCGCATTTGCCTCACACTGACACTGACATTAAAAAATTATGTTGATTAGTGGTCGCTCCGGGAGCGATACCATTAGCAACTTGCCGGCTAGTAGTGGCAATACGGGGCTTATTGCCGGTAACACGGATATATTGTCGATCTATAGGTACATATTTCCGGAAATGGGTTGACTTTGCTTTTAGTTCATACTTTGACTACAGCGCCAGTGTCAAATTTTTTTTGACAGTCAATATGTAAATAAACCAGTGATTATAAACATTTAAAAAAAATGACGGATTAAGGATGGGTATAAAAATAAAAAATCTAAGTGTGCGAATAAATATTTATATCAATTTTTACTGTCAGTTAATATTTCAATTAAATAATATTTCAAACATAAATAATATTTCTTTTTTATAGAAGAAAATGTCTTTTCATATAGAGAATATTCGAAATGAGGGCCTCTATTGTGTTTGTATGAACACCGGTAATTGAGTCTTTGTACTCCACTGAATGATTCACCGTCATGTGTTGGAAGCCCTCATCTTCTAAACAATCATATGCCTTCCAGCAATCAGACACAATTGTGGTTCCGGGCTTAATATATTGCTTTATAATTTCTAGCAATACAATCTTACTACGTTCCGGAACCACTTTCATGAAGCATTTATTAGCCCCAGTCTTGTTCCCTCCAAAAACCCATTTTCTTTTTGTACATGTTTCCCTCTGTGGTATTTCCTCTTTCCAAATTTACTTTCGTCAATTTCGACACATATTCCTGGTCCCCCAAGCATCTCATTGTCCCTTATACAAATTTCTGTACAAACCTCCCTGTAGAATTGGCACCAATTTGTAATATATTTGGGACAAATCCTTTACATTTTTAGCAATAATTTTTAAGGGTACCCTCTCTACCCAACTATTTGTAACCATCAAAATTTGTGTAAAGGAGCAACTCTTCTGCAACTCCTTGTTGCATCTGCAACTCCTTTTTTACATCTCCACCGAAAACCATCATTTTTTGCAACTTTGTTTAATTTCATATTTCCCACACACACAGGACAAATATAATGGTTTGCAATCAAACCCACCTGCATCAACCATTTCTCAGCCGATTCTTTAGTTGCCGTCTCATTGCGGGCTATTATTGGAAATACGGGTCTGTTTTGAAAATATGTTTGTGTACTTTTTACCTTTTTGTAACTGTTGTTAATCGTCTGTGGCACTCTTTAACTAAGAACCGCAAGCAAAAAATGAAGCTTCTATCTTGTTTTTGTTGAAAATAATTTTTGACATTTTCAAGATTGCAGACAGTATATGTGAATGCAATTATTTGGACGTTGCCAAGTTTTTTTTTTGTTTATATGTCCGTTTATATAAAAGAGGATCTGATCCTCTTTGCGTTTATATGAAAAACTATAACTATGGCAACATACATATTATTTTAAGCGTCGTATTGAAGTTGCATTCATATTTCAATCAGATTTCAACGAACAGCTACGCTACAATATCTCGTGTGGATTTTATTGGTGTTCTCGATATTTTTCAAATATTGCAGGATCCTGACGAAATGATTAAGAAATTGGTTGAGTGGGGATTGATTCCGGCCGAAGGTTCATATATTTGCCCTAAGTGTGAAAACGGCCACTTGAAACTGTGTCGGGATAATTCAAGGTTAGTTTTTTTTTGTATTTGTTTATTAATGCCACCATAACATAAATTGCATGCATTGTAGTTGAAAGACGTAATCCTTGTAAATATTTTTGTCTTATTTTGGAGAAATATTTGGGATTTTGTAATAAAAAATTACTGACGTTTATTACTGGTCACATAACTTATTTGTCTATTCTGATAGTCAGAATACTTTAAAAGATCCCGACTAAACAATTCAAAAATTAATTGAATGGAAATTGATATCAGTAGAGTTTGTTAAACCAACGGTCCTTGCTTAACCTTGTTTAATCCATTGCGTTATTCCTTTCTTCTAATTGCATCCTTTCTCCCATTAGTTTGCATTATGTAATCCCCTTTTGCATAGACTCTTCAAGTTTCTCTTAACCCTGAGCCCTTTGAAAGGGAATTGGGTGTCATTTTACAGATCGCTTTCTATAATATCTTCCCCGTCAATCTTATAAAAAGCTTTTACATTAAAAATTTAGTCAAACATTAACTATTCTTTAATTTTCTTCCCGCATTGAAAACACCCACCGTGTGGGCTCCTCTGAAGTTTGTCGTTCAAGCTTCCATTGATTTAGCACATCTTTTCTCTTCCCATCAATTCTCATCTGCTTACTTTACGACAGGCTCATTATCCCGTTTCTTGGTTGGTACAAAAGATTGCTTCTACTATCACATGCCGGGGGTGTACTCCCTCTTATTTGATAATTTTGATTCCATCTATGTTGGCCAAACTGTCAGGGCTATATCACTACATATAAAAAAACATCTTAACCATTTCCACAAACATCAGAATTCAGGCATTCCAACTTTTGTAGTTGTTCACTTTCTTAAGGTCTTAAGGTTTTTTTTTAACTTTGTAAACTTTGGGAAAGCCTTAAAGTTTTTTATCTACGACCACTATTATAATTGCCCAATATTGTACAGTTCGTGGATTATGTAAATACATCTTACAACACACGTATGTAACAGTCCGCGATTAATGTTATTTAATGATTCAATAACACACTAGTGCGTTTTGTTTACAATTCGTTGATTGGTTGAGAGCTGCTACTATCATTAATATAGGCAACCCAATACATTCCGTTATTTGTCAAAAAAAATTAAACGTCAAACTAATACATAAACACTATATTTTTTTTTTCAATTATAACAATTAAAATAAAAAGTCCAGTGATGTCCAGCGATAGCGAAATAGAAAATGCTACTCCGCCCGAAATTTTTGAAAAAGCGAAACAAGCTGCCCATAATTTGCTACGGATTAAATCTCGGGATTGATACGAGGATGCATATAGAAAATTTATGGACCGGAGAATGAAGCATAAAGTTAAATCCTTTTCAGAAAATGTTTTATTATACATTGATGAGTTATCTCAAACAGTGATCTTCACTTTGGGCAATTTATTGAATGGTTCGGACATCAATTAATATAAAGCACAACATCGACATTTCAAAACATTCAAAGTTAATAGCTTTACTAAAGAGAAAATCTGATAGATTTAAAAGCAACAAATCAAAAATTTTAACCATTCAAGAAATTCAAAAGTTTCCTCAATAATTCACCGGATAACAAATATTTATTGATGAAAGTATTCATTACTTTTTTATCTTATAATGCTCTCTAATGGGCATAACGACATATTTTTTTATATAATTTTAGATTATTCTTATCATTGGCATTAGTGGTGCCTGCAGAAAACAAGAACTACGAAATGTCAAACCCTGCCATATAGAAGTAACCGGAACATCTCTCATCATTAAAATTCCTGATTCCAAAACAAAAACTTAAAGATCTTTTGTGCTAGCGAAAGAATTTTACCAAACCTGTAAAAAATTCGAGTTGTAAGGCAATTACATGCTCGCGGAATTACGCGCTCCCCGCTACGCGGGTCGCGCGTAATTGTTCCGCTCGCACGTAATATGCTTCTTACAACTCTCATTACGTAATATACTATTAAAAATAAAAAATCATTATTTTGTAGTTAGCCTGCACTGTTTGCAACTAGATTTTCAACAAAATTCCCTATATTTTTACGCTTTATACGATGCAGGTTAGTTTTTATTGTTTAAAAATCTTTTTCTTTTTCAACCTACACTACCATTTTTTACCGACTTAGTCGTCACGTGGTTCCTCTTTAAATTTATTTTATAATAGTGTCTTGTTGGATTTTATTTTGTAATCATTATAGGCTTAAATTAGTATATTATCAAATTATGTTTCAATTATTCTTGTCCCGGCATTCGCCGGCATATAAATTTCTTTCATCGAGCATTCGGGTAAGGTATAACTTACACTTATTTCCTTTTCTTTATATCTTATTAGTAGAATGCGTTTTACTATGTTAATTTTTTCAATGTATGTATTTTGGCAATAAAGTTGACTTGCTGCCAAGTCAAAAGCGCTTTGCCTTTTATTTAATAAAGGTTTTAGATAGTGTGTACGACATTTTATTCTCTACATTTTTAACTAAAAATCCCACTTTGAGCCATGGACCGATTCAATGCCGGTTAGATTAGGTTGCCCGCCGCGAAGCGGACAGATAAATCAAGACAACATACGCGCCGCAGCGCCAACTCTCGATTCAATATAGATCAATGTGGCAAGCACCGTTGGTTTAACCCCGGTGAGATTAGGTTGTCCGCCGCGAAGCGGACAGATGAATCAAAACAACATACGCGCGGAAGCGCGAACTCTCGATCCAATATAGATCAATATGTCAAGGACCGTTGGTTTAACCCCGGTTAAATCATGTTGCCCGCCGCAAAGCGGACAGATAAATCAAGACAACATACTCGCGGTAGCGCGAACTCTCGATTCAATATAGGACAAAGTGGCAAGGACCGTTGGTTTAACCTTGGTTAGATTAGGTTGCACAGCGCGAAGCGGAAAGATAAATCAAGACAACATACGCGCGGCAGCGCGAACTCTCGATTCAATATAGGACAAAGTGGCAAGGACCGTTGGTTTAACCTTGATTAGATTAGGTTGCACACCGCGAAGCGGACTTAAAGGCTTAATTTATTAAGGGCAGCGCGAACTCTCGATTCAATATAGGACAAAGTGGCAAGGACCGTTGGTTTAACCCTGGTTAGATAAGGTTGCCCTTAAGCGGACAGATAAATCGAGACAACATATGCGTGGCAGCGCGAACTCTCGATCCAGTTATAGATCAATGTGGCAAGGACCGTTGTTTTAAGTTCGGTTAGATTAGGTTTTCCGCCGCGAAACAACTCTCGATTCAATATAGGACAAATTGGCAAGGACCGTAGGTTTTACCTCGGTTAGATTAGGTTGCAATTTGAATTTGAACAAAATTTGAATTTATTTTTGTTTTTTAGACGAAAGAGGACTTCGGCCAACTTTGTTTTTCTTTTCTTATTTTGAGGAAATCGTATGATGAATAGACAGGACATTATTTGTAAGTTTTTTTCTGTTTTTGTTTATTAAATTTCAATTTATTTGTATTTTTAAGATTTCGCTTTTTATTTTTTGAAGAAAATCTGATGATGATTAAAGGTTTTATCTGTTTTTTTTTAATTTAAAAATTTTATTTGTATTTTCCAGATGGAGGATCTGGCGATTATTTTTTAATTTAATTTGAAGAAAATCTTAATTTATTTATATTTTTTCCTGGATATATTACAATTTTCCTTTTTTTATTTCGATGCAAATCTGTTGATAATTAGAAAAAATAATAAACTTGGCAACGTTTAGTTATTTGCGTTCGCGTATACTATCTGTCACATTGACAATGTTTACAACTATTTCAACAAAAACACGAATATTTATTGAACCAGATAACTTAGAAGCTTCATTTTTGCTTTCCGACCTCTGCGACCTTTCCGTTAACCCGTGCCAAGGACGATTAATAACAATTACACCAGTTAAAAAGTTCAGTACACTTAATTTCAATAGACCCATGTTCTCCACAAAACTATCCTATTGTATAGTTAATTCTCATTAGTAAATTTTATTGCAAATTTAACTATCAACAATTTAATGTTTTAGATTTCTGGCATTGGTTGCGCCTATGAGTAACAATAAAAACAGTAACAAATACATTAATTTAATTTAAATTGTTACTGTTCATTTCATTTAATATTTTTGACATTTTCATTTTTATATCACAAGCATTCATTTTTTCACACAAGCTCCTCTATGATTTCATTCTTGCCCAGAGAATGTTACAGTTCAAGACCATCAATCGTTAATGGTTGATAAATTTTTAATGTACATTGTTTTAAATTGCTAACAGTATTACCTTTTCAGTTTTACACTCAAGCCCCTTAATGATTTCATTCTTGCCCAGAGAATGTCACAGTTCAATACCGTCAATCGTCAACATTGTTTTAAATTACTAACAGTATTACCTCTTCAGTTTTTCACTCAAGTCCCTCATTGATTTAATTCTTGCCAAGAGAATGTTACAATTCAATACCGTCAATCTTCAATAGTAAGTAAATTTTTAATGCATTTTTTTTTAAATACTGACAGTAATACCTTTTCAGTTTTTCACTCAAGCCCCTCACTGATTTCATTCTTGCCCAGAGAATGTTACAGTTCAATACCGTCAATCGTAAATGGTTTGTAAATTTTTAATGTGCATTGTTTTAAATTACTAACAGTATTACGTTTTCAGTTTTTCAGTCAAGTCACTCAATGATTTCATTCTTGCCCAGAGAATGTTACAGTTCAATACCGTCAATTGTCAACATGGTTTTAAATTACTAACAGTATTACCTTTTCAGTTTTTCACTAAGGCCCCTCACTGATTTAATTCTTGCCCAGAGAATGTTACAGTTCTGTACCGTCAATCGCCAATAGTTTGTAAATTTTTAATGTACATTGTTTTTAATTACTAACAGCATTACCTTTTCAGTTTTTGACTCAAGCCCCATAATGATTTCATTCTTGCCCAGAGAATGTTACAGTTCAATACCATCAATCATTAATGGTTGGTAAATTTTTGATGTACATTGTTTTAACTTGCTAACAGTATTACCTTTTCAGTTTTTCACTCAAGCCCTTCAATGATTTCATTCTTGTCCAGAGAATGTACAGTTCAATACCGTCAATCGTCAATGGTTTGTAAATTTTTAATGTACATTATTTCAAATTACTAACATTATTACCTTTTCAGTTTTTCAGTCAAGCCCCTCAGTGATTTTATTCTCGAAGTGCAAAAAACGGCATCTTGATACTGTGTTGGGATACTTCATGGGTGGTTGTTTTTTTTGGTAACTTCTTATTATCGCCACCACCACAGTAATTGCATGGACATTTTAGTGGAAAGGTATGTCTTGTAAAAAAATATTTTATTTTTATTTTTTACAAATATTTGGGTTTTTGGTAATAAAAAAATTCGCATCTTCAACCAAATCACTGATACCTATTACTGTTATAAAATATACGCATGGCAGCGCGATCTATCCTCGATCGAACATAGGACAAAGTTGGTTTAACCCCGGTTAGATTAGGTTGCCCGCCGCGAAGCGGACAGATAAACCATGACAACATACGCGCGGCAGCGCGATGTCTCGATCCAATATAGGACAAAGTTGGTTTAACCCCGGTTAGATTAAGTTGCTCGCCCCGAAGCGGACAGATAAATTAAGACAACATACGCGCGGCAGCGCGAACTCTCGATCCAATATAGAACAAACTGGCAATGACCGTTGGTTTAACCCCGGTTAGATTAGGTTGCCCGCCGCGAAGCGGACAGATAAATCAAGACAACATACGCGCGGCAGCGCGAACTCTCGATCCAATATAGGACAAAGTGGCAATGACTGTTGGTTCTACCCCGGTTAGATTAGATTGCCTGCCGCGAAGCGGACAGATAAATCAAGACAACATCGCGATAGATAAGTATGTTGCCTTGATTTATCGCGAAGTCTCGATCCAATATAGGACAAAGTTGGTTTAACCCCGGTTAGATTAGGTTGCCCGCCGCGGAGCGGACAGATAAATCAAGACAACATACGCGCGGCAGCGCGAACTCTCGATCCAATATAGGGCAAAGTGGCAATGATCGTTGGTTTGACCCCGGTTACATTAGGTTGCCCGTTACGAGGCGGACAGATAAATGTAGACAACATACGCGCGGTAGCGCGAAGTCTAGATCCAATATAGGACAAATTTGGTTTAACCCCGGTTAGATTAGGTTGTCCGCCGCGAAGCGGACAGATAAATCAAGATAACATACGCGCGGCAGCGCGAATTCTCGATCCAATATAGGACAATGTTGGTTTAACCCCGGTCAGATTAGGCTGCCCGCCGCGAAGCGGACAGATACATCAAGACAATATACGCGCAGCAGCGCGAACTCTCGATTCAATATAGGACAAAGTGGCAATGACCGTTGGTTTTACCTCGGTCAGATTAGGTTGCCCTCCGCGAAGCGGACAGATAAATGTAGACAACATACGCGCGGTAGCGCGAAGTCTAGATCCAATATAGGACAAATTTGGTTTAACCCCGGTTAGATTAGGTTGCCCGCCGCGAAGCGGACAGATAAATCAAGATAACATACGCGCGGCAGCGCGAATTCTCGATCCAATATAGGACAATGTTGGTTTAACCCCGGTCAGATAAGGCTGCCCGCCGCGAAGCGGACAGATACATCAAGACAATATACGCGCAGCAGCGCGAACTCTCGATTCAATATAGGACAAAGTGGCAATGACCGTTGGTTTTACCTCGGTTAGATTAGGTTGCCCTCCGCGAAGCGGACAGACAAATCAAGACAACATACGCGCGGCAATGCGAACTATCTATCCAATATAGGTAGAAATGGCAAGGACCGTTGGTTTAAGCCCGGTTAGCTGCCGAAAATTCCATTGATGTTTTAGCCGGCGGTATCGATGAAGATTACCGCGGGCTTTTGATGGTTATCCTATACAATTGTTCCGATCAAGTAAAGAAAGGTGATCGCATTGCCCAACTGATCTGTGAAAGAATATATTATCCAGAAATCCAAGAGGTTCACGAACTGACTGATACCGACAGAGGTGAAGGCGGTCTCGGATCAACCGGAACCAACTGATTGTTTTTGTATATTATTATTTTTTTTTAAATTATATTTCAATTAATGTTAATTAAACAAAATATATTGTAGAATATTGTTTTTTTTAAATAATTTAACAACGTTGTTTTTAAATGAGCGATGATTCACCTTTTGGTGACCCGATTAACAGATAGTAAGCTGGTTTAATCAGCTATTAAACAGGTTTTATCAACTTTTGTATTATTATTTTGAAAACTGTCGCAAAATCACGCAAGTAGATTATTCCCTCCTCGCTGTGCTAAATAAAATTAGCGTTGTTGTCAAGCTATAAATACGTAAACTATTATTGAATTAGTTAGTTAAATTTTCTAGAATGCTAACAATAGCTTATTTTAGAAACTTATTATCCTATTTGTGTGATGATGTCGGGAATAGTTGTAATTATTGAATTAGTTAAATGTCCAGCACTTTATAAAAACAATCATACAAATGAACTAATATTATTTAGGTTTTTTAGAAAGTATTACAGGTAAGTACTTTAACACCATTATGATTAATCTTGTAATACAAAAAATCGATACATTGTTTTAGCCAATCGATTTGCTGAAATTATATTATTCTAAGAATTTTTTATAATTTTGATATCATGATTTTAATCGATTTTAATTGATTTGTAAAAGCGTTTGAATCTACAACTTTATTGTTACCGCTACTACTAATTGTAAATTTTTAAACTTTAAAAATGGAATATCAAATTATTTTTCATAAACTTGCATTAATTAATGGTATCAATCCATTTGTTGAAAATTCTGAAAATATTGTAAAATTTCACAAAAAAGGCAACAATATTTTTGCAGAAACTTCAACAAATTTTATAAGTATTTCTTATAAATAGTTAGATGTAAACAATGAAAGAATGATAAGTATGTATAATTTTGGTCAACTATCAATATTTAAAATAACAATAGAAGAGTTGTGGACTAAACATAGAATTATGGATACAGAAATTATAATAACCACCGATTAAGGTATAATTTTATATTATCTTTTATAACTAAAAAGCTAAATTATTTATTTTTTGATGTAACGTCCATCTTGTTTTAATGATTATTGTATTTTGACTCAGGTGTTTGGACAAATTTTTTGCCCATTTTTAAAAAAATTAGGTGAGAACAAATAGTTTTTAATTTATCCTATTACAAAATCTTTTATCTAATATAAAAAAAAAAAAAATTATTATTATTGTAAATTGTTGTAATTTTTATATACGTATTTAAGAATTTTTATAATTATGTTATTTTGTAATTTGTAATTTTGTTTTTTCTTTTGTAGCCTTGGTAAAGACCGAATACAGGTCGAAACGTTGGCATAATTTTAATAAAAAATACTTGAAAAAAAATTTGTCCAAACACCTGAGTCAAAATACAATAATCACCTAAATTATTGTTTTTTTATTTTATTAGAGAAAACGGCCACACTCATCAAAACAAAAACAGAGGAAAAGGAAACGAGGTTTTGGTATCACCATCAACATTACAAAAAAATTCAAAATAAATAAATAAATAAATCCCTTGTTATTGATTGTTTATTTTTTTACTATTACTACTATTACTTAATATATAATCTTGTATTATTATAATCTTGTATCACTTTCCACCGTCATAAATAAATTATTCGTTGTTTCGCGAATTTTAAATAACCAAAGGTAATTTCCGTTTGACAATTGACAACATTTTAACCCTTTAACTACCGCGGTCGTCAATAAGCGATCTGACTCAAAATCTTTCAAATGCCGCAGTCGTCAATGAGCGATCCACGCTATTTCGCGCTATTTAAACACCGCAGTCGCTTTTAAGCGATATATTTCAATATTCGTCGTAATTATTATTATTAAACAAAATTAATAATATACATTACTTTTTATAGGTCTAGAAGAATAATCTAACATTTTGAGTGACAAAATATTTATGTCATAATACTCTTTGTTACAACTTATCGATCAATAAATATTAGAAATTATTTTGTACAGTTAGGAATATCTTTCAGCTGGAATTTACGCATTCTTATCATCTAAAATATCTTCGTGGCTGTTGATATAAGTCTATCGAAACTTTTGATATAAGTAATAACAGTGATGCAAGTGAAGAAAGTGTTGATGAAAGTGATGAAAACTTTGAAGAGTATGATTTTTTCACAAGATACTTTGAACAAGAGTTTATGTCTGAAGTTGTAAGTGAAACAAATTTTGTGTAATTTATAATCTTTATAATTCTGTGTTTTTGGAATCTACTTTATTTTTGTTTTGTTTGATATTTCTTATTTGTGTAATCAATAAATAATGTTTTAGTCAAAGAAGTGGTCTTTTCACAAACTATACCAACTACAATATTCAGTATAAATTTTTGCTTTTTTACTCTAAAAATTTAGTAAATTTTTATGATTTATGTATTATAATTTTTGTTATAAGACTTTAGATAAATGTATATTTTTATATTTACTGAAATATGGTTGCTTCCGGCCTGATTTTTTTGCTTCTGGCGGTGCGGTAAACAGTGCGAGATACCGGTAGTTAAAGGGTTAAACAAATATCCCCCCCCCAGTTAGGAATATCTTTCAGCTGGAATTTACGCATTCTTATCATCTAAAATATCTTCGTGGCTGTTGATATAAGTCTATCGAAACTTTTGATATAAGTGATAACAGTGATGCAAGTGAAGAAAGTGTTGATGAAAGTGATGATGAAGCTGTTGCGGGAGATTTAGTATGGAGAAATTGTGATTTATTTCGGCCCAAAATATATAATTTTGATGCAAGAAATTCTGGAATTGCTAACGCATTTTCAATAGATGAAAACTTTGAAGAGTATGATTTTTTCACAAGATACTTTGAACAAGAGTTTATGTCTGAAGTTGTAAGTGAAACAAATAAATACTTTCAGTTTTCTGCAGAAAATTTCAACATACAACCACAATCCAAAACTAAAAGATGGGTCGATACTACAGTCGATGAAATGTATACATTTTTTGCACTTGTATTATTGATGCCAAATGTGAAAAAGCATGCCATAGGAGACTACTGGTCCAAAGATCCGATGATTGCTACCGAGTTTTTTTTCAAAATATATGACCAGAAATAGATTTCTCCAATTACTGCGATATGTTCATTTTGCAGACAATAATTATCCATCTGAAAATGACCACTTGTGGAAATTTAGAAATATTCTAAACAATTTAACTGAAAAGTTTTCTGCTTTTTTATTCCCTTCCAAAAACTAGTTAATGATGAATCTCTTATTTTGTTCCAATGGAGATTAAGATTCAAACAATACATACCCTCCAAAAGGCATAAGTTTGGAATAAAATTGTTTGTTCTCTGTGATTGCGAGACCGCAATGATCCTAAATGTATTATTTTACACCGGTACATTACCAGAAACAAGAAATGATCCTTTGGGTGTATCTGGAGCAATTATAAAGAAACTATTAGAAGCTTATGAAAATAGAGGACACTTACTTTATACGGATAATTGGTATACAAGTCCAAAATTAGCCATATATTTGGACGAACATGACACTGGTTTATGTGGTACAGTAAAGAAAAACATTTTCCCAAGTTGACGAGAATATTGCAAAGAGGGGAAATTGAATTCAAAAACTGCGATGTATACATGATAACTACTTTTCATGATGGACGTCTAGAAGATAGTGGTAAATTTTGTGTCGCTAATGAACCTATTCAAAAGCCAAACTGTGTTTTATATTACATACTAAATATGAGGTTAGTGGATAAGGCAGATATGCAATTATCGACCGTGGAATGCATCCGTAAAAGTATCAAATGGTACAAAAAAGCATTTTTTCACATGATGGACTTGACTATTTTGAAAAGTTATAACATGTATCTTGTGAAGACTGGAAATAATCGATTGAAATTAAAAGATTTCATTAGAAAAATAGTCCAACAAATTTT
>OX155901.1:18391767-18585264 GCA_944588485.1 Phosphuga atrata
AGACTAGACAGATAAGGCTATACAGACAAGACTAGACAGACAAGACTAGACAGACAAGACTTTTTTTTTTAACGGAACGTAGCAAGCACCAATCGGTTAACTTGACAAGTGGCCCCCTGAACTGCTCGAGCATCTTGGAACCGCTTCACGCAAGACGTCAAGATGTCGTTGTATTGATTTCGCCTTACATCCCCCTTCAACATCTAGTGATTAGGGGTTCAGGTTCAGTTTCTTGTTGCTCTCGACTTGGAGTCGTTTCCTCTCGTCCTGCTCTTTCAAGGTCATGATGTTTGTTACCATATCGTTTCGTTTCTCTTTCTGGTATCCATCTATGACAGTCGAAGGTGGTGTGTCGAACGCTATCTTCAAGGCCACAGTATTCACAAAGACTATCGGTTGCCCTGCGCATGTTATGCAGGTAGTCCCTAAAACAACCATGACCGCTTAGCACTTGAGTAAGGTGGAAATTCGTTTCACCGTGCTTTCGTGACACCCACCGCTCGACGTCAGGTATAAGGATCCTTGTCCATTGCCCCTGTTCGATAGCTGCCACTCTTTTTGCCATTTCTTATACGTTTGCGCCCTGGCGGCTTTCTTTTTATCGCTCTTTGTGCAGTCGTCGTCGCTTGTTCTAACTCGGTACAGTTCTTGTCTCTCTCGCACCATAAGCTCTATTGGTACTATGCCAGCGATTACAAGTGCAGCTTCCATTGAGACAGTTCGGTATGCACTGGACACTCTCAGTGCCATTTTCCGTTGAATTAACAATAACTTGTGCCTGATCGATTTCTTCTCCATGGCAATTGCCCATACCGGAGCTGCGTAGAGCATGGTCGAATGCACCACCGAGCATAGGAGCCTTCGCTTGCTGTTTTTGGGGCCACCGACGTTGGGCATTAGTTTGTCGAATTCTGCAACGGTTTTGAGCGCTTTATCTGCGATTGTGATGACGTGGTTTTTAAATGATAGACATTTGTCGATCATTACACCCAGGTATTTAATGGATTCTTTCGGGACTATCTTTTCTCCCTTTACAAGAAAAGAAATGGGACCAATTTTTCTGAATTCAATCCAAGACTAGACAGACAAGACTAGACAGACAAGACTAGACAGACAAGACTAGACAGACAAGACTAGACAGACAAGACTAGACAGACAAGACTAGACAGACAAGACTAGACAGACAAGACTAGACAGACAAGACTAGACAGACAAGACTAGACAGACAAGACTAGACAGACAAGACTAGACAGACAAGACTAGACAGACAAGACTAGACAGACAAGACTAGACAGACAAGACTAGACAGACAAGACTAGACAGACAAGACTAGACAGACAAGACTAGACAGACAAGACTAGACAGACAAGACTAGACAGACAAAACTAGACAGACAAGACTAGACAGACAAGACTAGACAGACAAGACTAGACAGACAAGACTAGACAGACAAGACTAGACAGACAAGACTAGACAGACAAGACTAGACAGACAAGACTAGACAGACAAGACTAGACAGACAAGACTAGACAGACAAGACTAGACAGACAAGACTAGACAGACAAGACTAGACAGACAAGACTAGACAGACAAGACTAGACAGACAAGACTAGACAGACAAGACTAGACAGACAAGACTAGACAGACAAGACTAGACAGACAAGACTAGACAGACAAGACTAGACAGACAAGACTAGACAGACAAGACTAGACAGACAAGACTAGACAGACAAGACTAGACAGACAAGTCTAGACAGACAAGACTAGACAGACAAGACTAGACAGACAAGACTAGACAGACAAGACTAGACCGACAAGACTAGACAGACAAGACTAGACAGACAAGACTAGACAGACAAAGCTAGACAGACAAGGCTAGACAGACAAGACTAGACAGACAAGACTAGACAGACAAGACTAGACAGACAAGACTAGACAGACAAGACTAGACAGACAAGACTAGACAGACAAGACTAGACAGACAAGACTAGACAGACAAGACTAGACAGACAAGACTAGACAGACAAGACTAGACAGACAAGACTAGACAGACAAGACTAGACAGACAAGACTAGACAGACAAGACTAGACAGACAAGACTAGACATACAAGACTAGACAGACAAGACTATACAGAAAATACTAGACAGACAAGACTAGACAGACAAGACTAGACAGACAAGACTAGACAGACAAGACCCGACAGACAAGACTAGACAGACAAGACTAGACAGACAAGACTAGACAGACAAGACTAGACAGACAAGACTAGACAGACAAGACTAGACAGACAAGACTAGACAGACAAGACTAGACAGACAAGACTAGACAGACAAGACTAGACAGACAAGACTAGACAGACAAGACTAGACAGACAAGACTAGACAGACAAGACTAGACAGACAAGACTAGACAGACAAGACTAGACAGACAAGACTAGACAGACAAGACTAGGCAGACAAGACTAGACAGACAAGACTAGACAGACAAGACTAGACAGACAAGACTAGACAGACAAGACTAGACAGACAAGACTAGACAGACAAGACTAGACAGACAAGACTAGACAGACAAGACTAGACAGACAAGACTAGACAGACAAGACTAGACAGACAAGACTAGACAGACAAGACTAGACAGACAAGACTAGACAGACAAGACTAGACAGACAAGACTAGACAGACAAGACTAGACAGACAAGACTAGACAGACAAGACTAGACAGACAAGACTAGACAGACAAGACTAGACAGACAAGACTAGACAGACAAGACTAGACAGACAAGACTAGACAGACAAGACTAGACAGACAAGACTAGACAGACAAGACTTTTTTTTTTTTTTTTTTTTTTTGCACGTGCTGGAGGTGAAATTCTGCAAACAGACACCACCCGACCCGTGTCGAGTGGTAGTGTGGGGCTGTCCCCAAAAGGGGCGACCCACTAAAAAACCCCCACCATTCAGACCCCCCAGTCAAAACCAGAGAGAACGTGATGGAATCCAAAATTTGGCATAACTTCACCACGTTCCTCCCCAAGACAGACAAGACTAGACAGACAAGACTAGACAGACAAGACTAGACAGACAAGACTAGACAGACAAGACTAGACAGACAAGACTAGACAGACAAGACTAGACAGACAAGACTAGACAGACAAGACTAGACAGACAAGACTAGACAGACAAGACTAGACAGACAAGACTAGACAGACAAGACTAGACAGACAAGACTAGACAGACAAGACTAGACAGACAAGACTAGACAGACAAGACTAGACAGACAAGACTAGACAGACAAGACTAGACAGACAAGACTAGACAGACAAGACTAGACAGACAAGACTAGACAGACAAGACTAGACAGACAAGACTAGACAGACAAGACTAGACAGACAAGACTAGACAGACAAGACTCGACAGACAAGACTAGACAGACAAGACTAGACAGACAAGACTAGACAGACAAGACTAGACAGACAAGACTAGACAGACAAGACTAGACAGACAAGACTAGACAGACAAGACTAGACAGACAAGACTAGACAGACAAGATTAGACAGACAAGACTAGACAGACAAGACTAGACAGACAAGACTAGACAGACAAGACTAGACAGACAAGACTAGACAGACAAGACTAGACAGACAAGACTAGACAGACAAGACTAGACAGACAAGACTAGACAGACAAGTCTAGACAGACAAGACTAGACAGACAAGACTAGACAGACAAGACTAGACAGACAAGACTAGACAGACAAGACTAGACAGACAAGACTAGACAGACAAGACTAGACAGACAAGACTAGACAGACAAGACTAGACAGACAAGACTAGACAGACAAGACTAGACAGACAAGACTAGACAGACAAGACTAGACAGACAAGACTAGACAGACAAGACTAGACAGACAAGACTAGACAGACAAGACTAGACAGACAAGACTAGACAGACAAGACTAGACAGACAAGACTAGACAGACAAGACTAGACAGACAAGACTAGACAGACAAGACAAGACAGACAAGACTAGACAGACAAGACTAGACAGACAAGACTAGACAGACAAGACTAGACAGACAAGACTAGGCAGACAAGACTAGACAGACAAGACTAGACAGACAAGACTAGACAGACAAGACTAGACAGACAAGACTAGACAGACAAGACTAGACAGACAAGACTAGACAGACAAGACTAGACAGACAAGACTAGACAGACAAGACTAGACAGACAAGACTAGACAGACAAGACTAGACAGACAAGACTAGACAGACAAGACTAGACAGACAAGACTAGACAGATAAGACTAGACAGACAAGACTAGACAGACAAGACTAGACAGACAAGACTAGACAGACAAGACTAGACAGACAAAACTAGACAGACAAGACTAGACAGACAAGACTAGACAGACAAGACTAGACAGACAAGACTAGACAGACAAGACTAGACAGACAAGACTAGACAGACAAGACTAGACAGACAAGACTAGACAGACAAGACTAGAACGACAAGACTAGACAGACAAGACTAGACAGACAAGACTAGACAGACAAGACTAGACAGACAAGACTAGACAGACAAGACTAGACAGACAAGACTAGACAGACAAGACTAGACAGACAAGACTAGACAGACAAGACTAGACAGACAAGACTAGACAGACAAGACTAGACAGACAAGACTAGACAGACAATACCCCCGAGCCCAAAACCAGAAAAACGTGTTGGAATCCTTAATTGGCATTACTTCATCACGCTCCTCCCCCTTACATTTCCAAAGCAGTCATCAGCATTCACTCATTTTGCCGGGCGCGCCGTCAATCGCCGTGCCCCCCTTCACATCAAGTTTACAATAAATTTGTGCGCCCCCTTCGCACTAAAAGGGGCCCGGCGATTGGCACGCGCGGCTCGCACGTGGTAACCCCTCCGCCCGTCTCTCGCTCGTGCCTTCCATCCTTCTCTTTTCTCTTCATTATATACCCAATCATACCTGTCAGCACGCCCCATTCATACTCACTGCGGAGCATGATCCTCACCATGCTCTCCTTGTTGACATTCTCTCCCACGCTGCGTTCTGCCTCGCTCCGCATTCGCACCCATCTCATACACTCAAAGACCGTATGCTCCGCTGTGTCCTCATTATCTCCACAGTACCTACAGTGCGCCTCAATCAGTTTGCCGATGCGCACCAGGTAGGACCCAAAACATCCATGCCCCGTCAGCGCCTGGGTGAGGTGATAATTCACCTCCCCGTGCCCACGGTTGACCCATTTATCAATAGCCGGAATCAGTTGCCTGGTCCAGGCTCCCTTTTCCAACTCCTCCCATCGCTCTTGCCATAGGCTCATTGTTTCGTCCCTTTCAGTTTTTGGGTCATTACCTTCACACACTCTTACCCTTTCATCCGCCAGAAGGTCTAACGGGATGACTCCAGCGACGACCGCCACGGCGTCCCCAGAAACGGCCCTGTATGCACTGCACAAACGCAGCAGCATACACCTTTGCACTCTCATCAGTCTCTCTCTGTAACATTTAATCCTGAAAGCACGTATCCATGCCGGCACCCCATACAGGAGAATGGAGTGCACAACTGCATTTATAACCCTGCTCTTGGAAGCCAGCGGCCCACCTATGTTAGGCATCAGCCGTCCAAGGGCTTTCGCACACGCTGTTGCCTTGCACACTACTCGGTTGACCTGTTCGGACACCCTGAGGTTTCGCTAGAGCTCCACCCCAAGGTATCTCAAAGACTCCCGAGCCGGTACGTCCGCTAATCCCACTCGCACGGTCAGTTCACGCAGCTTTCTTCTCCCAATCAGCAAAACCGCCTCGGTTTTATTGGGAGCCAGGGTAAGCCCCTTTTCCCCTATCCACCGATCAATCCCACTAATTGCCTCATTCATTTTTGCATTCAGGCTTTCTTCCGTTCTGGCGACAGCGACGTCCGCCAACCGCCAAGTCATCTGCGTACCCGACGAGTGTAACTCCGTCTGGCAGCCTCAGTCTCAGCACCGCATCATAAAATATGTTCCACAGAATCGGTCCAAGGACCGAGCCCTTCGGAACAACTGCACTCATCTTGAAGGTTTTTCCTTCCTCAGTCACCATCTCCCTATCACTCAGATAGCTACCTACCATCTTTCGAAGGTAGGGAGCTACCCCCTTTAGTTCCAAAGCCTCCATGATTCCGCCCCATGGGACCGAATTGAAAGCATTTTTCACATCCAGGGTTACAAGCACACAGTAGCTGCGGGTCCGCCATGGACCCGTATTGGCTAACCTTGCTCTCTCTATCACTCGCATCATTGCGTTCGTCGTAGTGCGGCCGCCCCTAAACCCATATTGTTCCTCCGAAAGACCCCCTGCTCTCTCGAGATCCTCCTTTATTCTAGCTCCGATCATGCACTCAAACATCTTCGCTATTCCATTCAATAAACAGATTGGCCTGTATTTGGCTTCCTGTCCTTCTTTCCGTTCTTTTTCAATCATAACCAGTCTCCCTTTCTTCCACTCCTTGGGGAAACTGCCATTCATCAACTCTTCATTCATCATTCTCAGGTACATATTCTCGCACACATGCTCGAATACCTTGCATGCCTCGGGTGGGACGCCATCAGGGCCCGGCGCTTTTCCTTTCCTCATCCGGCCGACTGCTCTCTGCAGTTCGGCTGAAGTGAAAAGGGGTGCCGGACTCCATCCCGCGGGCTCCACCCAGTTCACTCGCTCATGTACTGGGAACAGCTTCTTGACTTCCGTCGTTAGGCTGTCCCCCGGAGAGTATTAACCCTTCGTGCAATTTTCCTGGTGACGACCTTGTAGCCATCACCCCAGATATTGTTATTCACCTCTTCGCAGAGCTCTCTCCAAGCTTTTTGCTTGGAGTTCGCGATGGCTCTGCGAAGTTCCTTACGTGCCAGGTTATACCTCCTTCTGCATTCCTCTCGCACCTCCTCATTTGCTCTCCTATTATTCCTTACCATACATCTCCTTTGACGCAAACAGGTTTTAAGTTTTTCAGCTACCAGCTCATTCCACCAGTAAACTGGTTTCCTGCCTCTAACGCACCTCCGTTTTCTCTGAAACACCGCATCACAAGCCCCGTGAAGAACTGCCTCACATGAGCTCCTCAGTCTATTTTCGGAGCCTGTACTTTCAGTCAACTCTTTCATAACGTCTCCCAGTCTTTCTAGTAGGCTCTTTTCTACTCGCCATCCACTCGTCCCAGTTGTAACCAGTCCCTCGGAAATATCCTCTCGTACGTCAAAGAGAATATCCTGGTGGTCACTCAGATTCTCTCCCTCTCTGACGCGCCACCCTTTCACCCTGCCTGCAATCCGTGAGGTACTGAAGGTGATATCTATGAAAGACATACTTTCGCCCCGCACGAAGGTTGGCCCATTCCCACGGTTGTGAACCACCAGGTCCTCTTCTGCCAGCCACTCTTCCGTCATACTCTCTCTTTCATCTTCTCTAGGGGATCCCCACCAAGCGGACTTGGCTTGAAGTCCCCCCCGACAACAATCTATTTAGACCAACCTTTCATACTGGTCCTTAGTTCATCCATAAATGCTACATACTGCTCTAACGTATTGTTAGGCAAGATGTAGCACCCATACAAGACCCAGTTTCCCCATTCGATCCACACATATCCATTTCCAGACCCTCATTTTACCATGTGAATTTCCGATTGGAAAATCCGCACAGCAACATTCTTACACTGGTCCACGTGCCAGCCTCCGTTACCGATAATCCGGAGATTTGGTTCGGAGACAATGGCCACATTCACTCTCTCTTCATGCACTGTCTTCCACAGCAGCTCCATTGCAGCCGCACTCCTATTTGAGTTTGTCTGCAATACTAGCATTTTCTGGTTCTTGGGAACTTCTCTTTCATGCTCTCATCACACAATTTCCTGTACACAGGGCAGCCTCTGGAGTCCGCCCTATGCCCACTCACTCCGCATACGAAGCATTTGGCCTCTTTGGCCGTGCACTCGTGTGCTTTGTGTCCTCTTTCATCACATCGCAAACATGCATTCTTCCTTTCTACACCCTTACATGCTGCCGCCAGATGCCCGAAGCCAAGGCATCTGAAACACCTGATCGGCTTGTTATTTTCAGTCACACGACACATGACCCAGCCAACCTTAATTCTACCTTCCTCCAGTATGGTTCGTGCCGCTCTCGCTGGTAGAGTGACCACCGCCATACTGGCCCCTCCGCTCACGATGCGGAGGGACTTAACCACACACTCCCTGCATTCAGACGCCTCATGAATGGCTCCTTTAACCTCATCAACTGTGGTAGCCTCGTCCATGCCCCTGACAAGGACACTTCTGAGTCCTACCTCCGTCCTTACATCCCTTACAACCTCTTTCACTAGGGCCACTCTCTCAGCAAGTCGCTTCTTCTCCCCCTCATCTTTCACTCTGACGAGTAGGTCTCCCGATTGGGTTTTCCTCATCTCCTGCACATTTATATCGTCCATATCTACCTGCTTTTGCAGGATATTCACCATCTGGGTATATGTCACATTTACCTTCTTCGCCAGCACGGCTTGTGTCGCGCTGGTGCCTCCAGCCCCTTGCACTCTAGGTTTTCCGCCCTCCACTTTCTTCCAGCATAGGGTTATTTCAACCCCTGAGCCATGCCACACACATTCCACCATTTTCCTAACTTGCCAGAAGCCCAGATTACCAGCCACACCGATAGCGAGCTTCTTCCTCTCTTCGCACACCTTCGCACACAGTTCTCTCATCCGTACTAAGGTCTCAAAGGCTCTTTCTTCAGAGCCCTCGACCCTAGGGTCATCCATGCGGGCGATGAAATGGTACTTCCTCTGGGAGTCCCCGGTCTCATCGCCCTCCATACACACCACATTCTCACTTTTGATGTAGGCTACGGCGCCTACATTTAAATTCTCGCACACGCGCCTGGCCTGGGGGAGCCGGTCGAGCATTCCCCAACCCAGCCGTTCGCCATTCTTCCCTTTTTCTCCCGCAACGAGCAGGAGTACATCCTAGTCCCTAGCTAGAGGAGAGCCCACAGCCCCCTTCACCACTGTGAAGGTGTCCTCGGACCACCTCTCTCTCGCGACGTCCAAGTACTCCTGCACCGTCATTCTTTCTTTCAGCGCACTGGACACACCATTACTGTTCTCTCTCTGCGTGCTGACCTCCTTGCACACAACACTGTCTGTATGTATGCCCACCTCGCATGTTGCCTTCTCGACAGGCACATAGCGGTGTTCCTCCAACCATTTGGTCACAGAGTCGCGCGAAAGGACACGTACTGTCTTCCTGACGCGTCTCGCCGCTTCCTTGACCTCCTTTTTGGTGCTGATGCCGGCAGCGATGGCGTTGTCGAGGTCCTCCGCCTGCTTCCTTAGTGCCTCTATCGCCTCCACAATAGCGAAGGCGATCGAGCACTCCGTCCTCTTGTCAGCCTCGACGTTATCCGTCGATCTGTCTGCCACCTTTCGTTTTTTGGACTTATCGCCAGTGGCTTGTCCCCCCACGCGACCCTGCTTAAGATAGGATTCCATTATTTAAATGGATCCTCTCTCTGCACCGGGTTGCGCCTGCCGTCGCGAATCTATCTGTAGAATCAAAAAACCCCGGGCTCTTTGTTCGGAGCTTGGGTTTATCTTTTCTCCCACAGATAAGGGACGGAGATTTTATCCGCGCTATGAATATTTACTACAAACTACGAAAAAAAACTATCAGCTAAAAATAGATGCTAAAATAAATAAACACTCTAAATCAGTGCGATAATAGAGGGTCAAAATTTTCTACCTGAAATTCTAAGAAAAAAAAACCGGCCAAGTGCGAGTTGTGACTCGCGCACCGAGGGTTCCGTACAAACTTGTATAGTATAGTATTATTATGTGGATTATCAACATATTATGTAGATTATAAAGAAAAATTAGAGAAAATATAATATATACTGGATTTACTGGACTTGAGTATGTCGCATGTCGGTTATAAAAAAGCAAAATTTAGACGTAATATATACCCTGTATATATTATGTATATAAAGCGTACGTGATGAAATGCATAACGAATATAAACAAAGAAAATTCAAAATAAACATAGAATAGGACCTAATTGTATGCAACCCATATGCTTCTGGAGCCTGACAATACCAATACGACAACATTAGTGAATTTTCATAAGTTTCTAATAGTAAATTCGCATTTTTCTTGTAATTAAACTACATATTTACGGTTTTCAGGTTTCCCTTGACATATGCTGTGACAAGACTAGACAGACAAGACTAGACAGACAAGACTAGACAGACAAGACTAGACAGACAAGACTAGACAGACAAGACTAGACAGACAAGACTAGACAGACAAGACTAGACAGACAAGACTAGACAGACAAGACTAGACAGACAAGACTAGACAGACAAGACTAGACAGACAAGACTAGACAGACAAGACTAGACAGACAAGACTAGACAGACAAGACTAGACAGACAAGACTAGACAGACAAGACTAGACAGACAAGACTAGACAGACAAGACTAGACAGACAAGACTAGACAGACAAGACTAGACAGACAAGACTAGACAGACAAGACTAGACAGACAAGACTAGACAGACAAGACTAGACAGACAAGACTAGACAGACAAGACTAGACAGACAAGACTAGACAGACAAGACTAGACAGACAAGACTAGACAGACAAGACTAGACAGACAAGACTAGACAGACAAGACTAGACAGACAAGACAAGACAGACAAGACTAGACAGACAAGACTAGACAGACAAGACTAGACAGACAAGACTAGACAGACAAGACTAGACTGACAAGACTAGACAGACAAGACTAGACAGACAAGACTAGACAGACAAGACTAGACAGACAAGACTAGACAGACAAGACTAGACAGACAAGACTAGACAGACAAGACTAGACAGACAAGACTAGACAGACAAGACTAGACAGACAAGACTAGACAGACAAGACTAGACAGACAAGACTAGACAGACAAGACTAGACAGACAAGACTAGACAGACAAGACTAGACAGACAAGACTAGACAGACAAGACTAGACAGACAAGACTAGACAGACAAGACTAGACAGACAAGACTAGACAGACAAGACTAGACAGACAAGACTAGACTGACAAGACTAGACAGACAAGACTAGACAGACAAGACTAGACAGACAAGACTAGACAGACAAGACTAGACAGAAAATACTAGACAGACAAGACTAGACAGACAAGACTAGACAGACAAGACTAGACAGACAAGACTAGACAGACAAGACTAGACAGACAAGACTAGACAGACAAGACTAGACAGACAAGACTAGACAGACAAGACTAGACAGACAAGACTAGACAGACAAGACTAGACAGACAAGACTAGACAGACAAGACTAGACAGACAAGACTAGACAGACAAGACTAGACAGACAAGACTAGACAGACAAGACTAGACAGACAAGACTAGACAGACAAGACTAGACAGACAAGACTAGACAAGACAAGACTAGACAGACAAGACTAGACAGACAAGACTAGACAGACAAGACTAGACAGACAAGACTAGACAGACAAGACTAGACAGACAAGACTAGACAGACAAGACTAGACAGACAAGACTAGACAGACAAGACTAGACAGACAAGACTAGACAGACAAGACTAGACAGACAAGACTAGACAGACAAGACTAGACAGACAAGACTAGACAGACAAGACTAGACAGACAAGACTAGACAGACAAGACTAGACAGACAAGACTAGACAGACAAGACTAGACAGACAAGACTAGACAGACAAGACTAGACAGACAAGACTAGACAGACAAGACTAGACAGACAAGACTAGACAGACAAGACTAGACAGACAAGACTAGACAGACAAGACTAGACAGACAAGACTAGACAGACAAGACTAGACAGACAAGACTAGACAGACAAGACTAGACAGACAAGACTAGACAGACAAGACTAGACAGACAAGACTAGACAGACAAGACTAGACAGACAAGACTAGACAGACAAGACTAGACAGACAAGACTAGACAGACAAGACTAGACAGACAAGACTAGACAGACAAGACTAGACAGACAAGACTAGACAGACAAGACTAGACAGACAAGACTAGACAGACAAGACTAGACAGACAAGACTAGACAGACAAGACTAGACAGACAAGACTAGACAGACAAGACTAGACAGACAAGACTAGACAGACAAGACTAGACAGACAAGACTAGACAGACAAGACTAGACAGACAAGACTAGACAGACAAGACTAGACAGACAAGACTAGACAGACAAGACTAGACAGACAAGACTAGACAGACAAGACTAGACAGACAAGACTAGACAGACAAGACTAGACAGACAAGACTAGACAGACAAGACTAGACAGACAAGACTAGACAGACAAGACTAGACAGACAAGACTAGACAGACAAGACTAGACAGACAAGACTAGACAGACAAGACTAGACAGACAAGACTAGACAGACAAGACTAGACAGACAAGACTAGACAGACAAGACTAGACAGACAAGACTAGACAGACAAGACTAGACAGACAAGACTAGACAGACAAGACTAGACAGACAAGACTAGACAGACAAGACTAGACAGACAAGACTAGACAGACAAGACTAGACAGACAAGACTAGACAGACAAGACTAGACAGACAAGACTAGACAGACAAGACTAGACAGACAAGACTAGACAGACAAGACTAGACAGACAAGACTAGACAGACAAGACTAGACAGACAAGACTAGACAGACAAGACTAGACAGACAAGACTAGACAGACAAGACTAGACAGACAAGACTAGACAGACAAGACTAGACAGACAAGACTAGACAGACAAGACTAGACAGACAAGACTAGACAGACAAGACTAGACAGACAAGACTAGACAGACAAGACTAGACAGACAAGACTAGACAGACAAGACTAGACAGACAAGACTAGACAGACAAGACTAGACAGACAAGACTAGACAGACAAGACTAGACAGACAAGACTAGACAGACAAGACTAGACAGACAAGACTAGACAGACAAGACTAGACAGACAAGACTAGACAGACAAGTCCAGACAGACAAGACTAGACAGACAAGACTAGACAGACAAGACTAGACAGACAAGCCTAGACAGACTAGACTAGACAGACAAGACTAGACAGACAAGACTAGACACACAAGACTAGACTGACAAGACTAGACAGACAAGACTAGACAGACAAGACTAGACAGACAAAACTAGACAGACAAGTCTAGACAGACAATACTTTTTTTTTTTGCACGTGCTGGAGGTGAAAATCTGCAAACAGACACCACCCGACCTGTGCCGAGTGGTAGTGTGGGGCTGCCCTCAAAAGGGGCGACCCACTAAAAAAACCCCACCATTCAGACCCCCCCAGCCAAAACCGGAGAAAACGTGATGGAATCCAAAATTTGGCATACTTCATCACGTTCCTCCCCCTTTCATATCCAAAGCATTCATCCGCATTCATTCGTTGTGCCGGGCGCGCAGTTAATCGCCGTGCCCCCTCTCAGATTAGTGGCTACTAAAGGTTGTTTTCCCCTTTTTCCAGATACGTTCATCAGTTTTTTTTTTTGAGATAGGATCTTGTTGATCATTCCGTTTATAGTGTCTTCTTGAAATTGTAGCATTTGTTCAATTGTATTCTTGGGATTAAGGTTGTCTATTGCAATATCCTTGCCTTCTTGCCTTCAACGGTTACGTTGTCTTATGGATTACGTTGATAGTTGTCCGCAGTTTATACATTCTGGTTCTGCTGTGATATGCCCTCCTGATGTAGTGAAGGAATTCCTTAAAACACCCATGGTGAGTATTTGGGTTAGGTGGTAGTTTATTTCTCGATGTTTTCGTCGGTACCAAGTCTCTATATTGGGGATGAATATCCTATTCCACTCGCCTTTTGGTGTCATATTCCACGTTTCCTGCTATTCCCTTACGAGGTTATCGTTTGCCTTTTTTCTTGTTATGCCGTCTTTTGAAGCATAATGTCGGTATTTCCTTAGCCTAATTTGCAAGTCTATTGGTGTTATGCCTGTGATAACTAACGCTGCATCTCTGGACACTGTCCGATAGGCACTACATACCCGTAGAGCCAGTTTTCTCTGATAAGTTGCTAGTTTTCCAATATTGTTTTTATTAGTGGCTTCCGCCCAGATAGGTGCACCGTATAACATCGCAGACTGCGCAACTGACCTGTCCAACCTGCGTTTTCTGCTCCTAGGCCCTCCGACATTGGGCATAAGTTTTTCGAGGGCAGACGTGGTTTTTATTGATCGCTCTGCTGCCATATTAAAGTGCTCTTTAAAAGACAAACACTTGTCGATTATAATTCCTAGATATTTGGTGTTTTCTTTAGGTATGATTTCTGAATCCAGTACTTGGAAGGAGATGTGTGCAAGTTTTCTGTATCCCGTCAACAAAACTGCTTCAGTTTTTTCAGGTGCTATGCGCAGTGATTTTGACTCCATCCAGCAGACAATTTGTTTGATTAATTGATTTGGTCCTTACCATGATACCCTTTTCTGTTTTGCCGACGATGGCTATCTCGAGGATGGTATTCATTGGTAGTTGTTGGTTTGTCTGCCGGATGCGCAGGTTCCTCGTTGCTATTTTGTAAGCATCGCCCCAAGTGTCTTCATCGACGTTTTTGCAGAGCTTTTCCTAGTGAATTTTTTTGAGAGGTTTATTTCCCTACGTAGTTCTTTTTTAGCTTTGTGGTATAGTTGTCTTATCTCCTCTAGGCTTTCAGCGTGTTCTGTCTTCCGAGCACAGCGAAGATACCTTCTTCTTGTGGCTATGCAGGTTTTCCTTTTGGTTGCGATGGTCTCATTCCAACAGTATACGCTTTTTCTCCTGTGGTTTTTGATTCTTCTAGGCGTGGGAGTTTCGCATGCTTTTCTTACTGCTGCTATTAGTGTGTCGGCGATGTAGGGTTGAGTCTTGTTTAATTCTATGATTAAATCTCTTGAAACTTTTTCTTCGTTTTTATTTGTGAATGTCACTATCTATGTCTTCTGTCGGTTATGCATCTTACTCTTGGGATGTTGTTCCATTTGGATTTAAATATACCAGTGATCGCTTAGAGATTCTATGTAGAGGACCTTCTATGTCGAGATAGACTGTGCAAAATCGCCAATAGTAAGGTCAATAATGGAGAACCATTCCCCCCTTTCAAATGTAACCCTATTTCCATTGATTTGTAGGTAGAGATCGGGTTCTGCAGCCCATTCCATTATACCATCACCTCTGCGATCCATGTTTGGGCAATCCCAGTATGGCGATTTTGCATTAAAATCCCTCCCGATAATTTTCCCCTTTGCTTCTGTTCGTATATGCCGGCTTAGTGTATTAAGTGAGGTCGAAAGGTTGTTAATTTCGTCGTTCGGTGAGAAGTATCAGCTGTAAGATACAAGATGCAAGATACATTTTTGTAGTTCTACCCATGTATACCCAGGTCTACTACTTATGCCGACAATGAATAACTTTGGGTTGATGATTCTTATGGCTGAGTCCTTTTTTGCGTCGGTGTACCACTTTGGATCACTTACTATTTTTTTTTTTAGGTTCACTTATCAGTAATAAATTTGTTTTAGTTCTGTGGCTGTTGCATGCAAGATGTCATGTGTTGCCCGGAATCTCATCAAATTAATTTGGAGGATTTTCAAGGCCATTTTGTTTTGAGTTCTTTGCCATTTTGTTCGCTTCGCCTCCGCCAAAGCTTTCTTGAATTCCGGACCCATTCCGGAATCCGCCCTGTGACCCTTCATAATGTATATTGGGCAATAAGGCTCATTCTTACAGCAGTTTGCCTTGAGCCTTCTTGCCCACAATTGAAGCATAGATTTTGTCAGTTTTGTTCGTTACATGTGCTGCCGTAATGTCTTGCTTTCCAGCATGTATGTCGTCTCTCCAGTTGGATTCTTTCCCTTACTCTGCATTGTACCCAGCCAATTTGTAACCTGCCTTTCTCTATTAGTTATTTTGCTTGTTTCTGTGGAAAAGAAACCGTCGCTACTTGGTTCTCTCCATATGCTGGTCTAAGGTTTTTTATGATCACTTGGTCTTTGCTAATTTCAATTGTGTTTTGTAGTGCACTGAGTATTTCGTCCTTGGTGGTCACTGAGTCTAGATCCCTTATGTTTATAGTTATGTTTGTGTTTTTTGTACGCATCTCAATGTCTGGCAGTTTCTGTTAAATTGTTTCCTTGAGGTTTTCAGCCTCTCCTGCCTTCACTTCCAGAAGTGATTCTCTTTTTTTGTTTTGTTTTTATGACTTCTCACTTCAGTGCATTCGTTTGGGGTATCTGTCGGCCGTATTTGTGGTGAGTAAACTCGAATATCCACTCCTGAATTGGCGAATGCAAATTCAATTTGCTTTTTTATTATTGGCCATTCCGGAATCAGCGATTTTGCGAATGCTAGTTTGGTTCTGCCTTGGGTTAAAGTAAGATTTTTTAGCTTTTGGAGGCTGTCAATAGTACATTAAAGGACGAGTTCAATCAGCGCGATTTTACTGCACGCGTCCATGTTTGGTTTTCTAATGGACAAGTGCTGAAATCGCCTTACGAATGTGTTTTTTATAGTATTTTTTCTACTTTGCGCCCTTTTATGCCATTTTATACCATTTCTAAATAAAAAATTGCCCATACATGTTCATAAAATTTTATGGTGGTTGGTTACACTGATAATTGACACTTGAAATTAATTTAAAGGTTATAATTAAAATGGGTGAAAAAATATCTTGCACTCCACCAGAATTGAAAGAAATAGCTGCAAATACAGTGAATTAATTGTTGCCAGATAAGTCGAGAGCAAGATATGAAAACGAATACTGCAAATTTATGGAGTGGTGTAATCTAAATAAAGTTACAGTTGTTTCGGAATATGTTTTACTTCGAATGCTTACTTCGAATTACAAGGAAAGAAGTATATACCATCAAGCGGCTTATATTGGAAATCCAGGTCTGTTTTGAAAATATTTTTGTGTACTTTTTATCTGGTGTTGTTAATCTTCTTTGGCACTCTTTAACTAAGATTCGAAAGCAAAAATGAAGCCTCTACGCTGTCTTATTCTATAAATTTTCTTGTTTTTGTTGAAAATAATTTTTGACATTTTCAAGATTGCAGATAGTATATGTGAACGCAATTATTTCGACGTTGCCACTTTTATTCTTGTTTATATGCCCGTTTATATCAAAGAGGATCCTATCCTCTTTGCGTTTATATGCAAAACTATAACTATGCAACATATGTATTATTTTAAGCGTCGTATTGAAGTTGCATTCATATTTCAACGAACAGCTACGCTACAATGACTCGTGTTGATTTTATAAGTGTCCTCGATATTTATCAAACATTGCAGCATCCAGACGAAACCGTTAAGAATTTGGTTGAGTGGGGATTGACTCCGGCTGAAGGTTGGTTTATATGCTTCAAGTGTTAAAACGGCCTCTTATACTGTGTCGGGATAACTCAAGGTTAGTTTTTTTGTATTTGTTTATTAATGCCACCATAACATAAATTGCATGCACATTGTAGTTGAAAGACGTAGGCCTTGTAAATATTTTTTTCTTATTTCGGAGAAATATTTGGGTTTTTGTAATAAAAAATTACTGACTTTTATGACTGGTAACATAACTTATTTGTCTATTCTGAATATTCAGAATACTTTAAGAGATACCGACTAAACAATTGAAAAATTACTAGAATCGAAATTGATATCAGGCGAGTTTGTTAAACCAAAGGTCCGTGTCACATTGTCCTAAATGAACTCTCGAAACAACAAAAAATGATGGTTATAGATGTAGTTGCAAAAAAGGAGTTTCAGCAGAGTAACATAACTTTACAAGAAGCCTTAGGAAGAGAAGTTGGTTCGAGTTGAGCTATCTCTCCAAATGTAATCCATGTTAACCAATAATCAAGGTTTGTTTAACCCATTGCGTTATTCCTTTCTTCTCATTCCATCCTTACTCCTATTAGTTGCGTTTTGCGACATTTAACTCCCTTTTTCACAGACTCTTCAAGTTCCTCCTTAACCCTGAGCCCTTTGAAAGTGATTTGGTTGTCATTTTGCAGATATCTTTCTATAATATCTTCCCCGTCAATCTTATAGAAAGCTTTCACATTAAAAATTTAGTCAAACATAAACTATCCTGCAATTTTCTTCCCACATTTAAAACAACCACCGTTTGGGCTCCTCTGAAGTTTGTAGGTCAACTTTGCATTGATTTAGTACGCCTTTTCTCTTCCCATCCATTCTCACCTGCTTTCTTTACGATAGGCTCATTATCCCGTTCCTTGGTCCGTACAAAAGATAGCTTGCCTCCACTATCACATGCCGGGGTTTGCTCCTTCTTATGTGATAATTGTGATTCCCTGTATGCTGGCCAAACTGTCAGCGCTATATCACTAAGTATAAAAGTATATCTTAACCAGTTCCACAAACATAAGAATTGAGGCATTTCAACTTCGCCAACTTCTTTTCCAACTCCGCTTTAGCAGACCACCTTCTCCTTACAGGGCATAGCTCTTCCATCGACAACGCCAAACTCCTACATGTTTACCACAAATCCTGTAAGCTTAATCACCTAGAGGCACTTGAGATCTACAAAGCCTGCTTAAACCCTAAGCTAACCGTCTTGAACGAGATCACTAAGTTTTCAATTCCTATTATCACAGCCTTATTAAAATTATAAGTTTTATTAACACAGTCTGATTTATCTTGCCCACAGCTTTTAATTATATTTCATTTACCTTTTATTTTGTTTTTTTTTATTATAGTTTAAACATTGTAAAGCTTTAGCGGCTTTGGAATTGTTGGTGAAGGATGACAAAAGCGAAAGAGTGACAAAAGGTTTACTCTTCTGTCGTCCTGCATTGATGATTTTGTAGTTATTCACTTTCTTAACGTCTTTAAGGTTTTTTTTTATCCTTGTAAATTCTGTGAAAGCATGTTTACCGAATGCGCGAAATCTCGATCCAATATAGATCAATGTGGTAAGGACAGTTCGTTTAACTCCGGTTAGATTAGGTTGTCCGCCGCGAAGCGGATAGATAAATCAAGACAACTTACGCGCGGGAGCGCGAACTCTCGATCCAGTAGCGGACAAAGTAGCAAGGATCGATGGTTTAACCCCGGTTAGATTAAATTGCCCGCCGCAAAGCGGACAGACATATCAAGACAACATACGCGCGGCAGCGCGAACTCTCGATCCAATATAGATCAGTGTGGCAAGGACTGTTGGTTTAATCCCGGTTAGATTATATTGCCCATCGCGAAACGGACAGATAAATCAAGAAAACATACGCGCGGGAGCTCGAACTCTTGATCCAGTAGAGAATAAAGTAGCAAGGATCGTTAGTTAAACCCCGATTAGATTAGGTTTCCCGCCGCGAAGCGGACAGATAAATCAAGACAACATACGCGCGGGAGCGCGAACCCTCGATCGAATATAGGACAAGGTGGCAATGACCGTTGGTTTAACCCGGTTAGAGGGTTTCCCTCCGCGAAGCGGACAGATAGATCAAGACGACATACGCGCGGGAGCGCGAACTCTCCATCCAGTAGCGGACAAAGTAGCAAGGATCGATGGTTTAACCCCGGTTAGATTAAGTTGCCCGCCGAAAAGCTGACAGATAAATCAAGACAACATACGCGCGGCAGCGCGAACTCTCGATCCAATATAGATCAATGTGGTAAGGACCGTTCGTTTAACTCCGGTTAGATTAGGTTGTCCGTCGCGAAGCGGATAGATAAATCAAGACAACTTACGTGAGGGAGCGCGAACTCTCAATCCAGTAGAGAACAAAGTAGCAAGAATCGTTAGATAAACCCCGATTAGATTAGGTTTCCCGCCGCGAAGCGGACAGATAAATCAAGACAACATACGCGCGGGAGCGCGAACCCACGATCCAATATAAGCTTAATTGGCAATGACCATTGGTTTAACTCCGGTAGGATTAGGTTGCCCGCCGCTAAACAAATAGACAAAACAAGACAACATACGCGCGGCAGCACGGAATCTCGATCCAATATAGAACAAAGTGGCAATAACCGTTGGTTTAACCCCGGTTAGAGGGTTTCCCTCCGCGAAGCGGACAGATAAATCAAGACGACATACGCGCGGGAGCGCGAACTATCGATGCAATATAAACCAGAGTGGCAATGACCGTTGGTTTAACCCCGGTTTGTTTAGGTTGTCCGCCGCGAAGAGGACAGATAAAAAAAGACAACATACGCGCGGCAGAGCGATATCTCGATCCAATATAAGCCAAAGTGGCAATGACTGTTGGTTTAAACCCGGTTAGATTAGGTGTCCCGCCGTGAAGCGGACAGATAGCTCAACTCCGGATCCAATATAGGCCAAAGTGGCAGCGACCGTTGGTTTAACCCATGTTAGATTAGGTTGTCCGCCGAGAAGCGGACAGATAAATACAGACAACATACGCGCGGCAGCGCTAACTCTCGATCCAATATAGGACAAAGTGGCAATGACCGTTGGTTTAACCCCGGTTAGATTAGGTTGCCCGCCGCGAAGCGGACAGACAAATTAAGAACACATACGCACGGGAGCGGGAACTCTCTATACAATATAAGCCAAAGTGGCTATGACCGTTGGTTTAACCCCGGTTAAATTAGGGCGCCGGCCGGGAAGCGTACAGATAAATCAAGACAACAAACGCGCGGGAGCGCGAACTCTCGATCCAATATAGATCAATGTGGCAAGGACTGTTGGTTTAACTCCTGTTAGATTATGTTGTCCGATCCAGTAGAGATCCAGTAGATAACAAATCCGCCGCGAAGCGGACAGATAAATCAAGACAACTTACGGCGGGGGCGCGAACTCTCGATCCAGTAGAGGACAAAGTAGCAAGGATCGTTGGTTTAACCCCGATTAGATTAGGTTGCCACTTTGGCCAAGCCAAAAGTAGCAATTACTGTTGGTTTAACCCCGGTTAGATTAAGTTGCCCGCCGCAAAGCGGACAGATCAGTCAAGACAACATACGCGCGGCAGCGCGAACTCTCGATCCAATATAGATCAGTGTGGCAAGGACTGTTGGTTTAATCCCGGTTAGATTATATTGCCCGCCGCGAAACGGACAGATAAATCAAGAAAACATACGCGCGGGAGCTCGAACTCTCGATCCAGTAGAGAATAAAGTAGCAAGGATCGTCAGTTAAACCCCGATTAGATTAGGTTTCCCGCCGCGAAGCGGATAGATAAATCAAGACAACATACGTGCGGGAGCGCGAACCCTCGATCGAATATAGGACAAAGTGGCAATGACCGTTGGTTTAACCCCGGTTAGAATAGGTTGCCCGCCGCGAAGTGGACAGACAAATACAACAAGACAACATGCGCGCGGGGGAGCGCGAATTTTCTATGCAATATAAGCCAGAGTGGCTATGACCGTTGGTTTAACCTCGGTTAAATTAGGATGCCCGCCGGTAAGCGGACAGATAAATCAAGACAACGATCCAAATTTTCGATCCAATATAGATCAATGTATCAAGGACTGTTGGTTTAACTCCTGTTAGATTATGTGGTCCGCCGCGAAGCGGACAGATAATTCAAGACAGCTTACGCGCGGGGGCGCAAACTCTTGATCCAGTAGAGAACAAAGGCAAGGATCGTAGGTTTATCCCCGATTAGGTTAGGTTGCCCGCTGCGAAACGGACAGATAAATCAAGAAAACTAACGCGCGGCAGCGCGAGCTCTCGATCCAATATAAGCCAAAGTGGCAATGACCGTTGGTTTAACCCCGTTTAAATTAAGGTGCCCGCCGGGAAGCGGACAGATAAATTAAGACAACAAACGCTCGGCAGCGCGAATTTTCGATCCAATATAGATCAATGTGGCAAGGACTGTTGGTTTAACTCCTGTTAGATTATGTTGTCCGCCGCGAAGCGGACAGGTAAATCAAGACAACTTACGCGCGGGGGCGTGAACTCTCGATCCAGTAGAGAACAAAGTAGCAAGGATCGTAGGTTTAACCCCGATTAGATTAGGTTGCCCGCTGCAAAACGGACAGATAAATCAAGAAAACTAACGCGCGGCAGCGCGAGCTCTCGATCCAATATAAGCCAAAGTGGCAATGATCGTTGGTTTAACCCCGGTTAGATTATATTGCCCGCCGCGAAACGGACAGACAAATCAAGAAAACATACGCGCGGGAGCGCGAACACACAATTCAGTAGAGAACAAAGTAGCAAGAATCGTTAGTTAAACCCCGATTAGATCAGGTTTCCCGCCGCGAAGCGGACAGATAAATCAAGACAACATACGCGCGGGAGCGCGAACCCTCGATCCAATATAAGCTTAATTGGCAATGACCATTGGTTTAACCCCGATAAGATTAGGTTGCCCGCCGCTAAACGGATAGACAAATCAAGACAACATACGCGCGGCAGCACGGAATCTCGATCCAATATAGAACAAAGTGGCAATGACCGTTGGTTTAACCCCGGTTAGAGGGTTGCCCTCCGCGAAGCGGACAGATAAATCAACACAACATACGCGCGGGAGCGCGATATCTCGATCCAATATAAGCCAAAGTGGCAATGACTGTTAGTTTAAACCCGGTTAGATTAGGTGTCCCGCCGTGAAGCGGACAGACAAATCAAGACAACATACGCACGGGAACGCGAACTCTCTATACAATATAAGCCAAAGTGGCAATGACTGTTGGTTTAACCCCGGTTAGATTAGGTTGCCCGCCGCGAAGTGGACAGACAAATACAACAAGACAACATACGCGCGGGAGCGCGCACTCTCTATACAATATAAGCCAAAGTGGCTATGACCGTTGGTTTAAACCCGGTTAAATTAGGATGCTCGCCGGGTAGCGGACAGATAAATCAAGACAACGATCCAAATTTTCGATCCAATATAGATCAATGTATCAAAGACTGTTGGTTTAACTCCTGTTAGATTATGTAGCCCGCCGCGAAGGGGACCGATAAATCAAGACAACTTACGCGCGGGGGCGCGAACTCTCGATTTAGTAGAGGACAAAGTAGCAAGGATCGTTGATTTAACCCCGATTAGATTAGGTTGCCCGCCGCGAAACGGACAGATAAATCAAGACAACTAACGCGCGGCAGCGCTAGCTCTCGATCCAATATGAGCCAAAGTGGCAATGAACGTTGGTTTAACCCCTATTAGATTAGGTTGCTCTCCGCGAAGCGTACAGATAAATCCAGGCAAAATACGCGCAGCGGCGAGAACTCTCGATCCAATATAAGCCAATGTGGCAATGGCCGTTCGCTTAACCCCGGTTAGATTAGGTTGCCCGCCGCGAAGCGGACAGATAAATCAAAACAATATACGCGCGACAGCGCGAACCCTCGATCCAATATAAGCCGAAGTGGCAATGACCGTTGGTTTAACCCCAGTTAGATTAGGTGTCCCGCCGCGAAACGGACAGAGTATATTTGATAAAGATAACATAGGCGCGGGAGCGCGAACTCTCGATCCTATATAAGCAAAAGTGGCAATGACCGTTGGTTTAATCCCGGTTAGATTATATTGCCCGCCGCGAAACGTAGAGATAAATCAAGACAACTTACGCGCAGGAGTGCGAACTCTTGATCCAGTACAGCACAATGTAGCACGAATCGTTGGTTTAACGCCGATAAGATTAGGTTGCCCGCCGCGAAACGGATATACAAATCAAGACAACATACGCGGGGGAGTGCGAACGCTCGATCCAATATAAGCCGAAGTGGCAATGACCGTTGGTTTAACCCCGGTATGATTAGGTTGCCCGCCGCTAAACGGATAGAAAAATCAAGACAACATACGCGCGGGAGCGCAAACTCTCGATCCAATATAAGCCAAAGTGACAATGACCTTGGGATTAACCCCGGTTAGATTAGGTTGTCCGCCGCGAAGCGGACAGATACATCAAGACAACATACGCGCGGGAGCGCGAACTCTCTATCCAATATAAGCCAAAGTGGCAATAACCGTTGGTTCAACCCCGGTTAGATTATATTGCCCGCCACGAAACCTAGAGATAAATCAAGACAACTTACGCGCAGGAGTGCGAACTCTTGATCCAGTACAGCACAATGTAGCACGAATCGTTGGTTTAACCCCGATTAGATTAGGTTGCCGGCCGAGAAACGGATATACAAATCAAGACAACATACGCGGGGGAGTGCGAACGCTCGATCCAATATAAGCCGAAGTGGCAATGACCGTTGGTTTAACTCCGGTATGATTAGGTTGCCCGCCGCTAAACGGATAGAAAAATCGTTGATTAGGTTGTCCGCCGCGAAGCGGACAGATACATCAAGACAACATACGCGCGGGAGCGCGAACTCTCTATCCAATATAAGCCAAAGTGGCAATAACCGTTAGTTCAACCCCGGTTAGATTATATTGCCCGCCACGAAACCTAGAGATAAATCAAGACAACTTACGCGCAGGAGTGCGAACTCTTGATCCAGTACAGCACAATGTAGCACGAATCGTTGGTTTAACCCCGATTAGATTAGGTTGCCGGCCGAGAAACGGATATACAAATCAAGACAACATACGCGGGGGAGTGCCAACCCTCGATCCAATATAAGCCGACGTGGCAATGACCGATGGTTTAACCCCGGTTAGATTAGGTGTCCCGCCGCGAAGCGGACAGATAGCTTAACTTTGGATCCAATATAAGCCAAAGCGGCAGTGACCGTTGGTTTAACCCCTGTTAGATTAGGTTGTCTCCCGAGAAGCGGACAGATAAATAAAGACAGCATACGCGCGGCAGCGCTAACTCTCTATACAATATAAGCCAAAGTGGCTATGACCGTTGGTTTAACCCTGGTTAAATTAGGGTGCCCGCAGGGAAGCGGACATATAAATCAAGACAACAAACGCGCGGCAGCGCGAATTTTCGATCCAATATAGATCAATGTATCAAGGACTGTTGGTTTAACTCCTGTTAGATTATGTAGTCCGCCGCGAAGCGGACAGATAAATCAAGACAACTTACGCGCGGGGGCCCGAACTCTCGATCCAGTAGAGGACAAAGTAGCAAGGATCGTTGGTTTAACCCCGATTAGATTAGGGTCCCCCCCCCGCGAAACGGACAGATTGTATTTGATAATCATAACATACGCGCGGCAGCGCTAACTCTCTATACAATATAAGCCAAAGTGGCAATGACCGTTGGTTTAACTCCGATTAGATTAGGTTGCTCTCCGCGAAGCGTACAGGCAAAATACGCGCAGCGGCGAGAACTCTCGATCCAATATAAGCCAACGTGGCAATGACCGTTCGCTTAACCCCGGTTAGATTAGGTTGCCCGCCGAGAAGCGGACAGATAAATCAAAACAATATACGCGCGACACCGCAAACTCTCGATCCAATGTAGGACAAAGTGGCAATGACCGTTGATATAACCCCGGTCAGATTAAGTTGCCGCCGCGACGCGGACAGAGAAATCAAGACAACATACGGGCGGCAGCGCGAACTCTCGATCCAGTATATATCAATTTGGCAAGAATCGTTGGTTTTACTCCAGTTAGATTAGGTTTTCCGCCGCGAAGCGGACAGATAAATCAAGACAACATATGAGCGGCAGCTCGGAATCTCGATCCAGTATAGAACAAAGTGGCAATGACCGTTGGTTTAACCCGGGTTAGAGGGTTACCCTCCGCAAAGCGTACAGATAAATCAAGACAACATACGCGCTGGAGCACGAACTATCGATCCAATATAAACCAGAGTGGCAATGACCGTTGGTTTAACCCGGGTTAGTTTAGGTTGTACTGCGCGAAGCGGACAGATAAAAAAAGTCAATATACGCGCGCCAGAGCAAAATCTCGATCCAATATAAGCCATAGTGGCAATGACTGTTGGTTTAACCCCGGTTAGATTACGTTGTCCGCCGCGAAGCGAACAGATATATTGAGACAATATACGGGCGGCAGCACGAACTCTCGATCCAATATAAGCAAAAGTGGCAATGACCGTTGGTTTGACCCCTGTTAGATTAGGTTGTTTGCGCGAAGCATACAGATAAATTAAGACAACATACGCGCGGCAGCGCGAACTATCGATCCAGTAGAGGACGAAGTAGTAAGGATCGTTGGTTTAACCCCTGTTAGATAAGGTTGCCCGCCGCGAAGCGGGCAGATAAACCAATTTAACATACGCGCGGCAGCGCGAACTCTCGATCCAATATAAGCCAAAGTAAAATTAACCGTTGGTTTAACTCCTGTTAGATTAGGTTATCCGCCGTGAAGCGGACAGATGAATCAAGACAACATACGCGCGGCAGCGCGAGCTCTCGATCAAATATAGGACAAAGTGGCAATGTCCGTTGGTTTAACTTCAGTTAAATTAGCTTTCCCGCTACGAAGCGGACAAATAAATCAAGATAAAATACGCGCGGGAGCGCGAACTCTCGATCCTACATAAGCCAAAGTGGCAATGACCGTTGGTTTAACCCTGGTTAGATTATATTGCCCGCCGCGAAACCTAGAGATAAATCAAGACAATCTACGCGCAGGAGCGCGAACTCTTGATCCAGTAGAGAACAATGTAGCACGAAACGTTGGTTTAACCCTGATTAGATTAGGTTTCCCGCTACGAAGCGGACAAATAAATCAAGATAAAATACGCGCGGGAGCGCGAACTCTCGATCCTACATAAGCCAAAGTGGCAATGACCGTTGGTTTAACCCCGGTTAGATTATATTGCTCGCCGCGAAACGGACAGATAAATCAAGAAAATTTACGCGCGGGAGCGCGAACCCTCGATCCAATATAAGCCGAAGTGGCAATGACTGTTGGTTTAACCCCGGTTAGATTAGGTTATTCGCCGCGAAGTGGACAGACAAATCAAGACAACATACGCGCGGGAGCGCGAACTCTCTATACAATATAAGCCAAAGTGGCTATGACCGTTGGTTTAACCCCGGTTAAATTAGGGTGCCCGCCGGGAAGCGGACAGATAGATCAAAACAACAAACGCGCGGCAGCGCGAATTTTCGATCCAATATAGATCAATGTATCAAGGACTGTTGGTTTAACTCGTGTTAGATTATGTAGTCCGCCGCGAAACGGACAGATAAATCAAGACAACTAACGCGCGGCAGCGCCAGCTCTCGATCCAAAATAAGCCAAAGTGGCAATGACCGTTGGTTTAACTCCGATTAGATTAGGTTGCTCTCCGCGAAGCGTACAGATAAATCCAGGCAAAATACGCGCAGCGGCGAGAACTCTCGATCCAATATAAGCCAATGTGGCAATGACCGTTCCCTTAACCCCGGTTAGATTAGGTTGCCCGCCGCGAAGCGGACAGATAAATCAAAACAATATACGCGCGACACCGCAAACTCTCGATCCAATATAGGACAAAGTGGCAATGACCGTTGATATAACCCCGGTAAGATTAGGTTGCCGCCGCGACGCGGACAAAGAAATCAAGACAACATACGCGCGGCAGCGCGAACTCTCGATCCAGTATATATCACTTTGGCAAGAATCGTTGGTTTTACTCCAGTTAGATTAGGTTTTCCGCCGCGAAGCGGACAGATAAATCAAGACAACATACGAGCGGCAGCTCGGAATCTCGATCCAACATAGAACAAAGTGGCAATGACCGTTGGTTTAACCCCGGTTAGAGGGTTGCCCTCCGCAAAGCGGACAGATAAATCAAGACAACATACGCGCTGGAGCACGAATTATCGATCCAATATAAACCAGAGTGGCAATGACCGTTGGTTTAACCCGGGTTAGTTTAGGTTGTACTGCGCGAAGCGGACAGATAAAAATAGTCAACATACGCGCGGCAGAACAAAATCTCGATCCAATATAAGCCAAAGTGGCAATGACTGTTGTTTTAACCCCGGTTAGATTACGTTGTCCGCCGCGAAGCGAACAGATATATTAAGACAATATACGGGCGGCAGCACGAACTCTCGATCCAATATAAGCCAAAGTGGCAATGATAAATCTGGACAACATACGAGCAGCAGCTCGGAATCTCGAACCAATATAGAACAAAGTGGCAATAACCGTTGGTCAAACCCCGGTTAGATTATATTGCCCGCCGCGAAACGAACAGATAAATCAAGAAAACTTACGCGCGGGAGCGCGAACCCTCGATCCAATATAAGCTGAAGTGGCAATGACCGTTGGTTTAACCCCAGTTAGATTAGGCGTCCCGCTGCGAAACGGACAGAGTATATTTGATAAAGATAACATACGCGCGGGAGCGCGAACTCTCGATCCTATATAAGCAAAAGTGGCAATGACCGTTGGTTTAATCCCGGTTAGATTATATGGCCCGCCGCGAAACGTAGAGATAACTCAAGACAACTTTCGCGCAGGAGCGCGAACTCTTGATCCAGTAGAGCACAATGTAGCAAGAATCGTGGGTTTAACGCCGATAAGATTAGGTTGTCCGCCGCGAAGCGGACAGATACATCAAGACAACATACGCGCGGGAGCGCGAACTCTCGATCCAATATAAGCCAAAGTGGCAATAACCGTTGGTTCAACCCCGGTTAGATTATATTGCCCGCTGCGAAACCTAGAGATAAATCAAGACAACTTACGCGCAGGAGTGCGAACTCTTGATCCAGTACAGCACAATGTAGCACGAATCGTTGGTTTAACCCCGATTAGATTAGGTTGCCCGCCGCGAAACGGATATACAAATCAAGACAACATACGCGCGGGAGTGCGAACGCTCGATCCAATATAAGCCAAAGTGCCAATGACCGTTGGTTTAACCCCTGTTAGATTAGGTTGTTTGCGCGAAGCGTACAGATAAATCAAGACAACATACGCGCGGCAGCGCGAACTATCGATCCAGTAGAGGACGAAGTAGTAAGGATCGTTGGTTTAACTCCTGTTAGATAAGGTTGCCCGCCGTGAAGCGGGCAGATGAACCAATTTAACATACGCGCGGCAGCGCGAACTCTCGAGCCAATATAAGCCAAAGTAAAATTAACCGTTGGTTTAACTCCTGTTAGATTAGGTTATCCGCCGTGAAGCGGACAGATAAATCAAGACAACATACGCGCGGCAGCGCTAGCTCTCGATCAAATATAGGACAAAGTGGCAAAGTCCGTTGGTTTAACTTCAGTTAAATTAGGTTTCCCGCCACGAAGCGGACAAATAAATCAAGATAACATACGCGCGGGAGCGCGAACTCTCGATCCTATATAAGCCAAAGTGGCAATGACCGTTGGTTTAACCCCGGTTAGATTATATTGCCCGCCGCGAAACCTAGAGATAAATCAAGACAATCTACGCGCAGGAGCGCGAACTCTTGATCCAGTAGAGAACAATGTAGCACGAATCGTTGGTTTAACCCTGATTAGATTAGGTTGCCGGCCGCGAAACGGACAGATAAATCAAGACAACACATTCCCGGGAGTGCAAACTCTCGATCCAATATAAGCCAAAGTGACAATGACCTTGGGTTTAACCCCGGTTAGATTAGGTTGTCCGCCGCGAAGCGGACAGATACATCAAGACAACATACACGCGGGAGCGCGAAATCTCGATGCAATATAAGCCAAAGTGGCAATAACCGTTGGTTTAACCCCGGTTAGATTATATTGCTCGCCGCGAAACGGACAGATAAATCAAGAAAATTTACGCGCGGGAGCGCGAACCCTCGATCCAATATAAGCCGAAGTGGCAATGACTGTTGGTTTAACCCCGGTTAGATTAGGTTGCCCGCCGCGAAGTGGACAGACAAATCAAGACAACAAACGCGCGGGAGCGCGAACTCTCTATACAATATAAGCCAAAGTGGCTATGACCGTTGGTTTAACCCCGGTTAAATTAGGGTGCCCGCCGGGAAGCGAAAAGATAAATCAAGACAACAAACGCGCGGCAGCGCGAATTTTCGATCCAATATAGATCAATGTATCAAGGACTGTTGGTTTAACTCCTGTTAGATAATGTAGTCCGCCGCGAAACGGACAGATAAATCAAGACAACTAACGCGCGGCAGCGCGAGCTCTCGATCCAATATAAGCCAAAGTGGCAATGACCGTTGGTTTAACTCCGATTAGATTAGGTTGCTCTCCGCGAAGCGTACAGATAAATCCAGGCAAAATACGCGCAGCGGCGAGAACTCTCGATGCAATATAAGCCAATGTGGCAATGACCGTTTGCTTAACCACGGTTAGATTAGGTTGCCCGCCGCGAAGCGGACAGATAAATCAAAACTATATACGCGCGACACCGCAAACTCTCGAACCAATATAGGACAAAGTGGCAATGACCGTTGATATAACCCCGGTAAGATTAGGTTGCCGCCGCGACGCGGACAGAGAAATCAAGACAACATACGCGCGGCAGCTCGGAATCTCGATCCTAGATAGAACAAAGTGGCAATGACCGTTGGTTTAACCCCGGTTAGATTATATTGCCCGCCGCGAAACCTAGAGATAAATCAAGACAATCTACGCGCAGGAGCGCGAACTCTTGATCCAGCAGAGAACAATGTAGCACGAATCGTTGGTTTAAGCCTGATTAGATTAGGTTGCCCGCCGCGAAACGGGCAGATAAATCAAGACAACACACTCCCGGGAGTGCCAACTCTCGATCCAATATAAGCCAAAGTGACAATGACCTTGGGTTTAACCCGGTTAGATTAGGTTGTCCGCCGCGAAGCGGACAGATACAACAAGAGAACATACACGCGGGAGCGCGAAATCTCGATGCAATATAAGGCAAAGAGGCAATAACCGTTGGTTTAACCCCGGTTAGATTAGGTGTCCCGCCGCGAAACGGACAGATAGCTCAACTCTGGATCCAAAATAAGCCAAAGTGGCAATGACCGTTGGTTTAATACCTGTTAGATTAGGTTGTCTGCCGAGAAGCGGACAGATAAATAAAGACAACATACGCGCGGCAGCGCTAACTCTCGATACAAAATAGGACAAAGTGGCAATGACCGTTGGTTTCACCCCGGTTAGGTTAGGTTGCCCGCCGCGAAGCGGACAGACAAATCAAGACAACATACGCGCAAGTGCGCGAACTCTCTATACAATATATGCCAAACGGGCTATGCCCGTTTATTTAACCCTGGTTAAAGTAGGGTGCCCGCTGCGAAGCGGACAGATAAATCAAGCCTACAAACCCCAGTTAGATTAGGTTGCCCACCGCGAAGCGGACAGATAAATCAAGATAACATACGCGTGGCAACGCGGAATCTCGATCCAATATAGAACAAAGTGGCAATGACCGTTGGTTTAACCCCGGTTAGAGGGTTGCCCTCCGCGAAGCAGAAAGATAAATGAAAACAACATACGCGCGGGTGCGCGAACTCTCGATCCAATATAAGCCAAAGTGGCAATGACAGTTGGTTTAACCTCTGTTAGATTAGGTTGTCTGCCGCGAAGCGGACAGATATAAAAAGTCAACATACGCGCGGCAGAGCAAAGTCTCCATCCAATGTAAGCCAAAGTGGCAATGACTGTTGTTTTAAACCCGGTTAGATTACGTTGTCCGCCGCGAAGCGAACAGATATATTGAGACAACATACGGACGGCAGCACGAACTCTCGATCCTATATAAGCCAAAGTGGCAATGACCGTTGGTTTAACCCCTGTTAGATTAGGTTGTTCGCGAGAAGCGTACAGATAAATCAAGACAACATACTCGCGGCAGCGCGAACTATCGATCCAGTAGAGGACGAAGTAGTAAGGATCGTTGGTTTAACCCCTGTTAGAGAGTACGCGCGGCAGCGCGAACTCTCGATCCAATATAAGCCAAAGTGGAATTAACCGTTGGTTTAACCCCTGTTAGATTAGGTTATCCGCCGTGAAGCGGACAGATAAATTAAGACAACATACGCGCGGCAGCGCGAACTCTCGATCCAATATAGGACAAAGTGGCAATGTCCGTTGGTTTAACTCCAGTTAAATTAGGTTTCCTGCCGCGATGCGGACAGATAAATCAGGACAACATAAGCGCGGCAGCGCGAACTCTCGATCCAATATAAGCCAAAGTGGCATTGATCGTTGGTTTAACCCCGGTTAGAATAGGTTGCCCGCCGGAAAGCGGACAGATAAATCAAGACAACATACGCGCGGCAGCGCGAACTCTCGATCCAATATAAGCCAAAGTGGCATCGACCGGTGGTTTAACCCCGGTTAAACTAGGTTGCCCGCCGCGAAGCGGACAGCTACATCAAGACAACATACGCGCGGTAGCGCGAACTCTCTCAAATACCGTTGGTTTAACTTCTGTTAGATTAGGTTTTCCCTTGCGAAGCGGACAGATAAATCAAGACAACTTACGGGCGGGAGCGCGAGCTCTCGATCCATTGTAAGCCAAAGTGTTAATGACCGTTGGCTTAACCCCGGTTAGTTTAGGTTGACTTTCGCGAAACGGACATAAAAATCAAGACAACATACGCGCGGGAACGCGAACGCTCGATCCAATATAAGCCAAAGTGGCAATGACCGTTGGTTTAACCCGGGTTAGATTAGGTTTTCTGCCGCGAAGAGGACAGATTAATCAAGACAATATACGCGCGGCAGCGCGAACACTCGATCCAATATAGGCCAAAGTGGCAATGGCCGCTGGTTTAACCCCGGTTAGATTAGGTTGTCCGCCGCAAAGCAGATAGATAAATCAAGACAGCATACGCGCGGCAGCGCGAACTCTCGATCCAATATAAGCCAAAGTGGCAATGACCGTTGGTTTAAACAAAGTTAGATTAGGTTGCCCGCCGCGAAGCGAATAGATAAATCAAGACAACATACACGAGGGAGCGCGAACACTCGATCTAATATAAGCCAAAGTGGCAATGACCGTTGGTTTATCCCCAGTTAGATTAGGTTGCCCGCCGCGAAGCGGAGAGATAAATCAAGATAATTTACGAGCGGGAGCGCGATACGAGCGGGAGCCAAAGTGGCAATGACCGTTGGTTTAACCCCGGTTAGATTAGGTTCACCGCCGCGAAACGGACATATAAATCAAGACAACGCTCGATCCAATATTAACATAAATCAAGACAACATACGCGTGGGAGCTCGAACTCTCGATCAAATATAAACCAAAGTGGCAATGACCGTTGGTTTAACCCCGGTTAGATTAGTTTGCCCGCCGCGAAGCGGACAGATAAATACAACATACGACCGGCAGCGCGAACTCTCGATCCAATATAAGCCAAAGTGGCAATGACCGTTGGTGTTGGATTCTTGTTTCTGTTGATGTTGCCTGGTTAATAGAGGGCAACATCGTGGGATGTATAATGGGTGGTATATGTAAAAAAGAGTCAGTATTATTTTGGGAATAAATAGGTAAATAAAATAACATTAATTAATTGTTGTGTTTATTAACCTAAACAAAGGGATATACGAGATATAACATTGGCGACGAGCGTGGAACGAACCCTAAAAAAGTGTGTGGCTTTGGACAATACTAAGAACAGTATTTTAATACTTTACAAAATAAAATCGTGAACTAGCCTAAAAGCAAAAAACGCATGGATATTGTTGAAGAACAAATTAAACAAAAAAAGAAAACGTGGATTCAAGAAAAAGCTAAGAAGGTACTCATAGAAATTGCGAATAAACTAGCTCAGAAAACCATATTCTCAGACTCACATACTATTCAGGAACTAAGAATATATTTACGTAATTACATCGACAGACTAAATCCAACAAAAATCACCAACATGAGCTCCATATCTACATTGGAAATATTTACTGGTGAAAACTGGAATGCTTACATACAGCAATTTGTGTGTTTTGTGCTGCTAAATGATATTCCCGAAACAAACAAAGTTCTATTACTGATTACCAAGTTAAGTACCAAAGTTTACGAACTATTAACTACATTGTGTACACCAATGCCACCAGTAAATGAGAAATATGCAACCATTTGTGACAAATTAAAGAAATACTACCATCCAGTTCAAAACACCAAGCAGAATTTCGAAAAAGGTGTCGTAAACCTAATGAGACTATAGAACAGTTTATAATTGAACTAAAAAAATTGTCAAAAAACTGTGATTTCAAAAATTTGGACTCCGAAATAAAAGAAAGGTTGTTGAATGGCACTTATTGTGATGCTGTAAAATTCGAATTGTTAAAGTCAGCTGATGAAACATTGGAAATTTTAACTGTTATTGGGAAGACAGCGGAGACAGCACATAAGTTAGCATTCAACCAAGAGAGAGGACAGGAACAAACGCAAATGTTTAAATTACAAGGAAGAAATTTTACAAGAAACAAAAATTGTGAATATCGTCAGAATACAGGATCAAATAATAAGCAAAATTTTTCTTGTTTTTGCTGTGGGAAGAGTAAACACATAAAAGCACAATTTTCGCTCCGAGATAAATTTTGTAGTGAGTGTGGTACCAAATGACATATTTATAAGCAGTGCGGTAAAAACAGGAATGTGAAAGTAAATAATGTGAATCTTATGGAAACTACTACGTTAGAAAATAATGAAGAAAATGAAGAAAGATCCTGTACGCCGCTGGACACTGAAGTTTTTGGCATATTTTATTTTCATGATAAAGGAAAAGTACCATCTGCCAAGTTGAAAATTGCAGTAAATGGAAGGGTATTAGAATTTGAGGTTGACACAGGTGCAGATGTAAGTACTATTACATTATCTGAAAAATCACAATTTTTCGCTGAGTTAGAAATTAAACAATGTAATGTTATATTTACAAACTTTGATCAATCAACATCAATACCGCTAGGGGTAATAGAAAATTTAAATATCAAATAAAAATCCGTAGAAGTAAGCAACCAAAGACTGTTTGTTGTAAAAGATGGACAACCAAAGATAATAGGAAAAGATTGGCTTTCATTATTGCAATTATGGCCCCCAAGATTTGAACAAAAGGTATGTATAGAAGTACCCAGAGAAACGTTAATTGACGAAATAAAAAATGACTTTGCTAAAGTATTTGAACCTGGTATGGGAAATTATAAAGGAGACCCAATACATTTATGAATTAAACCAGATGTCAAACCCATATTAATGCCAGTGAGAACTGTTCCATATGCACTAAAGGATAAAGTAAACGATGAAATTAAACGATTGGTCGAGGCAAAGCGCATTGAACCGGTGGAGTACTCAGAGTGGGGTACCCCTGTGATCCCAGTCCTTAAATCAGATGGAACAGTTCGATTATGTGGTGATTTTCGTATCACATTAAATAGGTACTTACAAATTGACCATTACCCACTACCAACAGTTAATGATATTCTAATGAAGATTCAAGGTAATACATGTTTTTGTGAATTAGATTTGCGGGAAGCATACTTGCAAGCACCATTAGATAAAGAGTCACAAAATTTAGTTACAATTGTCACTGAACAAGGTATTTACAAACATTTATATTTACCTTTTGGTTTAATTACAGGGCCAGGGTCATTTCAGAGATTAATAACATAAAAGCTTAAAGGATTAGAGGTAATAGCATACATTGACAATATATATGGTAAAACATATATGGTAAAACATTATCACAAACATATGAGAAATTAAAATTAATACTGCAAAGGTTTAACGACATTGACCTACGAGTAAAGTTAAATAAATGTAAATTATTTGATGATAAATTATATATATATATATTTGGATTTTGGTGAATAAAACTGGCATAAAAATTGTAGAAAGTAAAATGGAACCTAGATTATCTTTGCCACAGCCAGAAAACATGAAAATGTTAAAATCATTCCTAGGATAAGGTAATTACTATAACAGGTTTTTGCAAAACATGGCAATAATATTGAAACCATTGTATGACTGTTTAAAAAAAGTTAAATTTGAATGGACGGAAGAGTGTGAGAAGTCTTTTAACCAAATAAAAAAGGCCCTTTCAAATACATCTTAATTATCACATTTGATCCAAACTTAATGGTCATATTAACATGTGACTCAGCAGAGCGTGGTGTAGCTGCTGTCTTATCAATAAATGATAGTAGTAATGTCATAAAACCTGTAGCTTTTGCCAGCAAGAAACTAAACGATGCACAAATTAAATATCCAATATTAGAAAAAGAAGCTTATACTATCATTTTTGGAGTAAGTAAGTTCTACGAATTTATATATGGGCGAAAATTTATTTTACATACTGATAATGAGGCACTATCAAAAATATTAGGCCCAAAGTATGGTATACCAAAAATGACAGCTAGAAGGTTACAATATTGGGCAATATTCTTAAGTGCTTTCAACTATGATATCCAACATATTAAATCAAAAAATAATCCAGCAGACTACTTGTCAAGGGTAGGTACAGGCTTTCAAGATAATAGTGTGAAAAATCCTGACATGATTGAAAGGAATTTTGAAATTAACACTGTTAATTATATAAATAAATCGAATTTAAATATATTGAATTGGCAAACTGTACAAAAGGAAACACAAAAAATAAGATCTTGTGTGATATACTTAGATATAGTAGAGATGGCTGGCTATTAAAAAATGATATTGGTGAAAATTATGAACCTTATTTCAAAAGAAAAAATGAGATCACTGTGGAAAAAGAATGTATGTTATGGGGTTACAGGGTAATCATACTTAAGAATATACCAGATGATGTAATGGCAGAGCTTCATGCTAGTCACTTAGGTATAACTAGAATGAAAGAGATAGCAAGATCATATTTCTGGTGGCCAGGCATGAATGGAGACATTGAAAGTATAACGAAAAACTGTTTAATTTGTTTGCAAAGTCATAAGAATCCCGAAAAAAAAAATTATCAGTATGGCCACAACCACCAACCGTTTGGCAAAGATTGCATGCCGATTTTCTAGGTCTTATATATTCAAATATGTTTTTAGTGATAACAGATGCATATTCGAAATGGCCCGAAGCAGCTGTCATGAGAAATATAACTGCCAAGAAAACAATTGAAGTATTTAAAAACATTTTTAAACGTTATGTGTATCCTTTACATTTAGTAACTGATAACGGCCCAACTTGGACCAGTGAAGAATTTAAACATTGTTGTAAGATAGTGGGAGTCAAACAATCTCCCAATAATTAATTGTTGTATTTATTAACCCAAACAAGGGGATATACGAGTATAACAGTTGGTTTAACCACGGTTAGATAAGGTTGCCCGCCGCGAAGCGGACAGATAAATCAAGACAACATACGCGCGGCAGCGCGAACTCTCGATCCAATATAGATCAATGTGACAAGGACCGTTGGTTTAACTCATGTTAGATTAGGTTGTCCACCTCGAAGCGGACAAATGAATCAAGACATCTTACGCGCGAACTCTCGATCCAGTAGAGGACAAAGTAGCAAGGATCGTTGGTTTTACCCCGGTTAGATTAGGTTGCCCGCCGCGAAGCGGACATATAAATCAAGACAACATACGCGCAGGGGCGCGAACACTCGATCCAGTAGAGGACAAAGTAGCAAAGATCGTTGGATTAACCCCGGTTAGATTAGGTTGCCCGCCGCGAAGCGGACAGACAAATCAAGTCAACATACGAGCGGGAGCGCGAGCTCTCAAATCAATATAAGCCAGAGTGGCAATGACCGTTTCTTTATCCCCAGTTAGATTAAGTTGACCACCGCGAAGCGGACAGATAAATCAAAACCACATACGTGCGGCAGCGCGAACTCTCGATTCGATATAGATCAATGTGGCAAGGTCCGTTCATTTTACTACGGTTAGATAAGGTTGTTCGCCGCGAAGTGGACAGATAAATCAAGACAACATACGCGCGGCAGCGCAAACTCTCGAATTAATATAGAACAAAGTGGCAATGGCCGTTGGTTTAACCCCGGTTAAATCAGGTTGCCCGTTGCGAAGCGGACAGATAAATCAAGACAACATACAAGCGGGATCGCGAGCTCTCGATCCAATATAAGCCAAAGTGGCAATGACCGATGGTTTAACCCCGGTAAGATTAGGTTGACCGCCGCGAAACGGAAAGATAAATCAAGACAACATACGCGCGGGAGCACGAATGCTCGGTACAATATATGCCAAAGTGGCAATGACCGTTGGTTTAAAACGGGTGAGATTAGGTAGTCAGCTGCGGAGCGGACAGATAAATCAAGACAAAATACGCGCGGCAGCGCGAGCACTCGATCTAATATTAGCCAACGTGGCAATGGCCGTTGGTTTAACCCCGGTTAGATTAGGTTGTCCGCCGCGAAACAGAGGACAGATAAATCAAAACCACATACGCGCGGCAGCGCGAACTCTCGATTCAATATAGATCAATGTGGCAAGGTCCGTTCATTTTACTACGGTTAGATTAGGTTGTCCGCCGCGAAGTGGACAGATAAATCAAGACAACATACGCGCGGCAGCGCAAACTCTCGAATTAATATAGAACAAAGTGGCAATGACCGTTGGTTTAACCCCGGTTAGATAAGGTTGCCCGTTGCGAAGCGGACAGATAAATCAAGACAACATACGAGCGGGAGCGCGAGCTCTCGATCCAATATAAGCCAAAGTGGCAATGACCGTTGGTTTAACCCCGGTAAGATTAGGTTGACCGCCGCGAAACGGAAAGATAAATCACGACAACATACGCGCGGGAGCACGAATGCTCGGTACAATATAAGCCAAAGTGGCAATGACCGTTGGTTTAACCCGGGTGAGATTAGGTAGTCCGCTGCGAAGCGGACAGATAAATCAAGACAAAATACGCGCGGCAGCGCGAGCACTCGATCTAATATTAGCCAACGTGGCAATAGCCGTTGGTTTAACACCGGTTAGATTAGGTTGTCCGTCGCGAAACAGAGAGATCAATCAAGACAACATACGCGCGGCAGCGCGAACTCTCGATCCAATATAAGCCAAAGTGGCAATGACCGTTGGTTTAATCCCGGTTAGATTAGTTTGCCCGCCGCTAAGCGAACAGATAAATCAAGACAACATACGCGCGGCAGCGCGAACTTTCGATCCAATATAGATCAATGTGACAAGGAGTGTTGGTTTTAACTCCGGTTAGATTCGGTTGTCCGCCGCGAGGCAGACAGATAAATTCTCGATCCATTAGAACACAAAGTAGCAAGGATCGTTGGTTTAACCCCGGTTAAATTAGGTTTTTCGCCGCGAAGCGGACAGATAAATCAAGACAACATACGCGCGGGAACGCGAACTCTCGATCCAATATAAATCAAGGTAGCAATGACCGTTGGTTTAACCCCGGTTAGATTAGGTTTCCCGCCGCGAAGCGGACAGATAAATCAAGACAACATAAGAGCGGCAGCGCGAACTCTTGGTCCAGTAGAGGACAGAGTAGCAAGGATCATTGGTTTAACGCCGGTTAGATTAGGTTGACCGCCGCCGAGCGGACAGATAAATAAAGACAACATTCGCGCGGCAGCGCGAACTCTAGATCCAATATAGATAAATGTGGCAAGGACCGTTGGTTTAACTCCTGTTAGATTAGGTTGTCCACCGCGAAGTGGACAGATAAATCAAGACAACATACGCGCGGGAGCACGAACTCGCGATCCAACATAAACCAAAGTAGCAATGACCGTTGGTTTAACCCCGGATAGATTAGGTTGCACGCCCCGAAGCGGACAGATAAATCAAGACAACATACGCGCGGGAGCACGAACTCGCGATCCAACATAAACCAAAGTAGCAATGACCGTTGGTTTAACCCCGGATAGATTAGGTTGCCCGTCGCGAAGCGGACAGATAAATCAAGACAACATACGAGCGGCAGCGCGAACTCTCGATTCAATATAAGCCAAAGTGGCAATGACCGTTGGTTTAACCACGGTTAGAGTAGGTTGTCCGCCGCAAAGCGGACAGATAAATCAAGACAACATATGGGCGGCAGCGCGAACTCTCGATCCAATATAGGTCAATGTATCAAGGACCGTTGGTATTAACTCCGGTTAGATTCGGTTGTCCGCCGCCAGGCAGACAGATAAATCAAGACAACTTACGCGCGGGAGAGCGAATTCTCGTTCCATTAGTAGACAAACTAGCAAGTATCGTTGGTTTCACTCCGGTTAGATTAGGTTGCCCGCCGCGAAGCAGACAGATAAATCAAGACAACATACGCGCGGGAGCACGAACTCGCGATCCAACATAAACCAAAGTAGCAATGAATGTTGGTTTAACCCCGGATAGATTAGGTTGCCCGCCGCGAAGCGGACAGATAAATCAAGACAACATACGAGCGGCAGCGCGAACTCCATAAGCCAAACTGGCAATGACCGTTGGTATAACCACGGTTAGAGTAGCTTGTCCGCCGCAAAGCGGACAGATAAATCAAGACAACCTTTGGGGCGGCAGCGCGAACTCTCGATCCAATATAATCCAAAGTGGCAATGACCGTTGGTTTAACCACGGTTAGAGTAGGTTTCCCGTCCCGAAGCTGGCAAATAAATCAAGACACCATACGAGCGGTACGAAGAACCCTTGGTCCAGTAGAGGACAGAGTAGCAAGGATCATTGGTTTAACCCTGGATGGATTAGGTTGACCGCCGCGAAGCGGACAGATAAATCAAGACAACATACACGCGGAAGCGCGAAATCTCGATCCAATATAAGCCAAAGTGGCAATGACCGCGAAGCGAAGAGATAAATTAAGACAACATAGGCGCGGCGGCACGAACTCTCGATCCAATATAGATCAATGTGGCAAGGACAGTTGGTTTAACTCCGGTTATATTAGGATGTCCGTCGCGACGTGGACAGATAAATCAAGACAAGTTACGCGCTGAAGCGTAAATTCTCGATCTAGTAGAGGACAAAGTAGCAAGGATCGTTGGTTTAACCCCGGTTAGATTAGGTAGCCCGCCGCGAAGCGGTCAGATAAATTAAATCCTAAGTGGCAATAACCGTTGGTTCAACCCCGGTTAGATTAGGTTGCACGCCGCGAAGCGGAAATATAAATCAAGACAATAAGCGCGCGGCAGCGCAAACTCTCGATCCAGTATAAGCCAAAGTGGCAATAAGCGTTGTTTTAACCCCAGTTAGAATTGGTTCTCCGCCACGAAACGGACAGATAAATCAAGACAACATAAGCGTAGTCGCTCGAACTCTAGATCCAATATAGGACAAAGTGGCAACGACCGCTGATTTAACCCCGGTTAGATTAGGTTGCCGCCGCGAAGCGGACAGATAAATCAAGACAACATACGCGCGGCAGCGCGAACTCTCGATCCAATATAGATCAATGTGCCAAGTTTCTTTTATTTTACTAAGGATAGATTAGGTTGTTCGCCGCGAAGTGGACAAATAAATCAAGACAACATAGGCGAGGCAGCGAAAACTATCGATTCAATATAGAACAAAGTGGCAATGCGTTGGTTTAACCCCAGTTAGATTAGATTGCCCGCCGCGAAGCGGACAGATAAATCAAGACAACATACGCGCGGGTGCGCGAACTCTGGATCCAATATAAGCTAAAGTGAAAATGACTGTTGGTTTAACCCCGGTTAGATAAGGTTGCCCGCCGCGAAGTGGACAGATAAATCAAGACAACATATGCGCAGCAGTGCGAACTCTAGATCCAATATAGATCAATGTGAAAAGAACCGTTGGTTTAACTCCTGTTAGATTAGGTTATGCACCGCGAAGCGGACAAATAAATCAACACAACTTACGCGCGGGAGCGCGAACTCTCGATCCAGTAGAGGACAAAGTAGCAAGGATCATTGGTTTAACCCCGGTTAGATTACGTTGCCCGGCGCGAAGCGGACAGATAAATCTAGACAACTTAAGCGCGGGTGCGCGAACTCTCGATCCAATATAAACCAAAGTGGCAATGACCGTTGGCTTAACCCCGGTTAGATTAGGCAGTCCGCCGCGAAGAACAGTTAAATCAAAACAACATACGCGCAAGAGCGCGAACTCTCGATTCAATATAGATCAATATGGCAAGACCATTGGTTTAACTCCGGTTAGATTAGGTTGCCCGTCGCGAAGCGGAGAGATAAATCAAGACAACATACGCGCGGCAGCGCGAACTGTCGATCCAATATAGGACAATGTGACAATGACCGTTGGTTTAACCCCGGTTAAATTAGGTTGTCCGCCGTGAAGCGTACAGATAAATCAAGACAACATACGCGCGGCAGCGCGAACTCTCAATCCAATAAAGATCAATATTACAAGGACCGTTGCCTTAACCCCGGTGAGATGTGGTGGTGCCGTTTATACGTAAGTACTGCATTATATATTTTTAACTACATTGGAATATATTCTTTAATGTTTTACTTCAGGATTGACGGGTTTCGCTGGATTTGTAAGAATATGGTCTGTCTACTGATATACGTGGAAATGGCATTTTTTCCACAGCTTACCCTACACGAAAGTGACATTTTTTCATTCTAGAGATGAAAATATTTTCACATCTAGAGACGAAAATGAGCATTTTGAATTTATGATTTTCTCGATTAAAACACTAAACTAACCAAATTTGCTTGGACTTTTTTATTAATTACATCAATTTGAATGAAATATTTTATGTACAAACGTAAAACGAGCCTGAAACTAGTTAAAAAACCGAAATAAAATTAGGACATTTGACTTGAAAGGTATCACCTTCTATGAGAATGCAATATGTTACCATGGAAACGACCAAACCAACAAGTAAATTTGTATTGACTGTTCTGACAGTTCGCTTCGAATTGGATTTATTAAAGTCGATTTATGGATTCTACAACCGAAATCAGTAGAAAAAATTGCATTTACTACTCGAGATAAAAGTGTTTTTTTTTTGGTTCGGTGTGATTGCTAACTCGCTGGCGCTCGTGAGCAAACTCCCACCTCACCAAAAAAACGCCTTTCATCTCTGGCTGTAAAATATACCATTCCGTAAATATGAAAAAGTCCAAGATGTGCGGTCAAAAGGTAGAATTTCGTTCGGGCACTTTCTTCGCCAGATCCAAGTTGCCGTTAGTGAAGATTTCTTGGGTTCGTCTCTTTTTGGGTTTAAAATGCATCATTGATGCTGATTCGCAGACAGTTGAAGATGAACAATTTAACTGTAATTGATTGGTCATCTTTTTGCCGTGAGGTTGTCTTTGATGCATTTTTTACTCAGACTGAGAAACTCGGCGGTTCTAATAAGGTCGTTGAGATTGATGAAGTTCGGAAAGCGCAAATATCATCGGGGTCACAGAGTGGCAGGGCAGTGGGTTTTCTGCGGTTACGAACGTGGCAATGGTCGGGTGTTCATGGTAGCCATCGAGAAACGCGATTCTGAAACTCTTGTGCCCCTGATCGAGTCGTGGATAGAACCGGGTAAAACGATAATAAGTGACTGCTGGAAGGCATATAGCGCTCTCAATGACATTGGCTACAAACACCTAACTGTTAATCATTCGATTAACTTTAAAGATCCCGTTACCGGGGCACATACAAATGCCCTAGAGTCAATTTTGAGGGCTGCTAAATCTTCCATGCCGTCATCTGGGCGTATCAAAAAACACGTACCCGGTAACCTCGCTCGGTACATGTTCCAGAAGCGGTACAGAGAGCTTGAGCTTGATCCCGCTCTGATATATTTATGTTGTTGTTGCGGAGGGGTATGTTGACGCTTTTTTTTCTGTTTTTATTTTAAAAAAAAATTCAATTTATTTTTGTTTTTTAGACGAAAGACTTGGGCTAACATTGTTTTTCTTTTCTTATTTTGAAGAAGTCGTATGATGAATAGACAGGACATTATTTCTAAGTTTCTTTTCTGTTTTTGTTTTTTAAATTTCAATTTATTTTAATTATTTTTTTATCTTTAAGATTTCATCTTAACGACATTACCTGTAAGGTTTCATCTGTTTTTTTTTTAATTTCAAAATTTAATTTGTATTTTCCAGATGGACGATCTGGCGATTTTTTGTTATTTAATTTGAAGAAAATCTTAATTTATTTATATTTTATCCTGGATATATTACAAGTTTTCCTTTTTTTTATTTAGAAGCAAATCTGTTGATAATTACAGCGGAAATTATGTATTAAGTGTTTATTTTTTTAATAATAAACGTGGCAACGTCTAGTCATTTGCGTTCGCGCCATAGTAGTAGAGAAACTATTTTCAACAAAATTACGAATATTTATTGAACCAGACAACTTAGAAGCTTCATTTTTGCTTTCCGATCTTAGTTAAGCCGTGCCAAGGACGATTAACGCCAGTTACACCAGGTTAAAAGTTCATTACACTAAGTTTCAATAGACCCGTATTATCCATAAAATCCCCATCAAGTTTATGAACGATATATTCTATGTTGAGGTTCTATTCATCTGTACATAAGGATGTAGATATATCCAAATATTGTAAATTGCAGGCCTTATTGAAACGGATATCTCAGGGCTATGCACCTAAAAAGTCGAGGATTTTAGAACAAGATATTTTTTTTAGAATTTATAAGTCTTATCTGGCTACGAAATTGGGTAAATTTGTATGTAAATCGCAGCTTTGTATGTAACGGTATTCATTTTAGATCGTCTTGATAATGGGTTATAATGGTGCGCTTATGCGTCAGAAATTAACGGATATGTCTGTCAATGACAGAATACAGATCCGATTCCATCATTGTGTCTGTGTCTAAAACAAAAAATTACATTCCAAGAATATTTGCATTTACAGATCCTCATTGGATTGACTTAATTAAAAAATATGATAACTTACGTCCTAATTATGTTACGCATAAGAGATTTTTCTTAAAATTTCATAACGGTCATTGTATTAATAGTCAAATTGGTATTAATATGGGGAGAATATCAAAAGACAATGCGACATTTCTCAAATTACCAAACTCCAATCTTTATACTGTTTCTAAAGAAGTAGTGAGACTTTGGCCAACCATGGTGGTGATTTTTTTACAATATAAAATCATGGTGGATGGAAGTCTACTGCTGTTGCAGAGGGGTATGTTGACGCTTCGTTAAAAAAGAAGATTGAAATGTCTAAAATGCTTGGGTCTGAGCAAGCAAATATCAACTTACCTGGATGTTCTTCTAGTGCCCCACATTTGCAATTTGATAGCAACAGTAGTAGTAGCACTGTAAGTAATGTCCCTGGTGTGAGTTTTACAGCTGAAGAATTCTATGTTACTATAAATATTTCTAATGTTAACTATAATAACTATAACGTTAATGTTAACGTTAATGTTAACTATAATATACTATGTCAATCTAATGTTACTATAAATATTTTTAATAATTGTACCATTGAAAAGAATTTAAAATAAATATGTGTTAAATCGTTTATTACCATTAATTAATTAAATTTGTGTGTTCACAATTTCTACACATCATATAACCTCAAAACTCTCTCGCCGAAAATTTGACACTGACAGCTCTGAATTGACAGCCAACCTTTTATTTAATTATCTAACTAAAAAAATTACAGCACTCGGCAAGCCATTACCGCACGCATATGAGTGCTGTAATGAGTCCATAACAGACGCAAAATAGAAAATAGTATATTTTACAACGAGAGATGAAAAAATTTAGTATAAGATAATAAAATCTAATTTAAAAAACGCTACTTCACACCATATTTGTCACGATAATGTAGAGAATAATAGTGATTTTTTAAATTTTACACATTTGACATTTGGGAAAATGACATATTATGTACCTAATAAATTTGAATTAGTAAAAATGTCAAAGTTTGTGAGTACCAACATTAAAAAATTAAATAATTTCCAATATTGTAATTAATCTAAATCTATTTGTTTCTTAAATAATAATTGTCGGACAAACAATCTTATAAAAATTTCGTGCGGAAATGATTTTACAATGCTCCAGCAAATGGGGAACTAGCCCGAAGGGCAGTTGCATTGTAAAATCAATGTTTCCGCACTCTAATGTAAATAACTATTGTAAGTGTCCCTGAAAGGTTAAAATTTACAAGTAACTTTACCACATCGTAGCCGTACTTTGCAACATTATGTGTTAAAATCTAGTTTCGCTGGACGTATACACGATGTTAAAGCTAGTTTTACAATTCAGGAGGCCTAAAAAGTTATTTCGCTTCGCGGTGTTTTGAGCCCGGGCGCGCACAACCCAATATTTTATCACTAAACGCTCTACTACAGTCTATTCAGACGCTGTACGAAAACGTGGGTAAAAGGTTTATTGAGCAAATTTTCGGGAAAAATGGAAAGATAGCACAAAGATAGGAGGGACGGAAAGAAATGCTTATCGCTACATGGCAAGAATACACAACAATTAACTAGATGATGGTCTTTTATCTCCTGGGGCTTATTTAATAAAAGTTTTTAAAATGTATAGCAATGATAACTGCACTATGGTCAGTATTTACAGACAGACAAGACTAGATAGACAAGACTGGATAGACAGGACTAGACAGACAAGACAAGACTACAAAGACAAGACTAGACAGACAAGACTAGGCAGAAAAGACTAGACAGGCAACAATAGACAGGCAAGACTAGACAAACAAGACTAGACATACAAGACTAGACAAACAAGACTAGATAGACAAGACTAGGCATACCATCTGCAAAATCGAGATCCGGTATCCAGACAAGGTTACGGAAGAGGCGGGGGTGACTGCCGCCATTAAGCGGTAGTAGAACAAACCTGTCCAGATTCGGTTAAAGTAGGATCACTCATAAAAGGTTTCAGTGGCACACAAACAGCAGTAGTGGCAACTTCGAATGAAATTGTAGAAACACTGTTGAAGACTGGCAAAGTCAATTTAGGATGGGTCATGTGCAGAGTTAGACCGAAGCCAGAGGTTATTCGATACTTCCGCTGCCAAGTATTTGGTCACGTAGCACTATGGATCGATATCGTAGGTTTTAGAGTATATAGCTGCTATATCTCATCAAATCTTGACCAGGAAGATTTCCTGAGATAGATAGACGAGCTGGAAGATAATCTGAGCTCGGCGAGCAGTGAAGATCTTGTGGGAGGTGATTTTGACTACAAATCACCAGAATGGAGCTAAAGAATAATGGATAGAAAAGGCGAAGTTCCATCTGAAATGAAAGCGATGATGTTATTTTTCTGATTTTTGTTGAGTGCCACGAAGGTGGACTGAAAGCTATAAAATAACTGACCAATTTCACATGAGATTTGTTTTTTGGTAGTCTTAAAAAGACTCATTAGTGTTATAGAGCTCCGGAAAGGCTGAATATATTTATATATTTCAGGCGGTTATGAACCTGTAGAGTTGTTTGGTACTGCCATCAAAAGATGTGATGTTATCTGCTTGATATCTTAACACAGTATAATTTAATTTAGACATATTAATTAATTTAGCTTTTTTTAGAATTTAGCTCCATATTGGAGAAATAGATTTATAATGTATAACCCTTAGCGGCCACACGGGGTAACTAATTACCCCAGGCTCAGGAAAAGTGAAATTTGAGGTCTAAAACCTTTGAAATTGATACAAGTGGCGACATCTGTTGGTAGTCGACAAGTGTGAGATGTAATTCCATCAGTTGGTAAGCCGAAAAAGCGTGTAGCGGCGCTTTGAGCTTTCGAGTTCTCGGCGCGGGGTAACGAGTTACCAGAGACAAGTATCTAAAGAGAGATGCGACACCCACTAAGGAATTTTTGTGACAGAAGTTTGCGCTAACTATGAAAACATTATGGAACTAATTATCAAACGCGGGCTATATGAATGTTTTATTAAATATATGCGATAATATAATTTATTTAAAATAGGGTGAAAATTAAAAACAATTTGTTAAATATGTTATTTACATGTACTAATAATATATTAAATATGTATTTACATTAAAAAATATATATAAAACTTTGTAGAGAGTCATCCTTCATATTACTTTTACAAACAGGAACAACACATCAGAAATATATGGAATCCATTGTCTGAAAGTAATGGATATGATGGTAATAAACCAATCATGTTTAATACAATAAAAACATGAATATTTACCTTTCAATTTAGATTATAACTAATGTACGGAGAATTATTTTCAAGAGTCTTGCACTAATAATATCTTGCAGACACAATATATTCTTGGATGCTTGGATGTAAAATTGCTTGACCGCATAAATAGCACTTATTGTCAAAAACAAAAAACTTATATATCCAATATAACGAATGAATATCTTGCACATTGGCGACATCATCTTTAAACATTTGTCTCCGGGTGACATTTTGCTACTATAAATGTAAACAACACTAGTTATTAACTTGAGATTTCACGTGCTCAGTGCCATCTATCTCTTAATTTAAGCGACCAAGCCATCTATAAATTCATTATTGAATTAAAACTTCTGTCACAAGGTCACCCATAAGAGTGCCATCCCCCTGCGAGTTACCCCAGTGTGGCCGCAACCGTTGCTCGAGACCGATTTTTTTTTCAAATCGACTCGGTTGTGGTGTTAATCGACAAAATAAGGTGAGTTTTCGATATTATACTAAAAAAAAATCCAATCCTAGTCGTTATGGAATATTGTCTGTTTCTGTGAAATAATATTTTTATCAATTTATAATTTTCTTCAGATGTACAATTTTCGGACGAGAAGTCAGCGGAGAGAATTGCTGGAAGAAGTTGTTGACTGTCATTCTGATTGTGAAGAACAATCGGACTCGCAGTCAGAACAAGATGTATCATCGGACTCGAGCGATTACCAACCCGATGATTTCGACGAAGAAGACATGCAAGATTCAGTTCAAAATGAACGGGCCCTAGCATCTCGCAAACGTAAAGCGAGTGGATCAGGAAATCAATCTTCTTCTTGAAAATCTCGTCCACGTGGTCGCCCATCGAACAAATTATATGGCAAAAATAATTTTGCCTGGAAAACGACATCGGCTGAACGAAGATCAGATCGTATAAGTATAGGTGAAGTTCCGTATGAAGCAAGCTTGGCAGATAATGCTGTAAATGTGGATTCGCTAGAGGACTTTTGGAATCTCTTGTTCAATCAAGAAATCATCGAAGCAATCGTCGAGCACACGAATTATCAAATCGAGAAGATGGCTGCTACGCTGTTTGCTGAAGATAGAGTACAGACCTATCACCATCACACTGACGCTCTTGAAATCAGAGCTTATATCGGTGTTTTATACTATGCTGGCTTATGGTAGTCTTCCAAGGTGGATAACAACGAACTCTGGGACAAAAGAAACGGAATCAACTTCTACAGGAGTGTATTTCCTCGAATGAGGTTTGAGTTTCTTCAGTCTTGTCTACGATTCGATGCAAGAGAGAATAGAGATCCAGATGACAGACTTTCACCCATCAGAAAACTTTGGTCCATTTTTATCAACAACTGCAGCAAGTATTATAATTCAAGTAATAAATGTACCGTCGACGAACAGCTGCTTGGATTCAGGGGCCGGTGTGTATTTCGGATGTACATAAAGTCGAAACCGGACAAGTACGGACTGAAGCAGATAACCTTCAACGACGCTTCGACTGCGTACCTGATTCACGCTATCCCGTACCTGGGAAAAGACGGCACCATTGATAATCCGCAGAAATTGCCTAGCGGAGAATACTTTTTCAAGCTGTAACAGCTCCAATACACGGCACCAATCGCACGGTAACGTGCGATAATTGGTTCACCACCGTCCCTCTGTTGACTAGAATGTTGAATCAACCTTTCGACATGTCAATGACTGGAACTATAAGAAAAAATAAACGGGAGATTCCCATGGAGATGAAGATATCGTCGAAGAATCCTCCTGAAACAAAGTTTTGTCACACCAAAGACATAACTTTACTTTCTTATACACCAAAGAAGAACAAAATCGTCTTGGTGGCTTCGACTTATCTCCATAGCGAAGAGATAAAGGACGGAAAACCGAACATCATTCTCCACTATAATGATACGAAAGGAGGGACCGATACTTTCGATCAATTGTGCCACGCCTACTCAGTCGCTCGGAGAACCAACAGGTGGCCGATGCGATTTTTCTTTGGGATGCTCTACCAAGCAGCCGTCAATTCACGAATTATGTGGAACCTGAAAGTTGGCGCACAGGAATCTACGTCTGCGATTATCGTGCTAAAAAAACTTATTGTTCATCTCACCTCCCATGTCTTCGGGAAGAGCTCCGGATGGTCATTAGGAGCATCATACACATAGACACGGAAAACATGGACAACCTGGAAAAAAGTAACCTTGAACCAAGGGCAGAGGTGCGTACTGTGCAACCGACAGAAAGATAGAAAAACGCGTGTTGGATGTTCGGCGTGTTAAGTACCAGTCTGCGAGGAACATCGGTTCCCGTTGTGCTCGACGTGTGCCGTCAATAATATTTTCTTGATTCAAAATGATTTCCTTTTCTTCAAATATGTTTCAAATAGTATTTTGTTCACTTTTCTGTACGAAAATAACTATTTACAAGCCAATAAAACACGAAAAAAGCAAATTTTATGATTTGTAATTTTTTTAATTTTTCCCTCCAGTAATTTTGCAAAATAAATATACTTTTTGACGGATCGGCGGATACTAATATTTTTTTATGGTAGTGGTATATGTGGTGCATACAACCCCACAATGACAACCCTTAATATAATCATCCCTTAAAAATGATGGAGTAATGAATTTTTGACTGAAAAAAACATTTTTGCTGCATTTTCACATATATGACCAGTTTTTAGAACGCCATCAATAAATGGACCTTCAAAAATCGTTAGGAATGTTAAAAAACTATTCAACAAACATGAAACAATCGGTTAGAAGTCTTAAAACACCCTCATATCTTGTACAACTGAGTTTTCCGGCGTGGGGTAATGAGATACCCCATGTGGCCGCTATGTGGCCTGGCTGAGATGTGGCCGCTAAGGGATAAGGCTTAAAAATAAAACTTAAAAATACGAAATAAAAATTAAAGAAGTTAATGTTAATTAAAGAAATAAAAATTAATGGAAAATAAAGGAGAGCACTTACATTAATGCAATTACAATTACAATTCTTCAACCAGAGGGTTGCCTTGAAGGAACTCAGCGATGTTTGTCTGGAATCTTCTTGGATATGGCCTGGCTTCGGACGATTTTTGTTCTTTCACCAGAGGGTTGCCGTGAGGGTTGCAGCGATGTTTGTCTGAAATTTTCTCGGACTTTGGGTTGCATCTTGTTTTGCACTGTTTCTTGTCGTAGGCTTTTTGATTCGTATTCGCTCCGAGCGCAGCAGCACTAGCGGCAAAGGTGACACTTTTAAGAACTTTTTAAGGTAACACTTTAAGTATTATTACGTCATTATTTATGATTTATTTGTATATATTAACATGCATTTTGCTAGATAAAAAAGTATTTTATTATTGTACATAAACTAATAAAGTGCATAAATTGATAATGGATTCAAGGCCAAAAGAAGTTTTCAAGTGTTCTGTGGCGAATCGTAAAAATTCTACACGAAATTCAAACTATGATTTTATTATTTTCAGTCAGCTAACCCTTACTTTCCACACAAAGTTTCATAATATATTATGACATTAGTTATTTAATAAATAATCTTGTCAATCAATTTACTTGCAACTATACTTTATTTGTAGCTTCAGTAACCTTAGTTTGCCGAAAAACGTTAAAACCGCCAACCCCCCAACCCCCCACAAAAAGTCTAAATCGTCAATTCCAGCCAGAAAACAAGTACATCACAAGCTATTACCTCAACTTCGCTCATATCAACGCCTTCATCAAATAACAACACCAACACTACCGCAAACCTACAACCTAAACCACACACACGTAAGCCACTCAAAACATTTAAATATAACTACTCCATCACAACTACCAATCCTTCCACGTCCCGCATCCAATTCTCCACCATATGGCAATCCTTCCGTTCAAAAAAACACGGATATAATCATTAAAACCGCAAACAATATCCTCCTTAAAACAGATACTGATCCGACAATTGTTCTAAAATCCCTTAGTACCGAACAAACCATCAATTCTTTAATTCTCCAATCCCAGTACTCTCGCAGAAACACCTCCCTCCCTAAACCCGAATCATATTCAACGGTAATTGAAAAAGTTAAACATGAAATCGAAGATGCAACAATTGCAGAACACCTCCTCTCACTGAATTACAATTTCCGATTGTAAACGAATAATATCCAGAGCAACAAACAATCAAACACGTTTTATCCGCATAATAGCCCCAGATATTAAGTCGTTCGACTCGATACTAGCCTCCGGGGGCTTATTTTTATGAATAGGCACTATCCCGTATCTCCCAGCACCCCTCCTCCTCACATTCCTAGCCGAGTAAGGACCATTTATAGTCAAATTTATATATTTCTGCATATTTGTAAACTGTAATGACATCATCGAGTTTTGTTTTCTCAGAACTATACCTATATTTTTGCATATTTGAAAAAAGGCTAATTTTTCTGAATAAATTTTGTACAGAAAAAAAATTGCTAGCTTTTCCCGTTAAAAAATATAAGCAAATTGGTAAAAATAAAGTATTATCAAAAATTCCATTATTAACCCCCCTTTATCCCGAATTCCATTAGAAATGCATTAGATCTTCTCAATTACCGGTATATCCAACTAAAAAACCGCATTTAACCACCGAGTATCAATATACGCCAGTATATATAATCTTAAGATTTCATTTGTAAAATTTGTTATCTACTTAAGGTGCCGTACTCTTCAAGAGCTTAGGCAACCTCTCGCGCATACTTCTGGAACGCATCATCCACGAATATACGGGACCTAACAGTTTATCGCCGGTTCCGAACGGCGCTAGTTGAGAGGTTATTAAAATGTTCACGCACAACGAAAACGTCTACATTTTATTAGTTTATGGTGAATCTCAAAAGATACTTAGAAGAGCAGTTCAGTTATACGCCCAGAGATATCCCGAACGTGTTATTCGAAGCTTAAAAATAATTACAAGATTGGAACGCTATTACGCTATTTACGTTCAAATAACGTGGCATTTTTTTATCGAAAAGGAAGGAAAATTGTTAAAATGGTCAATTCTGACAAAACTGTTGCCACTATTTTGTAGTATTTTGAAGACCATCCAATGAACTCGATTCGGCAAGCCTGTCGTGAGTTGAATTTAAAATATAGTTCGGTACGAAACATTTTGAAAGAAAATTGTTATAACGATTATAAACTTAACAACCCAGAACACTAATCAGATCAACAACGAAGAATGAAGTATGTTACCCTAGTGATGGTAAACTTAGAGATGAATGACAATCGGTTTTTTTCAGCATGTGTTGTGGACGGACGAAAGCCGTTTTGTTAGTAACGAAAATCCGCATTTTGTTAATCCGATTGAAAACCAAGGACACTTCGAAATTAAGGTTTGGTGTGGTATTATTAATAGGCATTTGATTGGTCCATATTTTTACGAAGGAGTTTTACATAGTGAGCGATATTTGCAATTTCTTCAAGAACAAATTTCTGTGCTTCTCGAAAATGTGCCATTACAGCTGCGAGTAAACATGTGTTTCCAACATGACGGAGCTCCACCGCATAAAGCAAGAATTATCCAACAATATTTAAATGAAACATACAAAGAAAATTGGATGGGTATACACTTAACTACTCTAGACATCTTCTTGTGGTGAACTTTGAAAAATAAAGTTTACAGAACACCATATGCTAACTTGGAACATTTAAAAGAAAAAATCAGAAATGCTTGCGATGAACTATCTAGAGAAATGTTTCATAAGGCTTCAGTGAGAGAAGTAAGGCGGAGATTGGAGAAGTGTTTAGAAGTAGGTGGTGGTCAGATAGAAAATTTGTTGTAGTGATTGCATAAATAACTTTGTTTCTTTCTGGTAATAGTAATAGTAATTTTTTAATTGGAAAAAGATAGCAAATTTTTTTCTTTAGAAAATTTGTTCAGAAACAAATTTGTTTCAGAAATTAGCTTTTTTCAAATTTGCAAAAATATAGGTCCATGCCTATATTTTTGCATATCTGAAAAAAGCTAATATCTGGGAAAATAAAATTGGATGACATTACTCCAGTTTCCAAATATGGGAAAATATGTAAGATTTGCTCAAAATGGTCCATACTCAATCCCATTTAAGAACCTCTTTTCAGATTTTTTCTATCGTTTTTCGTTTTCTCATGATAGAGCTGAGACATCGAGTTTTGCTCAGCCTTTGCACATCCTTATGTTTGACCTAACCTGCCCTGACTCCGACACCCCCACTCATCCGACCGATGAAACATCTCAGTAAATTGTAAATATCGATGGATAAGTTAAGATTAGCTTACGCCAACATCAATTCCTACAAAAGCAAAAGACTTTTAATAGACAGCTTTACAGAGAAAAATAACATTGACCGAAATTTACTTGTAGAGAGAAAGACGGGCCTCACAGTATCCTCACCTTTAGAGACTGGTCTACCTTCGCAAAACACGGCAATCTAATTACTAACAAGGCAAAGGGGGGAGCTTTAATCCACCTGAAATCTAAATTTAAACTTAGCAAAGCCAATCTCCCATACCTTAATTACCCCATCAATGATTACCTCCATTTCACTATCCCCTTCCACAATAAAAAAAATCCACATATTCCTTGTATATATCTATTCTCAGTCCGTGATTGAGCGTAATATTAACTAAACCAAAACACGTCAGATCCAATCCTTCTTAAGTAACTCCCTCTTTGTTCGCCTTCACACCAACCCCACATTCAATATGCCCCAAAATAAGGATACTACTTCCACGTGGAAGTCACCTTGTCCCGGTGTGAGGTCTTAGTTTCGCAACAAACCGTTGGACATTACCGACTGGAGTCCAACTCCAGTCCCCTCCGGAGCGGGGACCAAACCGCGGAGGCCTCCATCAACTACCTCAGGGCCCAAAAGATCTCCTAATAGAAAGTCCTTGGGTGCCGGTTGGAAAGTGAAGGTCAACTCCTAACGATGGGAATTGACGTAGAATCTGCTAGAGCTATGGCGGAGGGTAATCATAGCCGCTAATATAGGTTAGGGCAGATTAAAGTTCATGAGCAGAATAATGACGCCACAGAAAAAGAAGATATAGAGGTAGTATCGGAGGCCACAGCGGTCCTTCCCTCGGAAGTTACGACCGCAACAACGGCCATTTCCGGGGTGGATGAGACAGCAATGGCGGCCACTCTCTCGCCCACAACAACAAGCCACAAGCCACAATAGCCGAGGTCGAGAACGAGGAAGTCAGCTCGGATTACCGGGAGGACGACCTTGATCTCACACTCGTATATATGAGCAGTCCAGCCATGTCTACGGAGGCAGAGGAAGATGTTGTTCTTGCAGGGACAGAGGAGCACTCCGCCTCCTGTCACAAAACAAGATTGACTAGCAGGCGCACCAAAGTAGCCCAAGTGAACATCCACCATGTCAGTCTCGGTTGTGATATCTAGGGTGTTCATTAAACAACACCTAGGGCTAGTGCTGCTGCAAGAATCCTGGACCTACGGAGGTAAGATCAGAGGCCGCAGCAACAGGGATGTAAGTTGGTATGGGACAGCCGGGAGTTTTCCCGTAGAACTTGCAATATGATAAGGAATGGCAATAATTATTTAAGACTTTCAGAATTTTTAATGCGGGAATTTTTTCCGATCCAAGCCCTCATCAAGACCGAGGACCTCCACCGCAAAGTATTGATCGCATCGGTATACTTCTCTGTGTATGGTAGAACACTGTATTAGGAGAAGGCTGCCACTCATCTTTGGATTTGACAGGAACGCCCAAAACGAGATGTAGGGCAGCACGGATACTAATAAGAGTTCGAGTACCTTTTAGAATACTCCATTAAAGAAAACTTAATTGTGTACAACGTCGGGAACACACAAAAATTTGTCGCTAAGGTCAGAAATGAGGTACTAGATATTACAGTAGCTAGCGCTAACGTAAGTAAATTAATTATCAGATCATAGGATCATAGAGTTTGAAGGAGCAAGTGAGCAAAACAGCCCCATTCGAAACCCCATACAAACTATGTTACCTATGTTTAGTTCCAAACTAAAAGAGAACCTAGAAGAAGTGACAGTGCGAGGTAGTATCAAACATTACACCTTACTGAAGCAGGTTGTAGGAGAAATAAATTTAGCAATCACCACGGCATTTGTGCTGGATTTCCCGGTAAAAACTGTGAAGGAGCATAATGATGAAAAATCGTGGAACAAAAATGTGTCTACATTAAGAGCAAAAGTACGTAGACTTTTCAAAAAAGCTAAGCAATACGAAAAATGGCTAGAATACTCCAAGGTGCTCATCACCAACAACAAAGACATCAGAAGGGCAAAAAGAAAAAACTTTAGGACCTTTTGTTAAAATATAGAATCCACCCCGGTGGCAACTAGTTTCCACAAAGCACGAAGGATAGAGTGGAAAAGGCAGCCACTCTCAAAAGACCGGATTGGAGCTCCACGGAGGATGAAGAGCAGAGAGCTCTCCTCCTACTAGAAACCCATTTTCTCGGATGCAGAAAATACAGGGAGAGGGTTTGCTGCAACCACGGAGACCAAGTCAAGCTGACTGGAGATGTGTCGCGTCCATATGTACGGAAAACCGAATCCGATTGGCTATCGGCACTTTTCAGTCATTTAAGGCCCCAGGTGTGAGCGGACTAGTTCCGCTTTCTTACACAAAGTAGGGAGAGAACTAATTCCGTATCTTCTACAAATCCTTATAAGTAGTTTAGCGCTGGGATACATACCGGAGCTATGGAGAAGGGTATTTATACTGAAGGTGGGGAAGAAGGACACCACTCAACCGAAGTCATTTAGACCCATTAGTATAACTTCTTTTATGCTAAAGACAACGGAGGAGGTAATTGACAATTACCTTAGGACAACAGTGCTGGTAGGTGCACCACTACACAACTGTCAGCATGCATACAGAGCAAGGAAATCTACAAAAACCGCCCTGTATCAGCTGACAAATGAAATGGAACCAGCACTAGAGACAAAGGAAGTAGCGATATGTGCCTTCTTAGATATAGAGGGAGCCTTTGACAAGACCTCAGACGAGGCTGTCAAAGCAGCCCTCGAAAGAGGGAATATCGACAGCACTATCACAAAGTGCATGGGAGAAATGCTAAGAACCAGAACGGCAGAGGCAACAGTGGGAAGAGACACTATTTAGATCTCCACAACTCGAGGGTGCCAACAGGCAGGTGTGCTATTACCACTGATTTGGAGCCTGGTAGTTGATGAATCACTGGCTAGGCTGAACGACCTAGACAACACATGTCAAGGTTTGAACCTCGTAGTAAAGAGGGCCTCCAGATCGGTGATTATAAGGTTCATCATGGAACGGGAGCAGAAACAGGAACAGCCTGGCTGCCAAGATCCCCTGGCTGGAAGCACCAAAAGGCGAAATGGTATGCAAATAACATTTCTAGAAAAACTAGACAGCAATGTGTAGCAGTAAAGCCGATTGGAGCGACGAATCCTCAGCATACCACATAAATCAAAATGCTATCAGGTGGTATGCAGATGGTTCGAAAAAAAAAGGAAGGTACTAGTGCAGGAGTGTTTGGTTTGGACCTCATGTCAAATACTTCGAATTCATGGTAACATTCGCAAGTATCTTCCAAGCAGAGGTACGCGCAATCGAAAGATGTGCACAATTTAACCTCGACAGGAATTATCGCAAAAAACGAATTGCTATCCTGTCAGACAGCCAAGCAGCCATAAAGCCCAATAGATCATACACCATCAGATCCAAACTGGTATAGGACTGTGTAGGAAAGCTAAACAAGCTTGGCAATGAAAAAAAAAGTAACGCTATATTGGGTACCATGACACACTGGTACAGACGGAAACGAATAGGCCGATCACCTAGCAAACAAGGGATCCAGTAATCCTTTTATAGGTCCGGAACCCTTTTGCGGTACGAGTGTTTTATAAAATTTTAGATGAAGAAATAAGAGAACAATGTATGAAAACCTGGAAAGAACTTCTATGGTTGAGACAATCCAAAGTAATGCTGGGATCTTTTAATCACAAATGAACAAAAGCTTGCCTGAAACTAAACAGGAACAGGCTTAGAATTCTGACAGGAGTCCTGACGGGAGACTGCAGACTTCATGAGAACAAAAAACACCTCAAGGCTCTAGGCCTAGAAGAAGATGATAGATGCAGACTATGTGGTTTGGCAGAGGAAACCTCTTTACATATGCTCAAAGACTGTGGAGCACTGCTCCGCAAGAGACAAATGTGCCCTGGGGTCCAATGCTTGAACGCAGAGGATTTGCAGTCGTTGAATTCCACCCAGATTCTGACATTCCTAAAGGAATCAGGACTAGAGGAGCCGCTAGAAATGGGTAAGTATACTAAAGCTACCAAATCTACAATCTACAAGGATACTATCCCCAACATATTACTCCTCACCTCTAACCTTGTCAATTCTATAAGTAATATTACCCTCTACCCCGACCTTGGCTCAGATCATTTGGCTATCTCATTCTCTATCAACCTCAACCACATCCCTCCCCTGGCTAGTCATCCTACTACAATTAATCTCCACCTTACGAACATTCCTAGAGTTAGCTCCAAAATCCTAACCTATATAAACACCACAGACTCCAACAACCTTTCCCTAAACGACGTTGGCGAATTCCAGACCCTGTTGATAAATTTAATCCTAAAACACTCCCCCAAATCCAAATCCAATATTCACAAACGTCTGCCTCCCTTCATCCTGACGCTAATCAAACAAAAACGATCACTATATTTAATATGCTGCAGAACAGAAGACAGTTCATTAAAATCTAAAATGAATAGACTAAATAAAGACATATATAGACTTATCTTCCAGTTTCGAACCAACAAGTGGCGGTCAGGCTGTCAAGAAAAAACGCAGGACGAACATACTGGGACAAAATTAAAAAGATCACCAAATACCGCCCATAATTCTATATCCCCGACATCTCCTATAATAACCAACAGTACTCCTTTGACTCCGAAAAAACACTTTCATTTCATTTAGCCCCTCTAACTCTCCCTCGTTTGACAAACCTAACTTTAACACAGTAAACTCATGGTTCAACTACTTTAAAAATGACAACACAGACCTAGACGAAATAACCGACGCCGAAATAACCTTACTTCAAAACTCTACCGATGATATCCATCACCATATAATTAAAGTGTTCAATGTCTGCCTCTAAAAAAAATCTTTTCCTAAATGTTGGAAAAAAGGTATAATTGTCACCATCTCAAATCTTTATCAAAATCACTCCTTGCTAAATAGTTACCGCCCCAATACACTCCTTCCAGTCATAGGCTAAATCCTAAAACAGATCCTCAAAAATAGATTATGGAATTTGCTTAAGAACTCTATTCCATCGTATCAATTGGGATTCAAGCCTTCCCACTCCACCACCCACCCCCAATATATCCTCACCAATAACCTAAAAACCGCATGCCTCCGTAAAGAACATAATGTTGCCCTATTCCTAGACCTTTAACTGAAAGTGTGTGACATGCCGGCCTCCTGTTCAAACTACACCAACTAAATGTCCCTCCGTAACTCATTTATATCCTTAAACATTTCCTCCATTACAGATCTCTCCAAATTAAAATAAATAACGCCCTCTCCTCTGAATCTACCCTTCTTCAAGGCCTTCTTAAAGGCTTCCCCTATCTCCCTTACTTTATAACATATACTGCCACGACATTTACAACAATATCCTTGCAGACAAATCCCATATCAACCTCTCCGCCTATATCCTACAATACGCCGACTACTCTGCCCTCATATCCCACAATAAAACCCTCAAAAAAAACGGCTTGGATTTTTTGCGTACAATAAATAGATGTTTTTTTACAAAAAAATAGCTGAAAAAATACAAAATTTGGATTATTTATACAAAAAGCAATTACTTCATCCAAAAAAGGTTACTTCGTCCAAAATACAAGGCTTGAATTTTTGGCGTACAATAAAAAGATGTTTTTTTTACAAAAAAATAGCTGGAAAATACAAAATTCGGTTTATTCATACAAAAAGCAATTTTTTTATCCAAAAAAAGGTTACTTCGTCCAAATAAAATATAAACACCCAATAATCGATTTATTCTTACAAATAATAATGGTTTAGTACAATTATTGATGGAATTGTACAAAATAAAATAAATTGACCCCAAAAAGGTGTAACTGTACAAAAAAAGGTTGATCCATCCAGAATTTGATTGCTCTTTACAAACAATTTCTTTAAAAGCAAAACGGAGAATTCTGAAAATTTCAAATTTGTATTTAATTGTTTGAAAGAGTTGTGCGTTCAAATTCAGTCAACATGAATTTAAACCAACAGTGCTGATTGCAGATGCTTCTGATGCAATAACAAATGGTTTTATACTGGTTTTTTGGGATAAATTCTCAAGAGTTATGTGTTGGGCACACGTTAAATCGGTAATCGGCAAGAGACTTTTCACTATTCGAGGAAAACATGTTCGAGATTCTCTTGAAGCTGAAATTGATACACTCCATTATGCAACATCACTGGAAGATTTTGAAAAGGCTTCCATCCTTTTCAAATCAAAATACATTGATTCTACTCAAGATGTTCTAGACTTTATTTAGAATTATATGGATGACTATTGGATTAAAAAAAAATTGGTTGGTTCACTGGACAGGTTGATGGTGTTCCGTGTCATAATAATGCTTTAGAATCAACTAAAAATGAAAAGAAATTCTACACCGAGTCCGATTTTTGATGACGAGACGAGCCTATCATTGGGTTAAATCATCACCAACCGTTGTGAAAGAAGAATTGAATAGTCAATCAATTTTTTACATCGGTCCACACAGTCAAAAGATAACAGAAATCAATATTTCAGAGTAGAAAACAAAAGAAAACTTGAAAAACTGGAATAGTTTTGAAGAGTACATATCATATCAATTTTCAATGTGGAAAGTGACTCTGAACATAAATAAATGGAAAGAAGCTTCATGTTCATGTATGTGGTTTATGAAGAATTACATATGTAAGCACAGTATTGGAATGCGAATTCTCTTGAAACTGTAGAAAGTTCCATTGACACTTGAACAAATTCCATTGGGGCAGATGCGAAAGCGTAGACGACCTTCAAAAACTAAGCCAGCATTAGTTCGTCAATGAAATGATGAACGATGAGGGTGGGCCATTTAACGTGACCACCCCAAATATCTCCGTTACCTTTAGAGTGACGGAAAAAATGTCGATAGGGAATTTTATTGATTTCGAAGAGCTCACACAATGGTTAAAAATATTTTTTTTGTTAAGGTCATAGTTTTTTTTGTCCTCAAGGTCATCAATGGTTTTTCAAATGGGAACATGTTATTTTTTTATCAAAAAATTATAGCCACTATGCACGCGAATCCAGCGATTCATAATATCATGACCTATGAACCTAACCTCATATAACCTTTCTCTTTGCGTGGATTAACACTGCCCCTTTCACGGAATAAATGAATAATTAGATCGAAACATAGACGGAAAGATGATTTCTGTCAGGATAACGTTGTGCTTAAAGTTCCTGCCCTCGCACAGATTTACTACCGGTCTCACCATAATTCAGAATCATATCCACTTTCTCTGCTTGACTCTGCAATACCATTTTCTATACGGGAATTAAAGTTATTTTCAATGGATACACTTGTAAAATCATTTCAAGGTCATGATATCATGAGTCACTGAATTCGTCTGAATAGTGGCTACAATGTCGTGATACAAAAATTACATGTTCCCATTTGAAAAACCATTGATGACCTTGAGGACGCATAAACTGTGACCTTGACAAGAAAGAATTTTTAACCACCGTGTCAGCCCTTCGAAATCAATAAAATGCCCTTTTGACATTTTTCATCACTAAGGGTAACGGCGATATTTGTGGTGGTCATGTTAAATGGCCCACCCTGTATATAAAAATTAACCACCACATTATAAATTACAAATATTACATATTTAATAAATTTATTTAAGAAGTAGTTTTTAAGAATTATGTTATATACTCGCACTGGCCAACGTATCGCTTCTTCTCATCAATCTCTCAGCTGCTGCTTCGGGTGTTTCGCCCCCGCCAGGTCCATCAGTATGTCCCTGCGTGTCTCAAACGACACAGACTCAAGTGTCCTCTTAAGCACTCTAGTTTGGATGTAAGCTTCGATGTTTGGTGTTATTACAAGCTGCTGGATATATCTGCTGTGGATTTTTGTAACCACCCCGTCCCAAGTCATCACATACGAGATAATCTTGGTTGTACACTTGTGAAGTATTGATATTTCACTCGCTAGCATGTCGTACTTATGCAGTTTTGTTGTCTCAACAGTTTGCAGCTGATCCTGGCCTGTTATTCCAATTTCAATGATAATAGCTTCATTTCGTTTCACTAGAATAATACACTAGAATATCATATCACTAGAATATCTGGCCGGTCATGTGTAACTCTTATTACGTATTATATAGCATACGATATAATATAAAACATAAAATATTACAATTGAAAGTAGGAGATTATCAATACGATATCTTCTACTTTCAATTTTATTATTAATTTGGTTCAAACCATGACATCTCATTTTATAAAATATTACATACAATATAGCTAATAGTTATTTATAGCTAATAGTTATTAATATAGCTAATGGTTATTAGTGATATAGCTAATAGTGATTTGATTCTAGTTCAAATTTTATATCAAGCAAATTGTTTTTGTGTAAAGAAACAACCTGTTTATGTACACGTAAACTTTTTTTAATGAATTGATTTTATGTTGTAGGATTCAATCGATTATTGTAAGGAAAAATCATAATTTGTACGAAAAAAAACAATTATTGGATGATTACATTTTATTTTGGATGAATTAACCTTTTTTTGGATGAAGTAATTTATTTTGTACGAAGTAACCGAATTTTGGATTGATTAATTTATTTTGTATTTATCCAGCTATTTATTGTAGAAGTTCAACCATTTATTGTATGTTGAATTTTGTATACTTGTAATCGAATATTGGATGAATAAATTTTAAGCGAAAGAAAAACGACGGACGAACTACAAGCGCTCACGGATAGAACCTTAATTTGATTTAACCGATGGAGACTCACTGCAAATCTCTCCAAATGCCAACTACTCATCCCTAATCACAGAATTTCCCCCAATTCTCCAAAAATCCACATAGACACCATTGATTTAACACCAACTTCGCAAATTAAATACCTAGGCATGACATTCGACAATAATCTGAAATTCAACATCCGTAAGACCAAAACTATCAAACGAAGTAAACATTTCCACTCCTTGACCCGAGGAATACTTTGGTTTCCTTGGGTCCATCCTTCGTCCTCCATCCTCCGTTCCTCTATCACAACGGCCTCCAAGATTTACAAATCCATATGCAGACCTATCGTCGACTCGGAACACATAATAATGACTATTACCAACAAAAAAACCTACAACATACGGCAAACATCCGAACGAACAGCATTACGTACTATATACAAATTACGATATCCTAATAACATCCGCCATAATCCCTGCAATGAACTCCGTTACAGACTCACGCAAATTCCGACAAACGACTACTGACCAAATAGAAAGAGACCAACACTCACTGGACCAAAGCCTCCCGCAGACACCCACTCAAGACACTCCACGAATCACTATACGACTAAACTCCTCATAACCTGTTGATCCTACATTTTTGTTAATCTTTTGTATCTTTTATTATAACCGTATTTTTTTGTATATATAAAATCTAGGCTATCGGCTATACGGCTATCTATGTATAACTCCCGGGCGGAAAGAGTTATTGGTTGACTTTTTGTTTTCAATAAATATTTCTTCTTCTATAAATATAAAATTTTATTTAATTCATATAAAAACTATGAACAAATTTTATATTATAAATATTTTCGGCCACTGCTTATCTACGAGTAGTAATAATTTGTTTATATTATTTTTATTCTATCACATTGTTTTAAATAATAATAATTCCTGTCAAAATTAAATAAGTAATAGTTTTATTGTCAAAGCTAAAGGTTTTCAGACATAAAACTGGAATCATTACATCATATTTTCTCTTTCTAAAAATGTTGCAGTTCTGGCTGTATTTCTTGGCTGTATTTCTAATAAACGGGCTTTCGAATATGCATAATAAAATTATTGGAGAACTTAAAAGTCTTCAAAACATAATAAGCCGTATAATAAATGTTCTTTTCTTACATAGCAAACTTTCATATCTATTTTGTTTCATACCCACCATATTTGTCCATTAACATTTCACCATTAATTCTTAGCGTTCTCATATTAGCCCTTTATTTATGTGAAGCAAATTTACCTTTATGTGACAGTGACAGTAAATTTCAAACACATTAAACACTACTCATTAAACAATAAAAGTATATTAAAATTTATAATCTAGCTATATTGTTATATATTTGAGTTTTGTATCGAAAAAAATGATCAAGATATTTTGAATGAGCAGTAAATAACTAATGGAGGTTTAGTTGAAGAAGATGGAATGAATATAAATTTACGAAATTTACCAGCTTATGGCACCAGCGAAGGTATATGACATACAGCAAGAAAATATTTTAAGTTATTTCAAATTATTGCAATATGTCAAAAGGCGCTTCTTTGAGAATTTTCTGATTTTGACAAAGATTACATTTGTGAAATCAATTCTACTGAATAGTTTCAGCTTTTTTCAAATATATCTGCTAGTTCTTTACAAAAAAATAACCAGATATAAATTTAACCAAAACGATAGGTGAGCGCATTTCAAAGGACATTACAAAGCTGGTGTTCTAATAATTTGTACAATACTGTAATAAATGAAGCTGTGAGAAGGGACCGATTGGATAATGTAATGGAATAGGAATTTAAAAAACATACCCGGATTTTTTTGTTTGTACTCATATTCCCCAGAGGCCCATATATATATATATATATATATATATATATATATATATATATATATATATATATATATATATATAGGGTTGGCTCTGAAAAGAACCGGATTCTCGACGTTTCGGCGAACTAACATTCGCCATTCTCAAGAGATATATGCGGGTCAACCGTTAGACGCATACTTAGAGGTCGTTCGTGCGATGCGACTACTTATAGCTGTTTGGCTTCGGGTCATGCGCGTTGTGTGCGGTGCTTCGGTTCGGTTGTTTGTTTGTCTTGTTGGTCGTACATGAGTCTGGGGTGTCTGGGATTGCATTTTGAGGGTGGATATGATCGGTCGCCATGCTGGGGGCAGTCTTAAGGAATCGTCTCTCGTGTTCATGCAGTAGTCTGGTTTTTCTATCTCTATGGCTTCTCTGTATACTCGTGACATTTCGTGGCTAATCTGTGCAACAGTCCTTGAATTTCTCCTTGAGAGTCCATCCCAACAGTCCTTGAAAGTGCATCCAGTGACCGGTGTTTGTGTGTTGGACAAGTGCCGATGAAACTTTGTCTCTGTGTCTGACTGAAACTACATGTTCTTGAATCTTAGCAAATATTTTTCTATTGGTACGTCCAATGTAGGTTCGTTCACATGTTCCGCAAGGTATTTCGTAAATTTCATGGGATTCTAACGGGATGGTGTCTTTAACGCTGCGTAGCATGGAGGATATTTTCTGGCTAGGTTTGAAAATGTTGTCGATGTTGTGTCTTTTAATGATTCTGGCGATTTTGTCAGTTGATCCATGAACATATGGTAGGTATGCTGTGCTAACGGGTTCCTAGCGTTCTTCAGTTCTAGGGCTACTGTTCTCTGTACGACGGAAAGCTCTGGATATTAAGCTGTTTGGATATCCATTTGAAGAAAGAGCTTCTCTTAAGTTCCTCAATTCTTTCGGTAAGTTAAGCTGGTCGGGTAGTCTTTTGGATGGGGTGGTCAGAGTGTTGACTGCAGATGCTAGTTGTTTGGGATGATGGTGCGAAGAATCGTTTAGATATCTGTCTGTGTGGGTTGGTTTCCGATACACAGTGTGACTCAAAGTGCCGTCAGGTTTCTTCTGTACCAAAACATCCAAGAAAGGAAGTCGTTGATGCTTTTCTATCTCCATTGCGAATTTAATTTGGTCGTGTTGGGAGTTAAGATGGTTAAGGAATTTGTCCAGCTCTGGTCTGCCGTGGGGCCAGATTACAAATGTGTCGTCAACATATCTTAACCAGAGTGTAGGTTTAAGTGTGGCTGATGAGATTGCCTTTTCCTCCAAATCTGTAAGAAATATGTTGGCTATTACTGGGGATAGAGGTGAACCCATTGGTGCTCCTAGGACTTGTTTGTATATTTGACCATCGTACCTAAAGTATGTATTCTTTAAACAATGTTCTGTCAGATCTGATACATAGTTTTCTGGTTTTAATTTTGATCTTATGATGTTTAAGGCCTCAGGGACAGGTACTTTTGTGAATAAAGATACAATGTCAAAGCTCAGAAGGAGGTGGCCGGGCTGGAGTTGGTGATTTTTCAGTATGTCTATGAAGTGTTTAGCATTGCGGACATAGGAATCACAATCTTCGGCGTATGGTTGTAAACATTTTGCTAAATGTTTCGCAAGAAGTTGGACCGGTGAACCAACGGAGCTTACTATTGGTCGTAGTGGGGCTCCATCTTTGTGGATCTTTGGTAAACCATATATCTTGGGACACCGTGAAGATTTCTCAAAATACAGAGAAAGAGGAACCAAGAAATACAAATGAACATTTATTGAAAAGGATAAAAGAACTTGAAAAGAAATTGTAATCACAGAACAATTTAACTGTGAGTGAATTAGAAAAAAAATTCTTAATAAGTAAATTTAATGATACAAGTGAACCCACAAAATGGCTTGAAAATTTTGAGAAAGAATGTGAAAGGTATAATGTAACATCAGATGAAATGAAAATAGAAACTATAAAACTATTCCTAGAAGGTAGCACTATGGATTGGTACCAAGCTAACTTAATTAAACTAAAAATCTCTGACTGGTTTAAGCGGAAAGAATCGTTTATCCAAACTTTCAAAAGGAATAACTGGGAACCAATTAGAAAAGCATTTAATTTTAAATATTTTGATGGATCAGTAATGAATTATGTGACGAAGAAAGAACGTTTATTACTGGAGGCTGATCATAATATTCCGGAACAAACAAGATTATATCTCATAACTTATGGATTGCCTATTCAGTTACAAGATAAATTGGAGAGAGAAAGAATCAATAATATGAAAAATCTTACAGATAAACTCAAGAAATTTGGAGATGAGTTTAAGAAGAGAGAGGAATCAATAAGGAATGTGGATAAAGAAGCTAAAAGAAAAAAATACCCGCTTATAATAAAGAAGAAGAGAAGAAACCATGTGAAACATGTGAAAAAGTGGGTTTCAAAAAAAGATTCCATCCAAAACAATTATGTTGGAATAATAAAAAATTAAATAAAATAAATTTGAATAAAGAAGAACGGATAGATGAATTTATAGAGGAAGATTTAAACTAAGAAGCCCGGAGAAGCCCACACCATGTGCTTTAATAAAGATAGAGGTACATGCAAAGAACAACCACAAAATAAAAGCTGTATATGATAATGGCTCTACTTGTTCTTTAAAAAATGAAAATATCATTAATCTTTTGAACGCTGAATTAATTAATAACAAAACTTTATTAAAAACTATAAATGGTGTGGACTTTAGTAAAAATCGGGCGAAAATTCACTTAAAAATCGGAAAAATTGAAGATAATATAGAAGCTATAGTGATAAAAAATAATAATTTTAACTATGATTTGCTACTTGTTTTGGATGCAATAAAATAGTTCAAACTTATCCAAGACGAGAATTTACAAGTTAAGCAAAAATGGAAGAACGAATTAATCGACATAAAAAAAATAAAAGAAGATGAAAAATATGAATTCAATTTAGGAGAGGAGGAAGTTATCATTAATAAAAATTTTATAAAAGATTTTTGCAAAGAAGAATTAAATCATTTAGAAAAAAATAATAAAGAGAAAATAAAAGAAATAATAAGTAACTTCCAAAATTGCTTTGCTAAAGATAAATTTGACATAGGAACTATAGGAAATGCGGAAGCCCAAATAAAACTAAAGGAAGATAAATTCATTTCCAAGAAACCATACAGATAGATGTTTTTTTCCCAGATAGGGTTGAAATAGAATCCCAAATATCAAAACTTCAAGAAAAGGGTATGATAGAAGAATCCAATTCACCATTCGCTTCTCCAGTAACACTAGCTTATAAAAAAGAAGATGGGAGAAGAACTCGATTAGTAGTCGACTACATAGAATTAAACAATTTTCCTAGGATAGATGATCTTGTGGAGAATGTAAATGGTTGTTCATGGTTCACACCAGTGGATATTAACTCTGCTTTTTGGTCGATACCTATCAGATTGAAAGACCGGAAGAAGACAGCATTCATAACACAGAAAGGTCATTATCAATGGAAAGTACTACCATTTGGTTTTAAAAATTCTCCAGCCATATTCCAGACAGCATTAGCATCTAAAATTAGGAAAAGTGGATTGGAAGAATTTTGTGTCAACTATATTGACGACATTCTGTTTTTTTCAAAGTCATTCGGTCAACATGTAAAACACTTACAATCACTGTTCGAAACCTTAGAGAAAGAAGGAGTAAAATTGAAAATTAGTAAATGCAATCTCGCTTAACAGTCTATAAAATTTTTAGGACATGTAATAGAAAACGGAAGAGTTCACCCTATAAATGAAAACCTGATGGCAATCAGAGAATTTGAACGTCCAAGAACAAAAAAAATGGTGCGTCAGATATTAGGTAAAATAAATTTTTACAGGAGATTTGTAGATCATTGCACTCAAAGACTAGAAGCATTACATAAACTATTAAAGAAAGATGTAAAATTTGAATGGACAAATGAATGCGAAAAAGCATTTAATGATATTAAAGAATATTTATGTTCCTCACCGATCTTAGCTATTTATGACAATATGACTTTATGACAAGGATGTTGTCATAGAAGTAGATGCAAGCCGCCAAGGAGCGTTGATAAAACAAACACAAGAAGACGGTTTACTACACCCAGTAGGATATTTTTCCAAGAAACTGACACCTAGCCAAACGAAGAAAGAAATAATCTATCTTGAATGCTTAGCAATCAAGGAAGCAATTCGATACTGGCAATATTATCTAATCGGCAAAAAAATTTTGGTTACATCGGATCATAAACCTTTACTAAATCCCAGTTCTAAATCTAGAACAGATATCCCTTTGGGAAATTTAATTTTGTATTTATCCCAATATAATTTTAAAATAATATATAAAAAAGGTTCAGAGAATTTAGAAGCTGACGCATTGTCAAGGAATCCAATATTGGAAACTTTTGAGGATGAAGATGATTGTTTAAAACTCATAAATATGATAAAAATAGAAGAGATATATGAAGATCAATCCAAAATCAAAAACGAAATAAAACAAGGGAAACATATAATAAAAGAAGGCAATATAAATTATATAAATACAAAAAACAAAAAAATAATTTGTGTCTCAAGAAATGGGTTTAGAATTAATAGAGAAAATACATAAATTCTATGAAAATATTGGAAATAAACAAATGATACTCAAATTAAGACCCTATTATTACTTTAAAATTATGGACAGAATTATTAGTGAATACTGCAAATGCCAGATTTGTATAAAAAATAAATCTAGAAGAATAAGACCGATATGCTATTTGTCAAAACTGGGACCAGCTACCGGAGGTTTTGGAGGTAACAGATCGTCTAAGAAATACATGCGTCTGTTATTAGATCACTTTACTAGATATGCTTGGATACTAACGACTAACGGTCAAAATTCGGAAGACTTTATTAAACTAATACAGCCTATAGCAAAGGAAAATAGAATCAAGAAATTACTGGTGGATCAATTCGGTGCATTCAAATCAAGAAAATTCAAAGAATATATGAATAAACATAATATAGAGCTAATCTTCACTGCAGTGGACAATTCACAATCAAATGGCCTTAACGAACGATTAAATCAGACGCTCGTCAATAGAATAAGATGCAAGATAAACGAAGAGGGATGCAAAGAACCATGGTCCAAATCAGCACAAAAAATGCACTGAGGAATATAATAAAACAGTGCATACTTCTACGAGTATTCTCTCCGGCATATCTACTATACGGTGAAAACTCTGAAGTGATTCCAGAAGAATTGCAGAGACTTGCAAGAATTGCAAGACAGAAGAGAGCTTTAAGAAAAATAGAAAAGAATAGACAAGAGAAGGTCAGATAAACAAATTAAAATAGGAGACCTAGTCTTTCTCTGTCACTAAGGGAAATAAATTAAAGAGAAGTAAACTAGAAGAAATAAGAGAAGGCCCATTTCGAGTTAAGAAGAAAATATCAAATACTATATTTGAATAGAGGATAATACAAAACTAGGAAAGAAAGAAATACCATATAAATCAACTAATCCCATACTCTTTTAATTCTGGGAATTAAAAGAGTCATTAGGAAGGGGAGATATAAATCTGTAATATAAATTTTAAATTTAGGCGCCACCAACTAGAGACAGCTAGTATGTTACCAACACCGTTAGATTCAGTTTATAACTCATTATCGATCCGAAAGACACGTGTTACATTTATTTTATATATATATATATATATATATATATATATATATATATATATATATATATATATATATATATATATATATATATATATTATCAATCCTGAAAAAACTACATTTAATCAATTCTATTGTTTTAGGTAAGAATTGATTATAATCTTGTACATATTATCTTTATTATTTAATTGTAAATTAAATACAATCTATTGTTTATATATATATATATATATAATATATATATATATATATATATATATATATATATATATATATATATATATATATATGTATATATACTTTTTTCTACTGATTTCGGTCTTTGAATCCATAATTCGACTTTTATAAATCCAAATCGAAGCGAAATGTCAGAACTGTCAATACAAATTTAATTTTTGGTTTGGTCGTTTCCAAGGTAACATATTGCATTCTCATAGAAAGTGATACTTTTCAAGTCAAATGTCCTAATTTTATTTCGGTTTTTTAAATAGTTTCAGGCTCTTTTTACGTTTGTACATAAAATATTTCCTTGAAATTTATGTAATTAATAAGAAAGTCCATGCAAATTTGGTTAGTTTAGTGTTTTAATCGAGAAAATAATAAATTTAAAATGCTCATTTTCGTCTCTAGATGTGAAAATATTTTCATCTCTAGAATGAAAAAATGTCTCTTTCATGTAGGGTTAGCCCTGGAAAAAATGCCATTTTCACATAGGTATATCAGCAGAAAAATAAAATTTCCTTGCAAGAAAAAAATATTTTTTCGAAAGCAAGTTCATTCCAAAACCTTATATTTAACTTATATTTCTATGCATATTTTATTTCTTTTCTGTCGCTTTGTATATATATATATATATATATATATATATATATATATATATATATATATATATATATATATATGTAAATGTAAGAAAACTGTATTTCCTGTTTTTATTATTTTTATTATTGATCAATCTGACCCTGAGAATTGAAAAATAGGAACGCTTCTTTGAATTCCTAGTAGATTAAAATAAAATTTTGATAAATATTATTCTAACTTTGTTGATAATATAAGTGACGTCAAATTGATTTTATATATTTATATCGTTGAGAAACTAGATGGTCGTTTAGTTGTGAAACCGAATATCTTCGTTATGTCTGTGCAAAAATGGAATAAACCATTAAGGTAGAAAATAAATTGTTTAATTATTTCTATTATTGTTAACAAACATCTAATGTGTGACTTTCAAAATTGTAATACTTTCAAATTATAATAAGTTTTGTAATTTCGAACATAATTTTTGTTTTTTAACATAATTTTTTTTAAATATTTCAATAGAGTTTGTGTAGATTACGCGTGGGCAAATGTTTTAGTTATCGGGTCACATTGCGGATGAAATTTTGACGGCGGGCCGCATTTAAAAAATATATTTTAATACTTATTTGTATACCACGACCACGACTTAGCTTATCTAGAGAATAATTATTTTGCCTAAAAAAGTTAATCTCAATATAGCTAAAATATGTTGCGGTTGTTCTATAAACAATATTTTGTGTGCAACTGTGAAAATTATGCAATTACAAAAAAAAATGAAATTATTTAAACGTCACGGTACTTCTACTTTAACGGCCTAGGACTATAGATAGGCCTAGGCCAAAATGTGAAAAAATCTGGGTAATCCGGGTCCAATCATTTATAAAAAGAGCATATTTCTTAACTACGAAATAAATCTTTTAAATAATTGAGCCGTTTATTTTGAAAGTGGCCTAAGTCCATTTTAAAAAAATATTGAGTTGGCTACCTCAATAGTTAGATTTTTACTTGATCTTTTTATTCTGAAGTAACTTGTTACTAATATATTAAAAATCATTAAGATTTTATATCCCCAACATTTGCTGTGTTAATGATGTGATGAAAAAGTTTATTTTGAGTGGCGTAAGTCCCATTGAGAGTGTTTCAAACCGATATGGAACATATGCATTAAAGTTTATGTGATCTCGTAAGCTTCATATTTACTAATTATTAATGTGCAATGAATTTATTATAAACAATTTAATTTCAAGTTTCAGTTTCGATTTGTTAATGGATTCATATATGTCTCCTGATATACCATTGTAATTTTCAGCAATTCATTAATAATTTGTTTATAACAAATTAAATTGCAAAAAAACTGTATGAGAATATGAATATATTAAAATATCCCAAGAGAAAACTTATGAATCTTCGAATATGAATTACAAGGTAAAAATAAAAAAAACTTCCAAAAAATACAAGATCACAACCAAAACCAAACCTCAAATAGAAGTAATTTTTTGTATACCACCTTTGTATACCACATTGTTACTACCTGCACACAATAATTATTTTTAATCCATCCCGCATACACAAACTGGAGAAGATTGAATAATATTTAATAAAACAATATTAATTTTAATCTAAAAATTACTTAAAAACTGTTATTTATCATTCTTGATGTTATAAGATGAAAGTGTTTATCTACGACCACTATTGTAAATGCCCATTATTGTACAGTTCGTGGACTATGTAAATACATCATAACACACACGTATGTTATGATTGATAACACACACGTGCGTTTGGTTTACGATTCGTTGATTGGTTGAGAGCTGCACCTACGTGCTCATACGTTCAGTGCCCCCCGTGCCACAATTCAAACTAACGGAAATTGACACTGCGTACAGTGTATCATGTAACATACCTATATCTATGAGTTCAGTTCAAATTCCAGTTTAACCCAAATAAGTACTAAATAATAAGGTATGTAACCATTAAGAATGTAATTCTTTTCATTTCTTTCAAGCTAAATAATGTCGAGTAACAGTTATATATGAAAATACATCTGTTTATGATTATTATTATAATGTTAAATAAAGTTAATAAAATAAACCGAACCTAATAATAAATATATTTGGTACACAAACATATTTTTCTTATTAAACGAAAACAAATTAGAGTGGTCGTAGATGATTTATAGTACATAACTCGAGTTGTAAGGCAATTACGTACTCGCGGAATTAACTGTTCCGCTCGTACGTAATATGCTTCTTACAACTCTCGTTACGTTATATACTAATACATTTATCTTTATTTCAAGGAAAATTTATTTTATGTATGGATGAGATTTCTTAAAAATTGTAAACGTGATTTCATTGATTTTGAAAGTGGCCCAAGTCCATTTACCGCCAGGAAAAACATATTATTTTTTAAATAACGTTAAATATGCTAATTGGGGTGATAAATTTAACACCCTTAGAAACACCAAAACATTATTCTACTATATTATCTCTTACCCATATTTTTAAATTTTATCCAACGCAAACCCTTTAATATTTCGATTCGAACATAAATGGAGTTAGTTCACTTTCAAAATAAACGGCTCAAACGTCCTAACTCTGCAGGTCTATAATTTCAAGCTCAAATTCACTTAGTATGCTTTCAACAACGTCTATGGAAAATGGTTGATGATCAATCGAAAACTGCTTTTCTCTTTTGCGGAAGCTAGAAAATCTTCTAGAAAATTCTACACATAATCCAGTCATAATAATTACATATTCTTCAAATGTTCTGAATGATCTAATTTATTTTGTAATAATAGTTTCTAAAACAAATCGACTTTTAACTGAAATGTCTTTACGTTTATTAGTAAATTACATATTTATTTTTTCCCTACAACGCCACGATAAGGAGGTAAAAGAGTGATTATGTCGAGAGAAAGACAAAATCACACAAGGCGGTGAGGCCTAGTAGTCAAGGTGTCGGATTACTAAGCCATAAGTCCCTGGTTCAAATCCGGGGGGCACGAATACGGAAAAAAGCCTCCGTCCTCCTGTACATGGCTCTGGCAAAGCCATAACAGTTACCTGCCAAGAAACCTCCCATAAAATAGTGGCTCGCCCCACCCACGTTAAAAACTGTAAGGGCTCCCTCCACTTGTGTCTAAGATCTAGATAACAAGCATAAGTATAGGCAGGGGAAAGGGTCAAGTCAACTAGGACCGTAGCTCCAAATGAAAAAAAATAAAGACAAAATCACAAACTTAACCAACGAATTGGGCTGTGATAAAGAACATCTAAATATTTGAAATCGAAATCATGAGGAATTAGTATTCTATGTATATTAATTATAATTGTCCATGTATATTATAATTGTTCATGATTCAGACCCATTTATTGATTAAAATTAACTAACTTAATAATAATACAAGATGTGACGATTTCAAGTAGTTGCACGTTTTTGCACACTACTTGCTGATCTAAAATACAATGAATTGTAATTACTACTTTATCACTGCATTCTTCACTAAGCTTGTCCTTCGTTTTCTTCAGAACTCCCGAATGTTTGCTGGTTAAACTTGGTGCTCCATCAATAGTCACACTAACGAGTTTTTACTTGGTAATTAATACTTGATTAGGTAATTATTTACTTGTACAAATATACCATTTGCAGTTGTTAGGTCCTTCATAGATTCTATTGATAAAAGTTCTTCGATTATGTCGAAATCCGAAGTACTTACTCTTATAAAAATTAACAATTGAGTTGTGGTCTATTAATCAGTGCTGTCATTAAGAGCTATTGAATACCAAGTTATTGATTGTAATATTAATAGCAATTGCTTTTTCACATCATCATCAAAAGGTACATTCAATTCTAATTTACAAGAGACAAACTTAAATTTTCAAACAGCATATTTATTAGTATATCAGCAGCTGCAATCATGCATTCTTTAATATAATCACCATCAGAAATTGGTTTATTCTTCTTTGAAATAAATCGCAATTGCATAAATCGCTTTTATATTATCTTCCGGTTCCGAAAATTATATAGGGTCAGTGAAGTAATATTTTGGTAAGACACGATCACAAAACCAACTTGTTTTTTAAGATCTACTACTATCTAGATTAATACTACTCTATTAATAGATTTTTTAAAATAAAAGTCGTTATAAAATTCTTTGCGGGCCGCATAAAATGCAGGACGCGGGCCAAATTTGCCCAGGCCAGGTATAGATTTATCAGAAGTGATATCTATTACTTATAAATTATGTTTGGGATTTGTAATTGCAATATAATTTTATCTAATAATTACCGTTTTGATATTGTTATTGCATTCTTTGTGGTTAGTTTTTGGGTTTCGTGGGAGGAATTATTTATGGAAAAACAATATTTTTTAGTATATGAAATTTACCTTTAAATTTACATGTATTTAATTACAAGTAGTACAGTAGGGTATTTATGAATATTTAGTACAGTATTTTTTAAGGTTTACATTGTGTGATTTTTAATGGTAAAAAATAAGATGTAAATTTTATAGATTTATTTCATTTTTTATTCGAAATAATTTAAAAATACAGAATATTACATCATATATTTTCTTTGTCTTTCCTTCATGAACAAGCAACAAGCAAGTGAGCGTCTGTCTCGGCTCAAGGTTTAATTATCTAAATTAAACAATGTTATCATATTCTATCATATTTGAAAGATTGATAATAATTATCAACTCTCTTGTTGAAATTGGTGTAAAATTTTTGGAATTTTAGATCCTATTTTATGCAATGATCGCCCCAGAAATAAAAAACAATAATATTAAAGATAAAAACATAAATTGTTTTTCTAAAACAGTTTAATAAAAATATTAAACAGTATTTAATAAACATATAATTTTCCATAATAAAAATATAATTGTTTTAAATAAATTTGTAACAATAAATTAAATTGTTACAAATTTATTTAAAACAATTATATTTTTATTATGGAAAATTATATTTTTATTATGATTATGGAAAGCAATTTCAACAAGTAACTCCACAATCAATAAATTATTTAAAAACATTTTTAACAAAATTTATAATCCTATGTTACTATGCTTTAAGTTTGATTAACTAGTAATAAAATACAATTATAATAGATACATTTATAATTTATCGTATTTTATGTTTAGGTTATTCGTTAGGTCATTTAGTATGAAATGTTCGATTTCGAAATGAAAGTTTAGTTTATTATATCTCGATATCTATCTCGATAAACTATCGATACATTATTGCCATTTTGACTGCACCAAAATTATCCTGCAGGGTGATATGCCCATTTCCTGTAATTAGTTAAAATAGACATCCACCGTAATCGATTAATTGTTCCATCTACCGTAATCGACTGTGGATGCATCCTCAGACCGAATGTGCAGCCTGCTTACTATCTGCGAAAATACAAGTTACCTTTGGCAGTAAATATATTCTACATCCCCAAAGTACGTTTATAAGAGTATTAGAATGAAGAACGCGTGAGTGTTTTAATAAAAATTATGTACTTTCTTAAAAACGTTCTACATAATCGGTATGATTGAATCGTGGGTAGAGAAAGAGTAGTGTGATGACTTAAAAATAAACTACCGGGGAGTATAGATGGAAATTTCAGAGCGCGCAGAACTTCAGGAAGAATTGTTACCGGCGTACATAGGAGTATGATAGAAGTAGGGAATGTAGAGGAAAAAAAAAGGTGTGAGGCATATAGGAACGACATATAATATATTATAATATACGATATATATTTTAAGGTGTGTTTCAGAAATATGGGGTGTGAAAGAAAAAATAGAGCGAATGGAGGTACAAATGTTGAAAAGGGCGCTGCAGCTGGAAAAGCGACTCCGTGGTACATAGTAATGCAAGAAATAAATGCAGCTAAAATTGCGAAGTATGAATGTAAGGTAGTAAGAATGGGAAAGGCTAGCAAAGGAAGTGTTGAAAGCAGCTGCGTGTAGATAGCCCCTAAAATTGAAAAAATAAAAAAAGATAAAATGGGATACGCTTGACCAAGATTTGGCCATGATTGACAACTAAATAATTCTGTTTGCCCACATTCCGTTTAAAAGATATTATAAAAAAATGAATGGGGGTCTAGCCCCCCCCCCCCCCAAAATTTGATCATCGCATCTTTTAAATCATGGTTTGACCATATTTGCCCACCATTTTTTTTTATTAATTTTTTTTAGGAACCCCATAATCGATGTTTTAATATTAACCCTTTCACTGCCATGTCAATTTTAAGGAATAACACCCAGCGTCAATATTTATAAAAATGCCGGTAGTTATGCAACCCCTTTCACATTGATCACCGATTGATCAAAAGCGGAAAATAGTGTTCCTCTATAAACTTTTGCTCCTCCATAACTCCACGCCGCAGCGCCCGTCGGCGGCGCCGGTTACACTGCCGCAACGCCATAGGTTCAATCTAAAGAACTGCGTCGAAAAATCGTGAGTCCGCCGCGGCACGTTGAACGCAGACGGCGGCAAACTTAAAGGTGCACTTTTACCGTGCAAGCCTGCACATTTATGGGGATATTTTCGGATCGGGCAAAAAAAAACGATCGAAAAACTTTTTAGATTCCCGCGGTTTTTTAGATTTCCGCATTTGCCCTGCGCGAAGCGAACCCAAATTTTCGGCGATGACCATCGAACTCGCAAATTGCCGGCCAAAGAGGCGGTTGGGAATTTTTTTTCAGCATTTCGAAATACGCGTATCGGCGGGCGGCATCGCCGAAAATGTCAGGGGGTAATTGTAAAAAAAATCGTGCAAAAAAAAAAGGGTGATATGTTCTAATGTCGGCAGCTCGACGAGGACGGCTCGGATCGCGAACCCATAAACGCAAAAGAGGCGCGGGCGTCCGTTCCGAATCGAACGCGTGCAGTTTCGAGTCGCTGCGCCCAGAAACAGCGAAACTGCAGCGGACTGACTGACTGCACCTTCCAGCCAAGGCTAGCCGATACGCTTCGAACTGTGTGGCGGGCGACTCCGTGGTCGCAGCGACGCGGCGCCGGTACCAAAATACGCGGCTCGGCAGGGCCCACGTGCCGGAAATTCAATTGGAATTTAAAAAACGCGACATCCTGATGCCCCAAATCGACATTCAAACAGTTATAAGTAGGCGTCACCACGCTAAAAACTCTGCATTAAACACTCTAATTATGGGTGCGCAGAGCCAAAACACCCTTCTACAATCCACTGAAAAATCCAGAACATTCACCGGGGGGCTGCAAAAATATGGACGTTTTACTTTCGTTATTTGTTTCCTGCAATACGGCAAGTTTCGACGGGCATCGCTACAGTTTCAAACGACGCAGCGCGATGCCACTTGCATTAAAAGATAAAGCGTTCAATTATCTGCGGGAATCGTGCGAAATCGTTCCTGCAGAGCTTAAGTTGGCGATTTGCGGGAGTTTTCCTGGACGTCCAAAAAACGTCGTTTGACCTTGTTTGGCCATAACTTTTTTATAATACAAAATATTTGTAAGAGCCCGTAAATCTGTTTTTGTTTGATATCCATGAACAACATGAGCGATTCCCCAAAAGAAAAACATTTTCGAATGATTCCGACGATAATCGAATATACTCGAAGTTGCATACTCGAAAAATGCTTATATGTGCCGTGAATGGTAATGTGCCCATTTTTGGGCTGTTTATGACTCTGTGTATGGATAATGTTCATGACAAATGGGTAGTGGCATGAGAAGTTCAGGAAAATCTATAGTAAATCTATAGTAATAAATTTATAGTAGCAACAGTTTCCAAACACAGTGTCATAAACAGCTTAAAAAGGGCACTAAATTACCATTCACCTCACCACGGCCAGTTGTTGGTAGCTATTGGCCGTTTTACCGTAATCTTAATCTAATCTGGAATTATCTCATTTTAAAAACTTTTAGAAACCAAAATTAAAAAAATTTAAGACTACAATCAACAAAATATACCCAGATATAACATAACCCAAGAACATCTGTATCATTCAACTTTTCATTACCTACTATGCAGGCAAAAAATAATTTCAAGGGTGGGCAAACTGTTTTAGAACACGTGAAATATTTCCTTAAAATTCACCAACTGTGTCCTTCAATTTTTCACCCCGTATGCAAATAAAGCAGACGTCAAAAGTTATTTTTGCATGTGTGAAGATATCATCCTGAAAATTATCAAGGATCGCTTATTATCCGTTTGATAGAAAATCACAGGGGATTTGGCACATATAGCATTTTTCGAATATTTGATTATCGTCGGAAAAGTTCAGCAATCCATTTCTTTTCGAGAATCGTTCATGTTAGTCATGCATATCAAACTAGAAAAAAACGATTTTGGAGCTCTTAAAAATATTTTGTATAAAAAAAAAAGATGGACCAGCATGGTCAAATGAAGTCCTTCAACATCAAACGAAAAAAAAACAATTAAAAAAAATTATATTAAAAATCGATTTTGATCCTTAAAAATAATAATAATAAAACATGATGCAAACATTGTCAAACCATGTTTTATAAGATGCCATTCTCAAATACAAAAAAAATGCATTTTGGGGGGCTAGGCCTCCGATCATTTTTTTATAATACCTTTCGAACGAAATACGGGCAAACAAAACTATTTGGTGGTCAATCATGGTCAAATCTTGGACAATCGTATATACATTAAAATTTTTTCAATTTTGGGAGGCTACCTTCACCCATCTGATTAAAGCTGTTAGGGAAGAATAGGCGAGTGAGAGAAGAAACATATTTGAAATGGGTGGCTGTGTTGTTTAATTGTCGTTAGGGAAATTTAATGTTTTAATGTAGCATAAAATATCGATTGTCCAACTTTGAGTGAGAATAAGAGTGTGTTATGTTAATGTTTAATTCCAATAAAGGTTTATATATACTAATAAATAACAACTTTTCCCCTTTTTATGCGATAATTTATTGATTTATTTTTTGCTTAGAATCACAACAGTGATATAGAAAATGTCAAGGGTTACTAAATAACATCATTAGAAATCAATGCACATATATCAACTATTAGATTTAAACCTTTATATCACATCACATTTGTTTGTTAAAAAGTATAAAAAAAAATCATTCACAAAGTACTTATGTATCTTGAGAAGCATTTCTTTGACGGTGTCTTTAAATTTATTTTAATTGACGATAACCTTAGTGTCACCAAGAAGTATAACCTTATAAAGCGTAATGGCTATCGCATAAGTTACTTTAATTAATCAAGAAAAAAAGGTAATTTATTTCATTTTTTATTTTTTAAAAATAAAAGTTGTGATATTCTAGATACTGTTGTCGTTTAGGAACAACAACTATACCTTATCTTAGCTCTTTATAGAGAATGAAATGAAAAAGATTATTGTACAATGTTTTGTGTGTCTGTGGAATAAGCACTATTCGATGTTAAAAAGAAAATCGGGGAAAATTTCTAAATGGCTCCCTCAGCCGTCAAGCTCTTTTGCTATACAGGCTAGGAAGACGCGGAATATACCGTTAGATTCCAAATTAATTTTGTAATTTTTAACTATTTCTTAATGCCACCGTTTGAAAAATGAATTTTAAATTACCAGATGGACCAAAAATTTACATCGTCTCTCATGTAAAATTAGGTAAAATAATGGATTTCTTTGATAGTAGAAGTTTTCAACTTTATCGAATCTGCGAAATAAAATTTTCTCGGACATCATTCACCCCGGAAAATGGAAGGAAGCGTTGCTAGCCACCCCGAATTCTGGTACATGATTTGCATTAAAAAAAAATTTCCTGGTAAAACGGTTTGCAATGGAATGATAAAATGTGCTCCGCTAGTAGATGAAAGTTTACTCTATCGTTGCATGCTAGAAGAATTTCTTAGAAATGTAGGGAAATGAGAAACGCAAGTGTTTAAAAATTAAGTAAACAATTGGAGGGAGATTTCAAAACGTCTGCACAGTCATCCGCAGAAAACTCATGCAACATGCTTTAATAGAACTTTATGAGTTCTATTCAAATTTGAATCGAAAATGGCGGAACATTTTGAGATGGCTCTTCCATTCGGAGTCAATTGGTAAAACTGACAGTTTTTACATAATAACTCTGTGGCCATACATCCCAGGAAGAAGCGGCTGGTACCGTTAGAACCTAGATTTAACTTAAAAGTTTTAATTCTGCTTAAATAAAACTCGTAAATATTTCCATTTACGAAATAAATTTTAATTTTTCCAAGCTGAAACTGAACGAAAGCAAATGTTTCTGATGTAAAATTGTCTAAACTTTGAGAATCTTCAAAAAGAAAAGTGTAAAATTTTTTTTTGACGTTGTTATATGTTGCTAATCGTCGAAATCTGCAATTTAGAGATTTCAAGAAATCTCTTTGAATTTGATTTTAATCTGAACCTAACAAAGAGCGAAAAATCAGATTTGTGGTTTAAATTCTTTTTTTAATTTCATATTTTCATAAGCACACGAATAATCATAAACGGATAAACTTAAAAAAATTACATTTGCACATAACCTGAAAAGTGCAAATTGGCGAATCAGCAATTTGCACTTACAGCTGCACGTACAGCAAATGCAAAAGCAATGTGCGTGACTTTTTTGACCTGGAGTGCGAATCCTTTGATGGATTTAAGAAATTCAGACACTCCTCAGACTGGAAATGCAAATTTTGCTTTTCGCGTTTCCGTTTGAACAGGCGGAAAAAAGTGATTTTGCGAATTGCAATTTGAAAATTTGAAAAAAAAATGCGCCGAGAGAGGTGTCGTTCGAAAGTAGACACGTGGAGCTATAATTAGGGTTGCCACCTCTCGGGGTTTGGTCCGGAGACTCCGGGTTTCAGTGACTTATCGCCGGGCTCCGGGTTTAACTACTATTTCTCCGGGCGGCGTAAGTAAAATTGAATTTACACAAAATTATATGCAGTGTCGCGTGTATCTCGTGGAGCGACCCAACGCAGAGACAAATATTTGAAGCTCTTTAACCACGGCTTAAAACATAATCACAGTTATTGCAGCATTGACTGTGGAATGAAAATCAATTCGTTATTATATTTTGATTCAATTACTAGAAAAAATATCCATTGCTCCAACAAAAGCAGAAGCAATTGTTGAAAACATACTAGCACCTAAGTCTATTCAAGTAGTTCTTGACGAAGTTGAAATCAATAACGGCAAAGCAATTCCGTTTTCCTGTTCGAACAATGCGTCCAACAAAGGCAACAGAAAAATTAATGATGACCTTTATGAAGATTCAGACAACACCTCTGAGGCAATATATTATTCGGCGATAAAACATTATTTTGTACAACTGGGTGAAGAAGACGCACAAAATCATTTGGAAATTCGTGAAGGATAGTGAAGATAATATTCGAGACGATAAAGATAGTTTATCTTTAACCGAATCTTATATTCACTTTGTGCATCACATAATGGGGCTTATGAATCAGCAGAATTTACAGCTTGAAAATCAATCGGTAAAAAGTTCCGAATTGCATGACATAATGTTATCTCTGAAAAATAAACTGGAGAATAGATCAGAAGAACAATTTCTCAGTAGTAAAATGAATATGAAGATAAATAATAAATATGAAGTTTAGATTTCCTAAGTACCTATGAAAAACAAAAAAATGTGACTGAAGCGAAAAAGATGTACAGAAAGGCAATTGATTACTTATTGGAAAAGTTTTATAATTTTGTAAACAGCCCATTCAAATATTTTTCAGTAATTAATCTTAAGAACGAACATTTCAAATACCAATATTTTTTAGATGCTGCAAAATACGTAAATGTAGAATTAGATTAGCCGATAAATTACGATGATATCTTTCTTCTTCTTTAAAATATCATTCATTCCATCAAATCGCTCGATTTGCCAACTGATAAAAAATGGCTACAAATATTTTCCTCTGGTGTTTTCACTGAACTACCAAAACTTGTTGGTAAGATTATAACTATAAGTAATGCATATATGGAACGATTTTTTTCGATAATGGGAAATACTTGGACGGACAATCGTAACAGGATGCGGGTTGAGTTGCTAAATGCAGAATTATGCATAAAACTTAATTTTGACTTGAGCTGTCGACAATTTTTTCAAATTTTTGCTGTCAAACAAGAAATATACATGGAAAAATAAATAAATTATTTATTATTTTAGCATATTGCATATTTTTTTCTTCTTTACTTGTTCTAATTGTATATGTAAAATGTTAAGTTTGTGATAATTAGAAATTGTATTTAATTTGTAGCAATGCGAGATATGAATTTGTTAATTTATATAAATTAAAATAAAAAAATATTTATGCGTGTGGTTTTTTTTAGTTATCGTCTCCGGGCGAGACCCAGGTCTGAGGTGGCAACCCTAGCTATAATCCGTGAAAAGAGCAATACAATTCTAAAACATTTCACTGTATATTGAAGGTTTCGATTTGCTCAATTTTGAAAAATTCGTTTCGAGTTAGGACGGGTGTCGCGGCCCCCAGATGCGATGGATCAGTGCGTCGTTCCCATCGCCATATAGACCCTTTTGTTCTCTATTAAGAAACCGCCACCGATACGCCCAATTTAGACCAATTTAGCGAATCCCGTAGGATTCTAGCGGACGTCTGCCAAACATGGTTTGTTGGGCGTCCCGAAGCCATGCGACAAGCAAACTCCAAAACGAACTGAAACGCACTATACCGAATCGATTGGTGTCGGTCCGGTCCCGACCCCACTGTTGGTTATCCCAGGAGATGGATCCCCGCAAATTAGGTGGAAAAAACGCCTTTTTCCGATTTTTTGTGTTGTCCTAAAATTTGGCCTAGAACGGGAATACGATGCCGCAGGTGCCATATTCTTCCACCGCCCGTTTCGGGTAAACATCTCTCATCGAACGAACCGGTTTGCAATGGCAATTTTCCGTTTCGACGCGCAAGAGAAACGCAGTTTTTGAGGAAAAAGTGAACATTCAAAACGCATATACAGCCGCCCCCTACGGGAGCGGCCCTCGCCGGATGAAAATTAAGACGCGAACTGCATTTTTGGTAAATTTTTCGTAATTTTCCAAAGATCGTCATTTTTAGACCCCTTTTTTGTTCAGTGACGGCACGTTACTCGTTTAGTACAACGTAATAAAAAAGTGGCGAAATAATAATAGTGAGATTTTACTACTGCACATGATGCAAATACTAGCTGTCTCACATATACTCGCTATAGCACTGCGGAGAAAGTAGGTCTGGAATGAAACTTTCAGCACTGTTATCGGGCTCGACATACTCTGCTACGAAGTCATGGCTATTGGTAACCATATTATTTCATACTTCTGCGAGAACTTTTCCAGCCTTTTGAATGTTCATTTTTCCAAGATCATGATCTGTTGTTCTTCCTAGCTCTACCAGGTGGATTCCATAGGAATTATGCTGAAGTATGATGGGTGGGTGTTGGTTGGTTCAAACCCCCCGAAATATGCAAAATATAACATAAATATTATATTGAAATCAGGAGAGACGAGTAGTGACGACTATCTTCAAGAGAGCATGGCAGATGTGGAGTTTAGGTACCCTTGAGTGTCAGTTTTAGAAAGTAAATTGGTGCATTTCTGAAAACTGTGATATTTCGTGATTTTTTGCAAACAACTCCAAAAAAGTTAAATTACTATATTTTATTTGTATAGTATTTACTAATTTCTTTCTGATATGCATGTTCCAGTAATAGACAATACGTAAATTTTGACGGTCGAACCACATTTATTTATTAAATTAATTATATAACCTTCTGTTTATACAATTATACAATCTCGTGTTTTGCTTCTATGTCGACAAAAAAATGAGTTTCCTAATATTTTATCTATTGAGGATATAAATATAATAATAATACCAATAATATCTAAATATAAATTTGATATTAAAAATATTATGTTATTACATATAATATTGTAAAATACTCTACTCATACTATTTGTATCTATTTTTATTATTTCATTGTACTTTATTTTCAGATCATTGAATCACAAAAATACAATCACAAGCTATCAGAGACTGAATGAACCCATCGACTACCGAATAAAAAACAACTACAATTTTGGGAAATACGGTTACGGTAAAAACCACGTGAAACTTCTCCACGTAGAACGAAATGATCCTCATCATCAAATTCGAGAATACGAAATAGACATACACCTCCGTCTTAGCAACCAAAGGGACTTTTTAGAAGGAGACAACAGAGACATCATAGCTACGGACTCACAGAAAAACACAATATATGTGTTAGCAAGAAAACACGGTGTGAAGAGTCCAGAAGTGTTTGGATATTTATTATGCAAACATTTCCTGAGTACTTATAAGCACGTAGTTGAAGTTGATGTAATGGTGGAAGAATTTCCTTGGGAGAGACTGACTGCTGACGAAAAAGCACACAACCATGCCTTTGTGTATTCGGCTAGCGCTATTAGATTCTCCAAAGTTTCTCAAAAGAGAAATGGTAACTATTTAATTACATGATATATAAAAAGGTGAATGTTAAATTTTTCAACGAATTATAATATATTTGTATTATAATGTATTTGTACAATAATTCATGGAAAATAAAAGAAATCCTGAAAAGCTTTTACACAACTAAAACATATTAAAATCAATTAATGGATTATTATAATACTAGCACGGAACATGTGGTCTCAACATGTTTTATTTGATGAGTGATCAAGCTCGTGACTACTGTAATACAAATATATGTATATTTGTTTTTTGTCAGCTGATTCCTTATCATATCTGCTTATTATTATTATAACAATTTAAACTAAAGAAATTACATCATTTGCGCAATGAACAAATATTGTTATAGACTTCGACCCTAGTGTAATTAAATGTTTATGACATATTCTATTAAGCAAGTTTATTAATATTAATAAATCATTCTGCTATATAATTGTAAAATTCCGGTCATTCTTGTCTAGTATTGTCCAGTTTGGTCCAGGCTTGTTTAGATTTAGTATTGATTACAATCTAGTCTTGTTTAGTCCCACCCAGTCCAGCCCACTATAGTCCAGTCTAGTCCTGACTAGACTAGTCCTGCCTAGTCCAGTTTAGTCCAGTCTAGTCTTTTTTTTCAATTTTGTGGGACGTAGCAAGCACCCCTGAGTTAACTTGGCAAGTTGTCCCTCTGAAACCCACACACCATTTCAGATATTGCTTTCTGAACTAAGTTCCAGTTTTTTTCCGATTTTAATAAGAAGGGTATAGTGGTGCTAGGTTCTAGATCCTTTGGTAGGAAGTCCCTCTCTGTGTTCCGCCTACTACATATGAAGATGGTGTGCATCACGCTGTCCTCTTCCCCGCAGTATTCGCAGCAGCTAGCAACACATCTGCCTATCTTGTGGAGGTAATCTCGAAAGTATCCGTGTTCACTGAGTGCTTGTCTTAGATGGTAGTTTAGTTCTCCGTGTTACCCATTTTTCGAGATCCTTTATTAACAGCCTTGTCCATTGTCCCTTATCGCTTGCTACCCACTCCTTCTGACATGTCCGTAGTAGTTCAGTCCGTGCGATCCTCTTGCGTTCTTTTCTATCAACAATTAGTTTGATTTGTTTAGCTGAGTAGATGCCAAGCCTCTCCTGCACTAATAAATCTATTAGATATAGTCCTGTAAGCGTTACTAGTTCTAATTGCTAGCATTCTCTGGACCGCTGCCAGCTTGTTTGGTGGCTTGCACGCTGATAGCGCTGGCCAATACAGGGGCTGCATAAAGCGTTGCGGAGTGGACCACCGAGCACAGCAATATTCTCTTACAAGTCGTGGGTCCTCCTACATTAGATATGAGCCTCTCCAGTGCAGAAAAAGTTTTGTGAGCTTTGTCGGCAGCTTTTTTGACATGGTACCTAAATGACAGGTTTTTAACTATTATTACGTCTAAATACTTTATGAAACCCTTTGGTACGATAGTAGCGTCTCCAAGTTTGAAGGATACGTCGACAATTCTTCTCATGCCACTTAATAAGACTGCCTATGTTTTTTCAGGTGCCAGTTTGAGCTGCTTACCTTCCATCCATTTGTCTATTACTGGTTCTCGATCGTTCAAGATCGTCTGCGAAGCCAACAGTCTCTTCTGGCATCTTGAGTCTAAAAACCCTATCGTACATTATATTCCACGTGGGGCACATAACTGATCCCTGTGGAACACCGCTATGGATCCTCTTCGTAGAGCGGAAGCTGTCTGATTCGATGACAATTGTTTCGCTATTATTATTATCTATCAAACGCTATCATTATTATCTATCATCGCTATCAAGCATGGGCGAAAGCTGCGGCCGAAATAAACGCGTTGTGCAGATCCAGCGTAATTAGAGCACATATTCTTCTAGTTCTCCTCTAGTCAATTGTAGATCGCCCTTCCCTAAAACCGTACTGATTGTTAGCGAGATCTTTGCCGGCCATCAGTTTTCTTTCAATTCTTTGCAGCAGCAGCTGTTCCAGTAGTCTAACTGCAGTATCCATCACGCATAGGGGCCTGAACGATGTTGCTTCGTTGGGCGGCTTGTCCCCATTCCATAACAGTATCAGCCTAGTCTATTTCCAGATCTGCGAGAAAAAAACTTCTTGCAGGGTCCTATTCATGACGCTTAGGACGTACTGGGGTACAACATTGCACGAAGTTTTAATGATTTATAAAGGAATCATATCCGGACAAGGTGCCCTGCCTTTGTTAAGCCGATCACTTACCGCTACGAATTGCCACTCTTCGGTTGTAAATTCCAAGATTTCACTGTATATCGGTTTCTGCCAAATCCTTGCCGCGCGAATTGGGAATAGGGCACGGACAATTTTGTCTATCAAGTCAGGGTGCGGATACATGTTTGGGCTTCGGAGCTTTAGCTGTCTAGTTGCAATTTCGGAAGCAACTCCCAAGGGGTTCTCATCGATGTTCTATGTCTATCGTGCAAAGGCATCTGTAACTTTTTCCCCATTCATATTATTTTTTGACCATCCCCTGTGGTATCTGCTTCCAGCTGGATTGCGTCCCGGTTTGTCATGGACTTCATAATAGATATAGTTATGGTCGCTGAGTGTTTCCCGTTCAAGGGCTTCCCTCATCATGATCCTGCCTACTAAATAGACGATAGCAAGCGTAAGGTCAATTATCGCGCTCGACTCCCGCCTCTGAAACATTGGTTTTTCGCCTTTCTTTATTACGCCCAAGTCTACTTCCAAGATTCATTCCGCGATAATGTACCCCCTTTCATAATTTTTTTTGCTTCCCAGAGCCTTGATTTAGCCTTGAAATCTGCGATTGTTATAGCCTTGCTGGTTTGGCCTCTTATGCTATTTCCCAGCTAGAATAGTGAGGCTCGAATAGTGTGAATGGTCAGCATTGGGAGAGTAGTAGCAGCTATATATTACCAGTTACTTGATTGCTACCCACACAAAACCAGGGCCAGTGTCACTGTTTGTTACTGTTTCTTTGGTGTTATATATATTTATGGCTGCGTCACAGTTTTTATCTTTGTACCAGTCTCTTTACGAAACTTTTTTCTTGTTCGGTTCGCTAATGATTCTGACATATCTTGTATAGTTTTTTAGACGTTCCTGGTTCGTTGGGAACGTATAGCCTCCGAAAGCGCTCTCTTGATAGCTGGGCACGCTCCAGTGTCAGCCCTATGCCCCGATGCTCGGTATCCGTCTTTGCCACATCTGTAACATGCTTTTTGCCTGTCTGGGCCGTTGTGGTTGCTGGCCGTGTGGCTTAACCCGGACTTTTGAAACAAATAAGGGAGTGTGCGGGAACGACCCGCTGTGTCTTGTATCAGGTTGCGCTCGCGGAGCACACTGGGCTAGCAACGCGACACTTATGTTATGGGTCCGTTCTTGAGATATGGGGGAATTGTCGTGAACAAGATATTACTTTTCTTCTTAATTTTTAATGCTACGTGTATAAAAATAATGTTTCGGTCTTGCGGTGTGAAACTCGGTCCAGTCGCTTTAAAGTCGCGCACGCTAAGTACTGCACAGCTATAATTTGTTCTAGCTTTTGTTTTATTGTACATAAGTAAAGCGCGCATTTTGCGAGAATTTCGAGAGTGTACAATACACGTGTTTATGGAACGAGTTTTAGGTTAGTTGGTAAAATGAAGGTGGAAAAGGGGTTTACAATCACTTATGCACTAGGGTAAATTGTCTAACCCGTAGTTACACTAAGCGGATGGAACCGCTGGGGTGGAGCACTGATACGAAAACAAGGTAACTCTGAGTCAATTTCTTCGGGGGCAACAAACACAAATTACAGCACAACGAGTCCTATCTCACATTTAAGAAGAATATCAGAGAAGTTCACTGCGGCCCACTATTGACCCATTTGGTCAAGAAGCACATTTTATATTGGTCTTTATCCACTGTATTTTAAATTCACAGTCAAGCCAGTACACAGTGAACAAAAGCTCGCGACTCTATCCAGTCTAGTCTAGTCCAGTCTGCTCCAGTCTGGTGCAATCTGGTCCAGTCCAGTCTAGTGCAGTCTAGTCCAGTCTAGTCCAGTCTAGTCCAGTCTAGTCCAGTCCAGTCCAGTCTAGTCCAGTCTAGTCCAGTCTTGTCCAGTCTAGTCCAGTCTAGTCCAGTCTAGTCCAGTCTAGTCCAGTCTAGTCCAGTCTAGTCCAGTCTAGTCCAGTCTAGTCTAGTCCAGTCTTGTCCAGTCTAGGTTAGGTTAGGTTAGGTTTTTTAAATTCACAGTCAAGCCAGTACACAGTGAACAAAAGCTCGCGACTCTATCCAGTCTAGTCTAGTCCAGTCTGCTCCAGTCTAGTCCAGTCAAGACAAGTTTATTCCAGACTAGTTTTGTCTAATTCAGTTTGGTCCAGTCTAGTTCAGTCTGGTCCAGTCTGGTGCAATCTGGTCCAGTCCAGTCTAGTCCAGTCTAGTCCAGTCTAGTCCAGTCTAGTCCAGTCTAGTCCAGTCTAGTCCAGTCTAGTCCAGTCTTGTCCAGTCTAGTCCAGTCTAGTCCAGTCTAGTCCAGTCTAGTCCAGTCTAGTCCAGTATAGTCCAGTCTTGTCCAGTCTAGTCCAGCCTAGTCCGCAAACACAAGCTGGCAGCGGTCCAGAGAATGCTAGCAATTAGAACTAGTAGCGCTTACAGAACTGCGTCAAGGGAGGCGTCCTTGGTAATAGCAAGCATTCCACTAGTTGAGTTACTAGTGCAAGAGAGGCTTAGCATCTACTCAGCTAAACAAATCGAACCAATTTCTAAAAAACAAGAAGCCAAGAGGATGGCACGGACTGAACTACTACGGGCATGGCAGAGGGAGTGGGTAGCAAGGCTGTTAATAAAGGATGTAGACAAATGGATAACTCAGAAACCCGGAGAACTAAATTACCATTTAACACAAGCACTTAGTTGACACTATGCCATGGATGCTTTCGAGATTACCTCCACAAGATAGGCAGAAATGTTGATAGCTGCTGCGAGTAATGTGAGGAAGAGGACAGCGTTATGCAAACCATCTACATATGTAGTAAGTGGGACACTGAGGACACCCTACCAAAGGACCTAAAACCTAGAACCACTATACCCTTCATCTTAGAATCGGAAACAACTGGAAAATACCCAAAAAAAACATAATCAGTTATAAGTAGCAGGATGAGGAGAAAAGACAGAATGCTGAAAGACTACGGCAAAATCAGAACTCCAAATCAGTATGGCTGAATGGGGGAAGTAAGGTACATCATAGACAAAATTGTAAAACAACCGGCATCTTGAAGTTATGCTTGGAGCAGTGCCAAGATGTGTGGGTCTTACGAGGAACACTGGCCAAGTTGACATACTTAGTGCTTGTTACGCCTCCCCCCTCCTATAAAAAAAGTCCAGTCTTGTTCAGTCTAGCCCAGTCTAGTCAAGTCTAGTCCAGTCTAGTCCAATCTAGGCCAGTCTAGGCCAGTCTTGTCCAGTCAAGTCAAGTCTAATCCAGTCTAGCCCAGACAATTCCAGTCTAGTTCAGTCTAGTCCAGTCTAGTCCCTTGGTCCCCCGTCTTGGGAGGACGCCTATAACCCCGAACGAGCGCGTTCCTGGGTGGCTGATAACGGGAAGCTTACTGGCTCTGCATCCAGCAGAGTTGGAAGGGTGGGGTGAAATGAAATTTCCCTCGCGGACCAACAGGATTGCTCAGAGGAAAACAACCTCTATAACAAAAAATATCTATGCCGAATGGCGCGGGTGTATGCTGGCCAGCCACTAAAAAACACATGAACATGGAACACAAAAATGGCTACAAAATTACGGTGTAGGGATTCGGATACCCAGTGCCGGTCGGACAGGAAGTGGGCATACAGGCCCCCACTGACCGTCAATCAATGACTGAATGAAGTCCGCGAGCGGGTGACCAGGCCGCGGTGCCTACCGTAACGGTGGAAAATGCTACTGAAAATATACCACCGGAGGAACGTACAAACAACTGCCACAAGTGAATGCCCAAAGTCAGCACCAACGCTGTAATTCCCTATCGGTGGCACAGAAAGAAAGGAAACTGGCTGACACCTCTGGAAGGCACCTCTCGGTCAGTGATAAAATGGATCCAATGAAAAAACGGGAAGACGCTATAGCGCTCAACGTAATGGAGGCCAAGAGGATGATTTCAAAATACGTGACCGATAATATTAATACTAAAAAAGAAACAAAAATAATCTTTGTGAAACTCCAATTCCACAAGTTTTCGAAAGAGACAGTTAAAAAGTGGTGCACAAATGGGAGAAAGTAGAAATACCCACTTACGACATTGAGGTTCAAACTAACATTAATCCAGCAGCAACGACCATCTGCTCCACCCAGACCACAGAGGGAAAGTGGACGAGTACTCGCACCAACAAGCTGCAGACTGAAAATTCAAACCTTAACAGACTGGCTAGACATTGTGAAGAAGGTATGACATAATGGAGTTTACACCCAAACGCAGATTATAACCGGCAACCCGTTGAATACCAAAGAAGACGAAGTTAAAATCGTGCTCGTCGAACCCGACGACACGCAGATGGAGAGAAGCATACAAAAACTGTACTAACAAAAATGTCCAGAATTGCACAACACCACGTAAGACTTCCCAATAATTGAGCAAAGCACGAAAATAAGATACGATAAAGGCGAAGAAAATCTAAAACCGACAAGGATCATGCAAATAAGATATGACGGTACGGACCCCGATATGACCCTGGGAAAAACCCAGGACCCCTGGGAAAACCTTAGTTATTAAAATTTAGAGGTGTAACGAACGGCGAAGAAAAGATTTCACACAAATGTCAGTAGCGCGCCTACGCAAAATGGTGGAAGGCATATTCCACAAGACAAGCTCTAAAGTACACCTATATATTACAAGCCAGCAAATTAAGGAAAAAACGGAAATTACAAACAATAAGCCGAAACCACCGAGGTACACCCAGGCACTGATTGTAGAAAAAAAAGGGCGCATACTACAAGGACACATTTGGGACCGTAAAACATATCCTCGCAAGAGAAGGAAAGGATCTAATAATGGTCCATTATAACGAAAAGACAATAGAAGATCTAGGGAAAGCCCTCGCCAAAGCACAACCTGAAGTAGGCCTTATAGTGAGAAAGGCCGGAATTAAAGTGGTAACGGAAACATTGCACATAAGAGGCAGTCCATGGCAGACGGAAGGCAGACGGAAGAAAAAGAAGAGGTACTGACCGCTATAGAAGACAAAATAGTTAACCTAGAAAACAAAATGCTAAAGCTCAGCGATCTAAGACAGTACGCAAACAACACCCCAAGCCACTACACTCGTAGTAAAGAAGGAGGACGCGGAAAAATTGTTAAAAGAGCCTTATCTAAAGGTGGACCTTGTGCGATGCTCAATAGAGAAACGAATAAAAATCCAACGCTGCTACAAATGCTGGGCATACGAACACAAGGTGGAAAACTGCGACGGACCCGACAGATCAACTGGTCTGAAAAAGGGATGAGCCTGAACACGCTCTGTTCCACTGCCCCAGAAGGGACGCAGAAAGACAACGCGTACAAGACACTAGCGGCATTGTCTTTACAAGCGAAAATATCGCGGAAGTACTAGTCACGAGCGAAGAGAGCTGGACAATAGCCACAAACATGCTGAGGAACATAATGTCCCAAAAAGCGAGAGAAGAAAGAGAAATGCTAAGCAGAGACAATTGATTTAAAACACGAATGATACATCTGGGAACATCGAACACCCGGAAGAAATGCGCGAGCGATACCGGGGTGGCGCATACTAAAGCCGAGTGGAAAAGGGGGTATAGTAAGTGAGAGCCTCACACGCAGGCTGGTTGAGCTTCCCCAAACCACAAAAAAAGTCTAGTCCAGTCTATCCCAGTGTAGTCCTGTTGTGTCCAATCTAATCAAGTTAAATCTAGTCTAGTCTAGTTGACTTAAGTCTAGTTAAGCCTTGTACAGCTTAATCGAGCCTTCTCTATTTTTGTCTGCACTACCATGTAATTTTATCAAGGTGCAGTGATAATCTTGTTTAGTCTTGTCCAATTTTGTTTGATCTTAATTGATTTTGTGTATATTCATGTCTAGTACTATTTTTAAATTTATTATATAATTATTTCGTCTTCTTTTAGAGAAAATTGAAATTTGTGGGGGATTAAGGAACTTACGTGTATTAAAGACAACGCAATCTGCATTCACTGATTTTATAGAAGATGGATACAGAACGTTACCAGATGCCAACGAACGAATTTTTAGTACGGTCGTGTCTTCAACTTGGAATTACTCAACGGGCGAAGGTGTAGATTTTGACGTCGTTTGGTGGACCATCAAGGACTGCATTTTAGAAAAATTTGCCGGAGATCCGAAAAAGGGAATATTTTCTCCTTCGGTGCAAAATACACTTTATTTGGCGGAGAAAATGATTTTGGATAAAGTTCCTCAGGTAAGGAATTCAGTACCAATTATACTGAAAACATTTTTGAACTTTTTGTAGTAGAAATAGAAGACACATTGAGGGTCTGTCTTACACACTGAGGGTCTGTCTGTTCATTAAACAAATGCTGTCGAACGTCTCATTTGATGAAATTTCAAACCTTTCAACTAGTCATAGTAATTAGTTAAAATTAAGTTGTACGGTTACATTTATGGCACAATGTGTCAAAACAACCGTTGTTACTATCAACACAAAGCATTTTTTGTAGAATCGCACTTTGAGTGTGCGTTCTCAAGAATTTAAGATGAATTTGCAATACAGTTATTTGAAGCTTTGAAAAGATTTGTGAATTTATTTTGAAACTTGTGTAATAATAAAGAAGGTAGTGTTAGATCAAAGAGTTAAGATTTAAAATTTGCACTAATTTGGAAACTATATATTTAACGATATTTTTATAACTTTATCAATTCTTAAAAAAATATAATGGAATTCCAAATATTATGTTATACAAACATGAAGTAGTCAGTTATGGCACACATGTTGTAAATTTATTTGCTGAACTCTTTTGTAGTAAATATAGCAATACTGAGTTCGATACTGATACCCAAAATTTAAATTCAGTTATTACTGTATTCCCCCATTGGAAATTAGCCTTCTGGAAGTTTCTAATGGGATAATGATATTCAAAGACAACTTTAGTCCTGGACCCTCTTCTGTATGGAGCCCTCATTATCAAGTTCATATCCACCATCTTGAGTGTATACCAAACAAGTTTTTGAGATGTATGGCTAATAAAATGGGTTTACCTCAGGGTACATGAAATTATTCTCAAATCTTAGACAATCTTCTGGTGCATACGGCAAAATCTGCTATTTCTGCTGCGAAATAGAGCCAACTTAATCTTATTATACAAATTAATTTCCGGTATAACTTTATGCTCAAAAGTGCTGACACAAAACAATTTGAAATTTATTAGAATACCGACTTGTAATTGTGCCTTGTAAACCGACTTGTAAACTAACTATGGCTACTATAGTATCATATCTCGCACTATGAGACTGGGTGAGCTGGCATATTTTAAAAAAATCTCTAAATGGAGCTACTGTATGATATCTTGCGATATATGTATGTGGACTTTGTCTTTATATTATATTATACTGTCGTTTGTAGTTTTCCGAATTTATTTAAAACTATGTTGAACAATTCGACGTGTTGTATAAGAGAAGGGGGTTTATAATTTTATTGTGAAGCAAACGGAAGTTCATTTGTAAATTGTTCGATACTGTTCATTGTGAAATATCAACTTTTTTTTGGCGACTATCGAATTCAGAATTTCGGGTTGGTTAAAGATAATAAACTTTTTGATGTGCTGATTCCAAAATCTGGCTTTTTTCTTATTAATTATAATTTTTCAGATACAGGCTAATTCATTTAAACTATTTAGAATTTGCCGTTACTTTAAACTATGCAATAACTTTTGAAAGATTAATTATATCATTAATCAAGATTTACAGTTTTCACTATTCGATTCAACATCTCAGAATTAATCGTGAAACAAAGAATTTTGCTTGAAACTGTATGGACACAGCATTGTTCATTGAACGTATTATATTTAAATGAATTCTTAAAAAACTTTCGATAGATTAAAAAAAAATGGAAAATGAGAATAGCTTGAAAGTATAACAAATATTAAATGAGCATATCTTAAAAATAATCTGATAGACGAAACTGACGGTTCCTGTAATTTAATTTATATTAAAATTAACCTATGAATAGTTAAAAAAGTGCGTGCATTAAAATGTTTGCTGGTCTGTGCAATTAAAAAAATCATAGATTGTCTATGTCTTTGTTGGTTTTGATTAATATCTAGATAATTTTTTATTGGATTTTCATTTTAATTCTGAATATATGCAAATTTTCAGTAATTTGAAACTGTTATCTTAAACACGAAATCGGTTTAACATGAATAACATTTGACCGCGTAAGACTCACTGACGTTGTGAAACTTCTCAAAAAGAAAAATGTGCACCCAGATATTTCAAGCATTGCTGTGGAGTTAAATACTAACAACTGGACCCAAATACAAGTAGAAGGCAGAAAGACACGCAGACTACCCATGCAAACTAGAATAAGACAAGGCGATAGCCTAGGCCCTATCCTCTTCAAATTGATTATGGACGAACTTATAAAAAAAAAGGTTGGAAAGGGATACTCACTAGGTTACAAAGAATTAAAAGTAATTTGCTACGCGGACGATGCCATGCTGGTCTCAGAAGATGAAGAGAACCTACAGAGAATGCTCTATCAGTTCGAAAAGACAGCTGCCAAATACAACATGGAGATATCGGTAGCAAAATCAAAAGTGTTAACCATCTCAAAAGAGCCCAGAAGATGTAAATTGGCTATATACAACAAACCAGTAGAACAGGTTATGGGTTTCAAATATCTCGGCATCAACATCACGAGCAGCAGAGACATCCAAGAAGAAGTAACGGCTCAAACAACCAAAACAGCTTTAATATCAGGAGTCCTTAGAGATATAGTATGTCGAAACAAGCACATGTCCATTGAAAGCAAAGTCCGCATATATAAGACTTGTGTGAGACCCGTTATAACCTACGCTGTAGAAACAAGAGTCGAAAACTCCACAACAAAAAGGATTATCCGTATAGCAGAGATAAGGTCTCTAAGATCCATAGCAGGCTACACACTGAGGGACCACAAATGATACGAAGACAGTCGAGAACTTTTCGATATCCAAGACATAGTGAGATGGTCTCCAAACAGACGTCGCGAATGGAGAGATCATGTTGAACGGATGGACGACAACAGATAGCCGAAAATTGCAAGGGATGGTCTCCTAAGATCCAGGAGACCACCTGTATGTCCACCCATACGTTGGAATGAAAGCTGGAATTCATCATCCCAGCTACAACTAAGAAATTAGAGAACAAGGCAGATGCCTTACAAAAAGGAAAAAGAAGAAGATGAATTATATGAAAAATTCGCGAAATAATTTGAAAAAATTTCTTTGAAAAACTATCAACTAAGAAACTGTTTTTTTAACTTCTCTTCCAAATCGCAGCAAAATAGTATATTGTGTCACTAGTGCGGTAAGTTGTCAATTAGCCCGAGAGCGAAATTGGCAATTTCGCAATTTCGCTCTCGAGCTATTGACAACTTACCGCACTAGTTACACAATAAACTATTCAATTTTTTTATTCAATCCAATCTTGAATATTTGCGTGCGTTACCCATGTTATGGGGAAATTTTGCCAATTTGTGGTAATTGGGCAATTAAATTGATTAAAATAGCTTTTTTTGACTAAAAAACGTGCACCAATATAGTACCTTTAACGCATGAGAGTTAAAAAAGTGTCTGAAACACTAGAACTTAATATTGATCATGATAAACAAATTGTTCGAGAAAATATAATTTGTGATTGCCAAAATACAAATTAAATTTTTCGCGATTGCCAAATTGACAAGCTCTCGAATCTGGTTAAACATATGTAATTAAAAAAAAACACATTGCAAAGTCGTATTCATTTGGTTAATTTCCTTTTAGTAAACGATTTTTTTCTAAGTGATTGTCAGGTTTGAACGAAATTTAAAACAAATTGAAAAAATAAAAAATGTGGTTGACAAATAGTGCATTTGATATTGAGCACTAGTTATTTATTTTATACTAGATATACAAAGGGCTGCCGACCACTAGGTCCCTTGACCATATCATTTGAATGGATCGAAGCTGCCCTTAAGTTACCTACATTTTCAATAAATAATCTCTTAAAACTAATAAAACTCTTCTTCCAATAAGAAAATAACATTTAAGTTCGTTATTTGAAATCAGTTTTATCTAAAAAGGAACAAATATTAATGCACTCATGTATATTTTTGATTGATATCTTGGGCAAGTCTGGCAACAGAATAAGTTCCGACCCCCAGGAGGCAAGTAAAAGTGGTATTTATGCAAAACGCGTTACAAACTTTTTAATGATCTGTCCACCTCAGTCAAGGCTTACTTTTTTATCACGATGAATGTCACGAACGAGCATCGTTTGCAAATCGTTAAAACTTACAAGCGAAATCCTGAGTCGCTAGTCGCAACTTTAAGAGCGCTTACTCCAATTTGTGGTCGCAATAATCGTCCCACCAGACAAGCCGTGAGTACGACGGTGAATAAATTTGAATCAACATATTCACTATTGAATGTTCATGTGCCAGTGAGATAACGCACAGGTCGAAGTACTGAAAATATTGCAGTCCTAAGAGCTTTAGTTCAAAATGAACCAAAGAAGTCGATTCCACGCCGTTCACAAGAATTGAAAATTTCTCAGCCCACATTATTGTGAATTTTGATGAATTTGTGAATGAGCAGAATATGCGTTTTTGGACAGCAAGAACCCCGCATGTGCTTCATGAGACTACATTGCATCCACAGATTTCATTCCGAAGGTGTGATAAGGCCGTATTTTTTAGAATTTTAGAGTATTTTTGGACAGAATTGGATTGACTTGACTTTAGCGATAAGTGGTTCCAACGAGATAGTGCCACACAGCTGGTCAAACAATTGATTTAATAAAACGAAAATTCGAGCTCATGCGAATTGGCGCCGTTGATGCCGTCGAATGTTTATATCAACAATCCAATAACGTTAGAGGAGCTCAGGACCTATATCTAACGCGAAATTGTCAACATTGCGACTGATATGTTTGAAACAGTGACTGAATCTGACTGGATCTAAAGAATCAATGGCTGCCGTCGTGCTCGTGATGATCATATGAACGACGTCGAATTCCATACATAATTGTAACATATTTACTACACCTGGAATAAATTTCAGCCGGATATCTCAATTATTCTGTATTTTATTTAAATACAAAATTATTATGTCCTGATTGAAAAACCCGGTAGTAACTAGTTGAAAAGCATCTGAGGGAGACCTGTCTTATGGACAGGCCCCTGCACTCTAATTAGCATGCTTCTCAAGCAGGAAAATCGTGTGAAGCACCTCTTCGCCAATTAGCTGTAAGAATAGAAAATAGTTGACATTGTTATTCTCATCAGAGGGAAATTTCCGAAAGATATAGCAGAGCTCATGCAAAAGCAGTGAACGAGGTAGAGAGATAGTCCCCTGCACCAGACCTTCGAGTAAATCCTCAAAAATCCACTCTAGTACCATTTATAAAAATTAAGAAAACGGAGGAGCTAAGGCTCAAAATTTTCTACAATGCGTCTAAAAGTAAGTGAGGAAGTTCAGAATCTAGGTATAATGGGAAACGGACTTGGAATCAACACCTTAAGAAAGCCACTAACAAGTGTAAAATAGCATTTATGATGACAAAACAAGCCTTGGCAAATCACGGTTACTAAAACCAAGAATGTTATACTGGTTGTATAACGGTAGTTAGATCCATTCTGACTTATGGTTTCACGATATGGTGGAAAATACTGAAGCAATAACAGACCATGAAGGAATTATCTAGTGTTAAAAGATTGGGCTGCTTAACAATTACGAGATCGTTGAGAAACGCACCAACTACAGCTCTAGAGCTTATGATAGGAATTATGATAGGCTGCTAGGCAAGGATGAGAGCCTTTAGGTGCAGGTGTAATGGCACTTGGGAAGCTCTGGCGAGGTCAGGGCACACCACGATAGTAAATGTAATATCTGAGCCAAACCTCAATATTGAAGGAGACTCAATGCCAACAAGATTGTCATTCGATCTAATCTTCAAAATACAACTACGTTGAACAGAGGGTCAATTACAGGTCAAAGTGGGCTGGACTGGTATACAGACGGCTCCAGAAAGGACAGTGGAAATGGTGCAGGAATCTACGAATCATCGCTGGGGTATAGTTTATCTGTGCCCCTGGGAACATATACCACGACACTCAAAGCGGAAGTACACGTCATCGCGATCTGTGCCCGTGAAAAGGACTACAAAAGTTGAAACATTGGCATTTTCACGAACAGTCAGACTGTTCTTAGCCTTAGTGTGCCATGAAATGAAATCCAAAACAACATGGAACTGTCTTCAGAACCTTAAGGCTCAGAGAAGACACAACAAGGGCATACTTGGTTGGGTGCCGAGCCACAGGGGACTGGGACTGGTTGGAAACGAAATGGCGGACAAGTTGTCAAAGAAAGATGCTAACAAAGCAAAAATCAATGCTAGCAGGGACTCCTACATTACCATAACTATAGCCCGCAATGAAATCTATAAATGGGTGGCCACTAAGCACCGGCCACAGTGTGATAAAATAAATGGTCAGAAACATAGCAAACGAATACTATATAGAAAATTCATCGGTTTCTTTATCTGTTGTCTGCAACAAATCCTGCAACTGTCAAGGAAGCAGACTATAATTGCATTAGGCCTACCCACAGGACACTGCCCTCTACGAGAATATCTGCATAAAATGAAACCACTATGCAGATTTTGCTTTGAGGAGGATGAAACTGCCTCCCATATAATCTTCCAATGTGAAGCACTTGCACGTATGAGACACGAGCTTGGCATTACAACAAATAAGATCCCCGTGAAGAACATGGCACATAGACTCCTAGACCTAGTACAGGGGCTGGACCTATTTATATTAATGGAATAATGTAGGGAAATACAATAGGCCAATAGGCCGCAGTTTTTAGGGCTTCCCTCTTGGACCCACACTGGTTGATGAGAAAAAAAAAACATATTCTTGGAACACCATGCATAAATAAAATTTCTTAATAATTGAGATTAGGATTTATCATATCATGCATTTCCTTGTTAGTACATATTTTGTTACTTTTTTGTTATTTTTGAAGTGAAAACTTCTTTAGCCGCGATGAATGACATTTGGGTAGAGGGTAAAATCATACATTGCGTCATCGTCATCATTAGCTGCGTTCTATAAAAAAATTCAATTACTCAAAAATTGTATGTGTTCAAAAGAACGCATCTATACGAACGCATCATATATTTAAAGTTGGCTCTGAACGTCAAATTTAATACTCAGGCAGTTGTTGGCAGTGTTGACAGAACGCAGCGATTCTAAGCAAATATCAACCCGTACAATCAGTGTGCAATACAAGAACAAGTACTTTTACCGGATGTACTAGTATATGTACCTCTACCGGACTATTGGAAAGTTTTTGGCAGTGTTGACAGAACGCAGTGCTTCTTAGAAAATATCAACCCGTAGAATCAGTGTGCAGTACAAGAGTAAGTACTCTTGCCGAATGTACTAGTGCCGGATTATTTGAATGTTCAGATTATTGGATTGATTCGAAGAATTCATGGTAAATCACAAATAAGACGCATCCAAGTTATTGGCAACCAAATGTACGCATTGTGCGTACATTATGTTATAAATTATGGTATATAAAAAATTGTTTAAACTATTGCAATTTTTTTCTTTTCTTATTTCCGCGCGATATGATGTCTTGGTTTATCTGCTCCTAATATAACCTAATCTAACCATCCAATTTGTTCAAATCTGTAGCTACGGTGGCTTTTTTTACACGTCACTGAAGGTTTTATGTCAATTTGCCCCTAATGCGCATGCTCACAATGCGTACATTGTTGTCAATAACTTTGATAGGTCTTATTCGTGATTAACCGAATTGGTTATCAATTTCACCATTACAACTTTACAAAAAACTATATTTATTTAGTTAGTGTTTCTAAATATCCATTTCCTATATTGATTAGATCCTTTATCCTATCTGAAAAAAATGGACATTTCTTCAAACGGCGGTACAAGAAAAAGACAGGACGATGATGATGGACCGGATTTCAGTGATGATGGCACGAATCAAAATGAAATTTATGCATATAATGAAAGAAGGAAACTCCAATATAAAATTAATAGTCAGCGATATAGAGATAAGATTAAGAAAAAAACTGTTTCAATAGTTAGTGCAGAAATTTCTAAACATCGAACTATCACAGCTGAGGAGGACGAAAAAATTAAAAGTCGAAAAGAATATTTCAAACAAAATAGTCAGCGGTACAGAAACAAGAAAAGAGCTTCTACTAATTTTATTATTTACATACTGATAAATCCGCAAAACCAATTGTAAGGCATGTTTCCAAATTTCAAACTTTCCGTAACTCACAAATTGCAGGCCCATCAACAAGAAATGTGCCATATATCCCACCAATTCCTTCTGCTGAGCTATCAACACGAAATGAATCATAAATTCCAAATTCACAATCTGATTATGATGAAGACATTCACAATGATTCTTCTTCACAAGTTAATCATGTTCCACAATTAGATGAACCAATGATAACAAATTATGTACCACTCAAAATATTCCTCCACGTGATCTTCAAAATAATACTCAAAACATACATTCTCCACATCAAATTCCTTTATATTCTTCTTTTCAACAAAATTACAGTGCACATCGACAATTTGAAAAAGACTTTTTTGAAAATGATTTCGGTCACGCTTGTGACATTTGCGATAGACTGTGGTATAAAAAACAATTGAAATTTTTTGTCAATAACGATAAAACTAGCAATATTCAATTTATAAGAACAATGCTTACAAACGTAAATGTAGTAGAGGTGGAAATATGCTCAACTTGCTTAACAATAATTAATAGGGATCGCGTTCCACCACTTTCAGTATATAATGGATTTAAATATCCTCAATCTCCGGAGAATCTTAAAAATTTTCCATTAGATTTGGTAAAAGAAAGACTTGTATCTCCGAGAATTCCATTTATGCAAATTCGAAGACTTCGACATATTCATGGTCAATTTGGAATCTATGGACAGGTAATAAATGTTCCAATAGAAGTAAATACAATGGTTCGTTCATTGCCAAGAAATATAGATGACGAGCATAGCATTACTGTTTATATAAAGAGAAGGAAAATACACAAATCCAGCTACGTTTATGGTATAGTCAACAAAAGAAAAATAAAAGCGTGCTTGCGATACTTGAAAGATACACCTCTTTATACTTCTTATGGCATTGCTGTTGACAATAGCTTCTTAAACGGCCAAGATGATATGCAGGATGAAATCATATATGATGAAGATGGTGACAATGACATTTCGGAACAAATACCAATTGACGAAAGCTTAATAGCACACCTACAAACATTAATGTGGAACGACGAAATGTACTTGAGGATTGCTCCTGCAGAAGGTAATGTTCCCATTAGTCTGTTGTTTGATGAATATGCAGAAGAATTATATTTCCACAAATATACTTGGGTCAATTTAGAACTTTTCGTGATGGCCTTACTGTCACACCTTTTATGATGGCAACAAATGAACTTAGACGATCTGACAGACGAGGAATTACCCCTCAGCATTTGTTATACTTGGCCATCAAAATAATGAGATTGAGAATTCGAGATTCACTTACTATTGCGTTCAAACATGTTGGAAAAGGCACCACTATCACTAAAGAACAAATAGAATCAGAAAATTACATACAAGGCTGTATTCAAAGTAATTTGGCTTTTCTACGCTCGATCCCAAATTCAGCATATTATTGGTCCGAAAAGAAGAGGGATCTTTTTGCAATGATTAGACAGTATGGCAAGCCAACAGTTTTTTTTTACAATAAGTGCTACCGAAATAGGATGGCTCAAATTGCTACAATTATTATATATTTTTAAAAACAATTCTGAAATATCGTTAGAAGATGTACCAACATTACACTTCATACAAAAGAGTACACTTGTTAACGAAGATGCAGTTACTTGCGCTATATATTTCAATAAGTTGGTAAATGTTCTCATGAAAATTATGCAATCAAACAGATGTAGTCCTTTCCAAAAATATAAAATTTTGCATTATTTCAAAAGAATAGAATTTCAGCATAGGGGTAGTCCACATGCGCACATTTTAGCTTGGCTACACAATGCTCCCGAAGATGCACTTGAAAAAGATTACAATAAAGTCATCGATCTCATAGACTTCTTTATATCAGTATCTGCAGCAGAGGCATCAGGTAATATTAAATTACAAACACACAAGCATACGTTTACATGTTACAAAGTAATAACGTCAAAATGAATTAAAAAATGTAGATTTGAAGCACCTTTTATGCCAATCAAGACAACAATGATTTTGACACCGATGAAATTCACCGAAGATGGATTTAAAGAGTATAAAGCAAAATATAATGCCATCAGAAAAAAAAATAGAAAATTATGAATATAATGATTTCCAAACAGTTTATGAAAATAATAATATAAATTCAGATCAGGAATATGTTAATATCATTCGCGCCGGAATCAATAGACCAAGAGTTTTTCCGAAACGTAAACCTCATGAAAAATGGCATAATCCTTTTAATCCATTTATATTGAACATTGTTAAATCTAATACTGACTTTCAATTTATAACAGAAGAGTACTCGTGCGCAGCTTATGTTGTTGAATACGTCAATAAAACGAACAGAGGTGTTAGCAATTTACAAAGGAAAATAATTGAAATCATAGATGAGCACCCCGAATTCGATATATTTGAAATTACTAAAAATATTTGTATCAATCTTTTGAATCACACCGAGATATCATATCAAGAAGCTGCCTGGTTTTTATTGAGAGAGCCTATGTCAAAAAGTTCAACCGTAATTGTTTATATACCGACTATCTGGCCCATTGAAAGACAAAGAATAAAAAAGACCATGAAGGAATTGAGTGAATTGGATGAAGATTGCACAGATATATGGAAAGAAAATTGGTTCGACAAGTATGAAAAAAGACCTGAATATTTAGAAAATATTTCACTCGTGCAATTCGTTTCTACTAGTACAAGTACTACAAAAATACGAAGGGAGAGTATGTCAAACGACATGAACCGAGAGTCATACGTTATCGCAATTATGATATGGCTACTGATTTTAACGAATATAAGAGAGAAATGGTAACTTTACACATTCTATTTCGTCATGAAGAGGCAGAAATTCTTGAAGATATGAAATTTATTACATTATACGACGAAAATGTAAATCTTATATTACAAAAGAGAAAAGAATTTGAATTCAACATAGACATCGAAAGAACCCAACTAATTTGTCGACAATTATGCCGCGAAGAAGTTCCAGATGATAATGAAGAAATAAGAAATGCTGTAGGTAGACTTCCTGATGAAAACCCATTTCAGGAATTATGCAATGACCCGAATGCAGAGATGAATGATGATTTACAACTGGCAATGTTGAATAAACTTGGAGCTATAGCTAAAAAGAAATAAACCATAATATGTTATAATGATTTCTATGATCTTATGCGCCGAGCTAAGGAAGATCAACGAGAAATTCTGGTTCATACAATGCACCATTTGATACCTACAGATGAGTCAGTGCGAGAGCCGTTGCTCGAATATTTAACTGGTCCTGCTGGTAGTGGTAAGACTTTTGTAACAAAAGGAATAATGGAAATATACAATAGATTTTCAGATACAGATGGCATCTTCAATGCTTATATAGCGTGTGCATCAACTGGAAAGGCTGCTACAGCTATAGGTGGATCAACAGTTCATAGTGCATTAAGCATATCATTGTAACGGCTAATGCCACTTAATATTGAAAAAGCTAATCAATATAGAACTTTATTCAAATTTGTTAAAGTTGTTATTATTGATGAAGTCAGTATGGTTGCCGCTGAGTTATTAGAACAGATTGATACTCGGCTGAAACAAATCACGGGCCTGTTTAAGAAAGAGTTTGGAGGATTAGATGTCATACTTATTGGAGATTTGCGACAATTACCTCCAGCGAGGGCCACGCCAATCTTCAAGCAAATTAAAAAGAGAATGACTGACGAAACACCTTGGCGAATATTTAAAAAATTTGAATTGAAACAAGTAATGAGACAAGTTTAGAATATCCTGGAAAGATAAAGTCACCAACAAACATTTACTAGAAAAGGTAAAAAAGGAATGCGAAGTCGTGCTGACCATTAAGAAAAGGAAACTGAAGTATCTATGTCATGTCATGAGAGGCCCCAAATATAGTCTTCTAAGACTTATTATGCAGGGAAAAATTAAAGGAACCAGGAGTATTGGTAGGCGTAGAGTATCCTGGCTGAAGAACCTGCGCGAGTGTTTCAGCTGTAGCAGCACGGAACTGTTCAGAGCAGCGGTGAACAGGATAAGAATAGTCATGATGGTGTCCAACCTCCGGTAGGAGAAGGACTGCAAGAAGAAGAATGAGACAAGAAGATAGTCAGTTTGTCGAAATTTTAACGAATATTGGAAATGGGAATATTCAAACGGAAAAAGAAATACAAGTAATAGAATCAAGATTTATCACAAAAGAGGAAGCTTTTTCAAGAAGAAAATTAGTATGTCCTGAAGGAATTAGACTTATATTTACAAACGCCGCAGTAAATGAGTACAACCATTCTATTTTAAACGATATAGAAAATAAAATAACATCTTTCGCATCGGATGTTTTCGTTGGTTGTCATAATGCTGGACAAGAAAATTTCGTTAGGCAAAAGCTGCACAAAATGAGAGCTGATGATACTGGTGGATTGCCTTACGAATTAATTTTAGTTCTTAACCGACCTTATATGATAATTAATAACATAGATGTCGCAGATGGATTGTCAAATGGCACTGTAGGAAAATTGTGTCATGTGGAGAGAGATGAGAATCATGACATCATAAGAATTTGGATGAAATTTCCAAAATCATGTGGACGAAAATGGGCTGCAAAATCAAGAAACCTTAGTGCACGCCTCAATCTTGACGATGATGCAGTGCAAATCACTCGTCAAACATCATCCATACCACTTAATAACAATAAAACTATAATTGCGAAACGAAAACATTTCCCACTTATTTCTGCTTTGGCAATGACTATTCACAAATCACAAGGAGGTACTTACGATGCTATTGTTTACGAATACGATCGCAAACATCCTAGAGAATTAGTATACGTAGCTTTAAAAAGAGTAACGGGGATTCAAGGTTTATTTATGGTTACTCAAGAAAATACTTGGGACAGCTGGAAATTTTGGATTGGTAGATCAGGAATATCTCTGAATGCTTCAGACACAGATAAACATCACAAAAGATCAACAAGTCTTCGAGAAGATCTAATGTTATAATGTTATGTATATAATACACTACAAACGGTTATTCAAAATTTTCTTGAATTCATCTCTATCAAAAATGGATTATCTACATTTTCATTAAATTGCCAAAGTTTACATGCGCATGCAGCTGATCTTAAAAACGATGCTATCGTAAAAAAGTCAAATGTTCTACTTTTAGAAGAAACTCGTATGAAAAACGAAGAACCAATTGATATTCCGAATTTCAATTTTGTTGTAAGTTATAAAAGATCTGAAGTTTCAGCGGCGGGAGTAGCTATTTATCATAACACACAAGATACATCACACATTGTCACTTCATTTATGGACATTCATACAAAATTCGTTAGAGGAATTAGTGTTGATGTTTCTGATATAGGCGAAATATGCGTTGCCAATGCAATTCCGCTAATAGTCAATTCCTTTTAATTGTTTCCGTTTATATTTCGCCTGGAAAATCCATGAGACAGATACAACAATTTTTATTAGAAAATTTAATGATTTACACGAAAGAAGGTTCTGAAACACTTGAAAAAAAATTGGCGAAAAATTTTACGATATACCGATTATATTAAGTGGAGACTTCAATATCAACTTTGCTTATGATAAAAATCTACCAGTAATTGAATTTATGGATGAGTTATTTGGTTTGACCTTGTCTAATGATCGAAAAATCAGTACCACAAAATTTCAGTCTAAAATTTTCATATTTCAGTTATTTCAGTTACCATCAACCTATTGTTTCTCTTTTAGAATAGAGCAGACTAAGCCGCAATTTTTTCGAATTTGCATTTATTGCACTCAAATGTTTTCAACCAAAATTAGACTGAATCGATAAATTCACTATGTTTTAACCACACTTGTACACACAATAATTGTGGTTAAAATATAGTGAATTTATCAATTCAGAGAAGTATGGATTACCACGTAGTAACGGTCGCAACCATTCTATTCATACAACCAAAATTATATAACCGTATAAAAGGAGTTATTGCATTCAGTGTTTTTTGTATTGTCTTTGTGCAATAGTGGATTAATTTGTAAATTACTCAGTTTTATATCTATTGGGGTTAGTTTAATGATTAGTTCTATAGCGCTCAATGTCGCACACTATATAAGAATTGTTCAACTTTTTTAGGATACAGTTATTTAATTATTAACCTTATGTTATGTTCCAAGTTTATCTGTATAGATTTATTTTTATGACTATTTTATTTTATTAGTTGTATTATGGTTTATTTTATGTATATTATGTCCCCACTTTGACAGCTTTCATTTACTTTCTCGTATTCTTTACATTGTAACTTATATTAATAAAATAAAGTACATTATTATGTATATAATTACAAGGCATAAATAATATGAGTGTATATTAATTATTATTTCAATTTAATTGTATTTATATTTTGTACTAGGCTTGCGCAGCCCATCGTCATTTTTTTTATTACAAATTATACTTATTATTACGTCATTATATTTTATTTATTACGTCAATTTTTTTTATTACAAATTATTAAATTTTAATTTTTCATAATATAATTTAGAAATTCTATTGTAAGAAAAACTCACTCATTCCAAAGTTTTCACTTCAGTCGGCAGTGCCTGACTGCCTGCATTCTTTTTTAATTTGTTAATTTTTTTTTAGATAAGTCGTATTGAGATGCAGATGCCAAATAAGCACTACTTCCCTGTCGACATGAGCAAATTTCCTACTAGTATTGTGGGAACCGATGAAAATAATGTAGTTTATCAGCCCGTCGATAAACCGTCCGGCATTATCTACGCTGAACTATATCGCAAGGACATTAACTCGAAGTTGTAGTCATTCATAGGTCAACTTATTATTAATCGTATTTACACACCAAGAATATAGTATTTTGTAATTTTTATTTGTTTAAGTTAAATATAGTGTGAAACTAAACTAATTACAGATACAATCATACGAACTTGTTACAGCGGAATACAGCTTGAATATATAAATATATTCAACCTTTCCGAATCTCTATAATATTCTTACGTCTTTTTAAGACCGTAAAACAAATTTCATGTTAAAAAACAAAAAATAGCCCAAATAGCCTATTTTCGACAGCCCAACACATGGTTTCTAACTAATATAAGTGGTTTCCATTTCATAGTTCATAAGAGCAAAATTGCACTGATGAGAGATAGATCTCGAAAATGGGTATCTCGTCTGCATATGGCTATTCACTTTGGATTAAAGAAAAAGATCTGATCTTAAAAAACAGTTATTTATCTAGTGTCTTGTTTTAGTGTCAGGGAAGTGAACTGAGTCCTAGTGAATAACACAAAAATATGTTGTCTTTCAACATGAGATTTGTTTTATTGTCTTAAAAAGACTTAAGAAAATTATAGAGATTCGGAAAGGTTGAATATATTTTTATATTCGAGCTGTGTTCCACACTAATAAGCGGGTTTATTTGTTTACGATCTAACCATAAATTAAAAGCTTTTATATAAAAAATCAGAACTTTTTCCATTTATAATAATAAATTGTGTTGGAAAGTTTGTTGAAATTACTGCTCTGCTGAGTGTTTTATTAGACGATGAGCGAGTATTTATATTTCTAGAAAGTCTCTTAGGGGATATTTGATCGTTATTAAAGTTTTTGTTTACAAATTAATTAGCTGTCAGCAAGGTAGATACCCAAAGAAATAGTATCCTCCTGACGAGCACTTTGTTCATTAATCACTAATTTATTTATTTTGTACCAATTACATATTAGGAGTTGATCTTATATATTAGGCATAAATATACTTAGATGTAATAATCGATTGCCTTGGTAAAATGTTGTTTATATTAATATTGCATTCACAGCTAAATTTTCTTAAAAAATATAAATAAATTTTTTTTACATAAATTAATAAAAAAACAGTATTTTTTTATTAGTATTTAATAAAAAACACTTTTGGTAATAGATTTGGAATGATGTCTATAAGAGTTATATTATGTAATTACTATCCAAAAAGGGTTATGTTTTGGATTATATTCAAATGTTGAATTAACTGGTGTCGATAGGACAATGAAAGAACAATCTGTTTAGATTTGTTACTAGCTACTTGTTTCTGCGATTTAATTAAAACATTTCACTATCATCAGGCTACAAACATAAAATAACAGCTGTTAAATTAGGTCAGAAACTTATAGATAACAGTTTTATTTTAACTAGATTACAATCATTTTTAAAAATGGGGTTCTAAACATTTTAAAATAGAAATAATAATAATAAATAGATTAAACAGGCCAACGTGTAAGCAACATGATTTGTTAGTCCACTTGTACATTTGGGTATCATCCAATAACAAATCATGTTGCTTACACGTTGGCCTGTTTAATCTATTTATTATTTATATTTTAAAATGTTCAGAACCCCGTTTTTAACAATGGTTGAAATCTTGTTTATAAAACTGTTACTTGTGGTAAGTTAAATATTTTTATGTTCTGACCTAATTTATCTGTTGTTGTTTCATTCACATCATAAAAAAACTCATCTTTTTTTTCCCGTTTTCATCAATAACAATTAGGTAATGCGGTCATGTGTAGTAGATGAAAAACTTATTAGTGGTGGGCATTTGTGTAGAAATTACTACGCGTAAGTTAGTTTGTCATCTTTTCGTTTGTAACCAATAATTCTGTCAAATCTCAACCGATTTCTAAAAACGTTACGTCACTGTATTCGCAATGAAAAGGGCTTTAAAATGATGTGCCACAAGTGGGGTAGTTGCATTTGAAATTTTTAAGTTGGGGTTGCTAGGCATTAGGGGGATGAACATATCGAGTTGGTTTGACTGTCAAAAAAGCTCCCCCCAAGAACAAAAATCGACGGGTCTCGGCGAATTTTGAAATATTATTCGGTTTTCCAATTATAGGGGGGGGGGGGTCAAATTTTCGTTGGGATACCCTGTATAGTGTTTTGTATACAGTCTTTCAAAGATGCCTGCGTGTGTGGTGTCTTAGGACGCGTTTTATACAAAAAGAATCAACAATTGTCCGATGAATGTCTCTGTCTTTAAATCTGGTTGTTTATGCCTTAATTTCGTTATTTCGCGATACGATGTATTTTCATCTATGTGAGTTGTCATTTTTCGTGCGTTAGTCATAAGTATATGTCCATAGTCTTGGATGGGTCTGGATATAGCTTTATATATTTTCGTTGCAGTTTGTCTGGAGATTCCGTTGTTACCAATAAACAAACATCGGAAATATTTGCTCCGTTGCACAGCCATTTTTTTTCGTAGTGTAGCGTAGGCCTTGAAGGTAAGTCTATGGTCGAAAGTCAGTATTTAACATGTAATGTCGGTTGTATGTCCATGGTACCTAGATGGAGTAATGGAGAGTTAGGAGATATTCTATGGTTGTGGAACCATGAGAGGGTTTTGTCTTAGAGGATTTGTAGTTGATCTATGGTTTTTTTGAGGTTTCTGTGTTGAGATATTAAGGCGGTGTGGTCGGCGTATTATAGCACATATGAGCAAATGTTAATTTGGTTGAAAAAAAAGGTTGAAATTATAAATGTCTTGTAGAGGTCTTTGAAGAGGACTCAGGGGAAAAAGAATGATTAATTCTAATAATATAGATTCAACTTTGCAGAAAATTTTTGATTGAATAGAGTAGATATGGAGGGATTTTTTGGAGGTAACTTTGCTTAATTAATGTGGAGAAAAAAAGCAGCAGAGGGTTTATTTTGTAGGTAGAAGGTTTTAAAATTATTGCTGGAGATTAGTAGATGATGATTAGTGAATTAAAAGGGCCTGAATCTGAACTGGTATTTGGGGATGTGGTTAAGAACTATGTTCCATAGTCTGAATTTTAGGATTTGTTCTAGGATTTTAACAAGGCTCGAGAGAAGGGTGGCCATGTCATGTTTTTCCATCAATTAGGAAAATGTCTTTTTTGAGGCAAAAATTATACAGTTTAAGGATCTAGGAATGGCTATTGTCTGGGAGGAGTAGCTTGTTTTTACAAGGTCGGAACTAGGGGAGCTATTTTTGCGATACAGTAGAGCAGTTTTAACTACGTCGTTGCTTATTTCGTCAATCTTCGTCGTGTCGTTGTCTAGAAAAATGTTGTTGCATACCATTGTGCAGAAAAATGCATACCATTTCGTCTTATGGTACATCCAGTCAGGGGATCTTGGCAGCGAGGCTGTTTCGGTCTCTGCTCCCGATTATTTTACTTCTGCCCATACCTTCCTTGCTCAGCCTTACACTCGCTGATCTGGCGGCCCTTTCCACCACAAGGTGCAGAGGAGTCAGATCCAGCAGCTGCTCCAATGCTGCTGTCGGACACGACCCCAACGCCCCCGTGATGCAGACACACGCCAGTTTTTGATTCTTCTCAAGCTGTTTCCTCATAGAGGCCAGCTTGATTCTACTTCCCCACGCAACTGCCCCATAAGTGATTGCAGGTCTCACTATCATGGTGTACATCCATCGCAGGATTGTGGTGTTACAACCCCACGTTTTTCCTGCCAGATTTCTGCACAACATTAGGGCGCCTTTGGCTTTACCCACCGCTGCCTCAGCGTGTCTATTCCATAGGAGTTTGCTATCTAGTGTGATACCCTATATTAGGGGTCTCCAAACTTTCCAGCGTTAGGGCCATACTGATTACTCCAGTAAGTTCCGAGGGCCAAAACCATATTATCATTGTTGCCGGTGGTAAAAAGTGAAATAGTCCACTGATGAAAAGTCCGAAAAAGTACGCAACGTTTAAAAATATTATTAATTTTCCTGTCATTATCTGTAATTTCTAGATTAGTCGTAGAGTACGATCCATGAGTAGTAACGTGACACGACATCTGGTGCACACAAGCGGAAATAGGTAGTACCTTCTATCGCTAACAGATGGCGCTAATAGCACGTACAGAATAATCTCGTTGGTTCGAGAAAGTTCTGGTGTCTTCCACTCACTTCTAGATGGCAGTAATTGGAATATATAAGAAGGCTAGTGGCGCAACCACAAGTCAGTTCCTATGACACTGTTCCTTATGACAAATAGTGCGTACCTCCTTAAAACGTGTTTGTGCGGGTTTAAGTTTAAGACATCTTTGTAACAGTATTTTGATGTGAATTGTTGCTTTTGTGTGTGTTTTAGTAGTATGGAAAAGAAGCGAAAAATTGATAGTGAATGCAGAAAATTAAAAGATCAGTGGAACATTCAGTATTTCGTAATTGAGTCCAGTAACAAGGCGCTATGTTTGATTTGCAATGAAAGCATAGCCGTTCTCAAGGAATATAAGATTAAACGTCATTATGAAACAAAACATTTTCAAAATTACTCAAAATATACAGGATGTTTGCGGACAGAAAAATTCGAAGCTATGAAGCGCGGATTGAAATCGCAGCAATCTTCATTTACAAAACTCAAAACTGAATAAGAAGCTGCAACTCGTGCCAGCTTTCGTGTGGCTCTTGAAATTGCAAAACGTGGAAAACCATTCACCGATGGAGAAATGATCAAAGAATGCATAATTGCAGTAGCCGAAGAAATGTGCCCTGAAAAGGTATATTTATTAAAAACTGTCAGTATGTCAGCAAACACTGTGGCTCGAAGGGTAGAAAACATCGCTGAAAATATATCCTCTCAACTGTTCGACAAAAATGGACATGCTGAGTGGTTTTCTTTGGCCTTGGATTAGTCAACGGATGTGTCAGATACTGCTCAGGTGTTGATTTATATTCGAGGAGTAGATAAAAGCTATGAAGTGCATGAATAACTTCTTGATATGTATAGTATTCATGGCACAACTACTGGTACAGATATTTTTAAAGGAGTTGAAATGGCCATTAATCAAAAGAACCTTCGATGGAAAAACTTGAAATGTATTACAACTAATGGAGCCAAAAACATGAGTGGGAAAGATAAAGGAGTGGTCGCTCTTGTGTCAAAGGCTGTAGAAAATGACGGTGGTTCAAAACCATTAGTCTTACATTGTATCATTCATCAACAGTCTTTGTGCGGAAAATGTTTGGATATGTCTGAAGTTCTGAAACCAGTCATATCAACTGTTAATTTTATCAGATCTTTTGGGCTGAATCACCGACAATTCCGACATTTATTGAAGAGATAGGAGAAAATGACTTACCTTATCATACTGCCGTACGTTGGCTTAGTTGTGGGAAAGTCCTTCAGCGCTTTTTTTAACTTCGAGCAGTGATCGATTTTTTTTTGAATGAAAAGCATCGCCCTCTTACTGAATTACAAAACAACGCATGGCTGTGGAAGTTAGCATTCTATGTTGATTTGACAAAACATGTGAACGAACTGAATTTGAGATTGCAAGGAGAAAACCAGCATCTTCCTGATTTATACACTAATATCAAATCATTCCGGAAGAAATTGATACTGTTTCAATCACAACTACGAAGTAAATGTTTTTCACATTTTAAAACATGTGAAATATTCAGCCACACCACTGAGACTGAGTTTCCTATCGATTTTGCAATCGAAACTTTGAGTGCTTTGAAAATAAATGTTGATACTCGTTTCTCGGACTTTGATGCCATTGCGAATCAAATTAAGATTTTTCAGAATCCTTTTGATAATGACATTGAAACCCTAGCCCCGGAACTTCAAATGGAAATGATTTATCTACTGTGCAGTGATATTATTAAGAGCAAATATCAAAACTCATATTTGTTGGAATTTTATAAGAGTCTTCCACTGACACAATTTGATAATTTGCATAAATTTGCTCGTGGGCTGTTTTCTGTTTTTGGTACTACTTATTTGTGTGAGAAGACCTTCTCCAAAATGAAGTACACAAAAAATGTTTACAGATCTAAATTAACTGATGAGCATCTTAAATCTCTTTTAATAATTGGTACAAGTAAAATTAGTCCACAACTACAAACTATTGTCAGTGTAAAATTTCAATTACATAAATCTCATTAGTATTTCATATGTCATTATGCTTGTTATAAGTTATGTTTTTATTTAAAATGTATAAAATGTTAGTTGGATTCATTTCAATAATTTGTTAGTTATTATATACTGAAGTTAAATTTTCTGCATATTATACATGTCTTTACTCATTACAATTCTGTGTTTCTTTATCCAACTTATCACAAAAACAATAACAATAAGCCTACAACAATGTTATGAGTAGTTAGCCCATGACAATATCAATGTAGATGTCATATTAATAATAATTCAACATAAAATTAGAATACTTCAGTAAACTAAATTTAATTTGCTATAAAAAATATGTTCTCTAAAAGGAGTTTTCAAGTATGCTAGCTCTCCGTGGGCCGGACAAAATCTGTCCGCGGGCCGGATGTGGCCCTCAGGCCGTAGTTTGGAGACCCCTGCCCTATATGATACCTTATCTCCTGTTGGTATTCTATTGCCTTCTCATCTAAGAGTATGGGCTGTATTCAGTTTAGTTTTCTCCTTCTGGTAAATGGAATCACCGTGGTTTAGCTCGGGTTGAGTCTTAGTCCCACTGTTTGGGCACCCTCGCGTTGTGGAGATCTTAATGATGTCTCTTCCTACTTGTGTCTCCACTGTTCTAGTTCTCAGCATTTCTCCCATCCACCTTGAGATAGTGCTGTCAATACTCCTGCTTTCGAGGGCCGCCTTGACAGCCTCGAGTGAGGTGTTGTCAAAAGCTCCCTCTATATCCAAGAAGGCACATATCGCCACTTTCTTTGTCTCTAGTGCTGCTTCTATTTCATTTGTCAGCTGATACAGGGCGGTTTCTGTGGATTTCCCTGCTCTGTAAGCATGCTGACTCCTGTGTAGTGGTGTACCTACCAGCACTATAGTCCTAAGGTAATTATCAATCACCTTTTCCATTGTCTTTAACATAAAAGATGTTAGACTTATGGGTCTAAATGACTTCGGCTGAGCAGTGTCTTTCTTCCCGACCTTCGGTATGAATACCACCTTAGCCCTTCTCCATAGCTCCGGTATATATCCGAACGCTAAACTATTTCTAAAGATATTTAGAAGATACGGCATTAGTTCTCTCTCTCCCTTTTGTACGAAGGCAGGAACAAGTCCGCCCACACCTGGGGCTGTAAAAGGCTTGAAAGTGCCGATAGCCCATCTGATTCGGTTTTCCTTACAGATGGACGCTGCCCTCCTCCAGCTGGCCCGACATGGTTTCCGTGGTTGCATCAAGCCCTTGGTCTCCCTGTATCCTCTACATCCCGGAAAATGGGTTTATAGTAGGAGAGCTCTTTGTTCTTCATCCTCCGTGAAGGTCCCATCCGATCTCTTGAGAATGGTTGTCATTTCCAGTCTATCCTTCGCTAGTTATTTGTGCAGTCTAGTTGCCACCGGGGTGGATTCTGTGTTCAGGGTGGATGTTTTCACAGAAGGTCCTAAAGTTTTCCCTTTTTTCCCTTCTGATCTTTTTGTTGTAGGTGGTAATCACCTCGGAGTATTCTAGCCAATTTCCGTATTGCTTGGCTTTGTTGAAAAGCCTACGTACTTTTGCTCTTAATGTAGACAAATTTTTGTTCCACCATTTTTCGTCCTTATACTCCTTCAACAAAAAGAAAGTAACAAAATTCAAAAGAATATGTTTTAAAATATTTTCTCATTATGGCATTAATATCATGATAATATTTATTATTATTAAGCTATTTAAAGAGATTGTGTACGAGTAATGAGTGATGTTGGTTCTACTTCGAGATCAATGAAAATCAAATATTCAAAATTAGCCAATGTAAATTCAGTTACAAATTTCATTTACATGTAACCCTTTGCTCGAAAGTGTATGTTTCATCCAAATCTCTATAATTATTGTATAATCAAATAAATATATAATCATCAAACATATCTTTATATAATCCGATTGAATAGCTCGATTTGTGTTTTTTTTTTCTAGAATATCTGAAGTAAAAATTAAAATATATATTGTACGTAATTCAAATTCATTTTAATATTACCTAACATTAACATTTTTAATATCGATAAATTGTAAACAAAAAATAATAAATGCAAATGGATTATTAGCTAAAGTAGTTTATGATTCACCCGAGGATTTAGGTTAGCAACTCATTATTGTTATCAGAAACTAGTTTAAGCCTGATAATAAGTGTATAACAAAAATATTTTGCATTTAAAAAATATGTTCCTATTACTTTATTTCAAAAATATGTTTGTATTGGAGCTTCCACAATAGATAGATATTTTTGCAATATATCGTTAAATACCTTTTGAAGATCTGAAAAGCTGAAAGTTTATTAATTTCTACGGAATCTTAAAATAACGAGTTGGTAGATTGATTTTTTTCGGTAGGATAACGCTATAGCACACATTGTATGTTGAATGCAATTGAATTATTTTGTGAATTTCTCAATGGAAGAGGAGTTTTTTCTCGCATTTCTCGGATTATACAATTATCTATAAACTATTACCACATCTAACAAATACATCTAACATATATATATATATATATATATATATATATATATATATATATATATATATATATATATATATATATATATATATATATATATATATATCCATGATTCGATAGTATGGAAAAATGTCAGGAGTGATCATAATAACAGCGCATGGGTTAATAAAAAATATATCTCCAAGGAAAAAGAGTTGAGAGAGGATGTCAAGAGATGGAGACAGAGCGGAGGAACTCCAGGTAGATTAAAAAATATGAGGGACCAAATGAAAGAACTTGTGAAGAACAAAAAAGGAACGTGGCAAAGAAAACAAATGGAGGAGGCTAGGAAGCTCAATAGTGAAAGAGAAATATGGAAGTTTATTGCCAAAAATGTGGAAAAAGCAATCCGGAAAGTTAATGAAATTAAGATGGAAAGATGGAGAGCACATTTTATGCAGTTGCTGGACGGAGAAGAAGGCAAGGGAGCAGAGTAGACAGTGGAATAGGACGGAAAAGAAGAAGAAGACCATCGACCAGAAATTATGTGGGAAGAAATGGGGCAAGTGCTGGGTGGGCTGAAAAGAAGAAAAGCGACAGGTCCGGATGGAATCCCAAATGAAGCATGGAAACTAGCAACAGTGTCAATACAAAAAAAACTCCACGAATTATTCAACAAGATTTCCAAAAGACATCAATCAATTCCAGAAAGCTGGAGGAAAGGGGACATCGTACCAATTTTCAAAGCAGGAAATATGGGAGAAGCAGAAAATTACAGAGGCATCGCACTGATGGATACATCATATAAGATATATGCAAAAGTAGTGGCAATGAAAATACAGGAAGAAATTGAGGAAAAGGAAGTGATTCCGGAAGTACAAAGGGGATTCAGAAAAGGGAGGGAAACAACGGACCAGCTGGTTACCTTAAAATACGTAATAGAGCAAGAGCTGGCACAGAAAGGTGGAAAGGTGTATGCTGTATTCATAGATCTTAAAGCGGCATATGACACAGTAAACCGAAACATGCTATGGGAAATGATGAGAACAAAAGGAATCAGTGGGTGGCTAGTGAAGGCGGTTTTTTACAGATCTATATGGCAAGGCAATAAGTGAAAAAAAATCCGAAAGATTCTGGGTTAAGAAAGGGTTAAAGCAAGGTTGTCCACTTAGCCCTGTCCTATTTAATTTTTATAAATGACTTAGAAAAAGTTTTAAAAAATGGGCAGGCAGGAGGAGTGGTAATAGGTAGGATGAAAGTGTGGTCTCTAGCTTACGCGGATGACATAGTTGCTCTAGCAAGAACAAAAGGGGAAATGAAATAGACGATTGGAAGGATTAAAAGATATTTTGAGAAAAGAATGTTAAGTGTGAATATAGAGAAGACTAAGTGGATGGTGTTTAGAAAGGAAGTTGGTAAGAAAGAGGAAAGCTTGATGTGGGGGGAAGAGGTTATAGAGCAGGTTAGCAGGTTCAAATACTTGGGATTTATGTTTGGTTGTAATGGGTCCAATGATGAGCACATCAAGTTCGTTTGTAAGAAAGCATGGGTGGCTGCTAATAGGTTTTGGAATGCTTGGAAAGATAAATTTGAAGATAGTTTCGTGGCAAAAATGAAAGTGTGGAAAGCGTGTGTTCCGAGTATTTTGTTGTATGGAGCGGAAATATGGGGTATGAACGAAATGGAACAAGTAGAAAAGGTACAACTTCAGTTTATAAAAAGAGCGTTGAAATTAGACAGGAGTACGCCGGGGTACCTGGTGCTACAAAAGGCGAATGTGTATAAAGTTGCAGTAGAAGCATCAGTGAGAGTGGCAAGTTTCGAAAGGAAAGTGTATAGCTTAGGGAATGAAAGGATAGTGAAAGAGGTGTTCTATAGTTTAAGGAAGGAAGGTGTCCGAGGGGGATTAGACTAACAAAATGGGAAAATGAATGAAAAAAAATCTATTAACGAGAAGGTTGGTCGAAAGAAGAGGTAGAAAGGATGAATAGGGAAGGCGTAAAGTGTAAAAAATTGTTGGGTGAAAGGAGTAGGGAGATAGAGCTGCAGATACGACAAAGCCGTATACACGAAAGCAGATACAATCGGGAGTACAACAAGGTACAAGTGTACGGCAGACTCCCTTTGTACCTAAGCAGAGGGTCTAGCGGTAGCCAAAATAGGATAGCCAGGTTTCGGTGCGGCAACGAAGAAAAGGGAAGAAGGTACTGGATGAATGAAAGGGAGAATGTGTGTAACATATGCGGAGAGGGTACTGACAGGTGGGCACATTGGATGGAAGAGTGCAAAGGGCTAACATGGGAAGAAGGAAAGAAAAATAAATGTAAAGACTGGGAAGCGTGCATGGACGAGTCAGGTAGCGGGTGGCCCATAATGCGGGAAATTTTAGAGCGAAAGGCAGTGATTGTGGAAAGAGTTTAGGGAGAAAAGTTAGTGCGGGCGAAGAAATATTGTTTTTTTTTTGTTTCTTTAAAGTGTAGTTTTTTTTAAGTTTGAGTATTTGGAGTATTTTTGGTCGGGTTATTAGTTATGTTCTGTTTTTTTGTGCTTTTTTTATTGTTTCCTCGTGTTTTTTTTTTTGTTGTTTTTGTTTTATTTTGATATGTTGTATTGTTAGTCTTATAGTAATTGTTGTAAATATGCCAATAAAGGTAAATAATATATATAAATATATATATATATATATATATATATATATATATATATATATATATATATATATATATATATATATATATATATATATACGATTTGTCAATAAACATTGATCCGGTTAGTGCTGAGTGCAAAAGTAACGTTTGCAAAATTCTGACACAAAACCATTTGTTTGGTTTGTCTAGCGTTGTAGCAAGAGCGGGTAGAAACGATCGTTAGTTAAAGAGTAAATGATTTGTATTTTTACTACACATACGGTAGAATTCGGGTAATACGTTCAACAAAAAAAAACTCGAACTCTTCTTCGGTCGACGTTTCGATTTATTAATTAAATCTTTTTCAATACTTACAAAATTGTTTCAGAAATAACATAAAATCAAGATGTTTTAAATTACTTACAAAGAAGGTGATAAACAATTTATTAAGACCCATAACATCATATAACATTGACAAAAAGTTGTAGATTAAAGCGAGCCATGGTCAATTTAATTACGGTGTTTAAAAATTATTATTTTATTTGCAAAATGTCGGACACCAAACCGATCGGCACAGCACGAGGAAACCAACAAAAAGTTTTCGATCTATTGAAATAAATTTTAGTTGAAAAAAACTGCGAAGATGCGCATTGGGAACGATAGTGACGTCGGTGACATTGGAAGGACAACAAAGTCACGAGCACACTGGAAAAAGAATATTAAGACGTAAAAGTCGTCTAGAATATTATATCAGGTGGAACCACTAGAGAACACAAACCGCAGCTAAAACAGAAAATAAGTAGCAATACAGAAAACCATTCATCCAATTAACTGTGTCTAGACGTCGCCCAAGTCCTAAGCCAAGCGTACATTTTGCTCAACCCGCCCATGTCATTCCTTGAGTTCATGGCTGCACCGGTGTTATAAATAAAACACATTTCTAAGAAGGGTTTCTTAGATAGACGTGGCTCCCTTGCGAGGACTTTTAGGTAATCATAATTGACCCTATGGTCCTTGTCATTACAATGTGTTGCTAAGGCACAAGAGTGGAGTTTTAGTCTGCAATCAGTTCTTTGATTGGCCAGTCTGGAGCATAATCTTGGGCCGGTCTGGCCAACGTATACCAGCTCACACTCAGCACAAAGTATACGATAGACTACATTTGATTGCATTAATATGGGGGTTAGTCTTTAAGGTGACTGAAAGATCCATATAATGGCTGGGCTTTTGTTCTTAAAAATCGATTTCATCCTGAGGGACAGTGATTCTACAAAGCGTAAGCTCTTGAATATTTTAGTATCGTCCACTGCGACCACCTCAGCAAAAGTTTGTATTGTAGAATTGGAAAACAATAACTTCCTAAGTACAGTTGTTGGGTAGCTGTTCTTCTTTAGGATATTTTAGCAATCTATCTATACTATCGTTACGAAGATCTGGATGTAAAATCTTAAAAATTCTGGTCTTTACACCCAAAACTACATTCAGCTTGTTCTGCAGAGGAGCACTGGACAAATAATTAAGGGATCAGCCCGAACTTGTGGGTTTCTAGTATGAATCTAATTTGATACGGTTGTCATTTGTCCTGATGATCAGGGAGTCAAGAAAAAGTACATTATTATAATGTTCAGATTCAATTGTAAAGGTAAGATATTCATTATAAGAATTGAAGGCACTTAGGACCTCAGTTTTGGACCCGTGCGGGATGGCACAGACAAAATCATCCACATATTGCCACAAAAAACTGATTTCGAAATTAAGTTCCAAAGCATCCTTGATTAAAGAGTTCATAACAATCGCCGCTGCCACCGGAAAGAAGCGTGATCCCGTGATAGGGGTTCCGAAAATCTGAAGGAAAAACTTATTTTCAAACAAAAATAAGTCGTATCAAAAATGAAATCAATAACCTTGCAGGGTATTTTGTAAGATGGACGAATCAATTCCCAAGTTGATTTAATAATATCCAAAAATAATTTTGACGGTATATTTATTCCGTCGTTAAATTATTTTTCATATTATTCTAGTGTTAATGTATTTTCATAATATAAATTTTATATATTGCTCCCTGTTGAAAATAGGGCTAATACGTCCCTGTTAGTAGTTTTGTAAAGAGGGGTCTCGTGCGCAGGCGGTGTGCGCACCAACGCTTGAGCGCCATTACTACTATAATCAATAACTGGCAAGTTTTGTTTTTATGACCTAACCTCATGATATATATTTTTCATTGTTCACTGATTCAATTTTTTTTTGTACCTGAAGGAGCAGTTATTCAAAGTGTCAAAGCGATAACCAATGTTCTCAGATTAACTATTCCATTCACCTAATTCTTTTGCCAGCATCATAAGACTTTTTTGGTGCAAATATAAGTTTTAATTCGCACGTAACATCAAAAGCTCGCGGTAAACCAATCGCGAGTTCTCACATTGGTCCTTCGAACCGGATTGCTTAAAATTACGAAGTTTTCCAGTGTTAATTTTTATTATTACATTTGAGTCAGTGCGTACTCATCGTGTAAGGAATTAAGTGAAACATACACTTTTTCATCATCGCTCAGTGCACGTGGTCACCATCAACTATTATCCAGTACCCGGTGGAAATTTCGTCATCTGTTCCTGATCAACAACCATCACTTGTTGAAACTGCATCGTCTGTTCCTGTGCAGCGCCCAGTATCCAGCATCATTATTTAGTTCTGTAATTATTTTCCAGTTGGTCAAGTAAGTCGATTGGCTACCGATAATTTTATCCTATCATATTTTCACAATTTGTATTGCCTATATCTCGTTATATTTTTTCTTTTTGTACTATTTTTTACTGATTTGCTTTAATTATTCTCATAATATGGCTAATAAAGAAATAAAAGCATTAACAACTAAGCGTGCCGGTGCCAAACGATCTTTAAACGCGTATTCCAATTTTTTAAATAAATTCAATCCAGAATCTGATGTTCCTGTTCTTGAAAAAGGATTTCGTGAAATAGAGGAAGTTCGTAATAAATTCGTATCATATCAAGACAGGCTTGAAGGATTGCTCGACGAATCAGATGCCCTTTTTGCACATCGCGAAGAGTTTGAAGACGCTTACTTCAGCGCCTTTGGTACTGCCACTAAACTTCTAGAGCAATACTCTAAAAATTATTCTCCACCGGCCATTACAACGGAATCATTAACTAATAATTCTACAGATTTATTGAATTCGACCAATCAAACACATTTAGAAACTCCAACTCGCGACTCGGAATCGACTAATCCACAACGGCAGGGGCAACAACCCGTTAATGATAATAATGTACCTTCTCCACAAGAAAGTATACAAAATTTAGACGCTCTCAGTCAGCAACTTTTATTGTCTCAATTAACCAAAAACTCGCTTGACAATTTTCATTTATCATCCTTGCCTACAATTCAGTTGCCAACTTTCAGTGGATCCTATGATACTTGGTTAGGCTTTCATGATTTATTTAACTCGCTTGTTCACAAAGATCCTAAAATTCCTCCTGTGAAAAAATTATTCCACTTAAAAGGATGTTTAAAAGGTGAAGCAGCCGATATCATTTCAGCTATTGAATCCTCAGACGAAAATTACATTGTGGCTTGGGATCTTTTAAAGGAAAGATATGATGATCGAAAATATATACGTGATTGTCACATTAAAGCTTTTGTAGATATGCCATCCATATAAAAAGACCATTATTTTCGTGCATTTTTAGATTGCCTTCAAAAACATCTACGCGCTCTTCAAGCGCTGGGAGAACCCATAAATTCGTGGGACTCCATATTAATTGTATTATTACGGGAAAAAAATGACTTCCGCTCGCGACCGATGGGAAGATTGCAGTAGTGGTATAGAGCACCCCACCTTAAATAACAATAGATTTTCTAAAAAGGCGTGCGAAGGTAGAAGGAGTTCAAATTCCATAACCCGCACCCGTAAAGCCTAATACTAATATTAGATTTAATATTCGTTCACAACAAACCTTTGGTGCTTCCACTCAGGAGCAGTCTTGTGTATACTGTAATGAAACTAATCATCTAGTTTACAAATGCAGCAAATTTGAGGCTTTAGATTCTCATGCCCGTTACGAGGCATCGAAAAGGGGTGGTTGGTGTACAAATTGTCTAAAAAGGGACACAGAGCGTCCGTATGTATCTGCCAATCCTCTCTAATTTGCAAACAAAAACATCATACTCTTTTACATTTTGAAAATACAAATAATTCTTCTATTCATCCAGCAAACTCTCAAATTTCTTCACATTTTGTGTCTAATAATACTAGCTTGCAAGCTCATGTAATTTCACATGCTCCACTGGCTACCGCCTTGGTTGACATGCTAAATCATCAAGGGAAAACTAAAACCATTCGTGTATTTTTAGATGCCGGCTCTCAGGCACATTTCATAACTGAACAAATTGCAAATTTTTTGAATCTAATTAAAAAACCAGCTAATATTTATGTTACTGGAATTGATGATACCTCCACTAGCGTCAAGCATTCTGATCGTGCGACATTGCAATCTCGATGCAATAATTACAGGGAATCTGCTGAATTTTTAATCGTACCTCAAATTAGTCGGGCGTTTCCGTCTATCAATATTGATCAAGCAGGTCTCGACATATCTAAAAACATTAAATTAGCTGAACCCGAATTCTTTAAGTCTTCAAAAGTTGACGCTTTGATTGGCGTTAAATTATTTTATAAATTGCTTGTTGTAGGACAAATATCATTAAAAAATCACCCCAATGCAATTCTTCAAATAACTCAGCTGGGTTGGGTTGTCGCTGGTGAAATCAGTACACATTCTCAACCTTCGCTCGTATCTTGCCATATTTCTAGATTCAGATCCTCCTGATGTAAATTTAACCCGTTTTTGGGAGCTTGAAGAACTGTCAACAACTACTGTCTTATCCCCTGAGGAAAAGGCTTGTGAAGAGCATTACGCTCTTAACACAACGAGAAATACTGATGGAAGGTATGAAGTACGTTTACCATTTAATAATAAAAAATCTGGTTTAGGCGAGTCGCATTCTGCTGCATACGCTTATCTGCGCTAGAGCGCAAATTTCAGCAGAAACCTGAGGTGCGACGTGATTATATTGCATTTTTAGATGAATATTTAGCATTGGGTCATATGTCTCTTGCAAAAGACCAAAATACCACTGATAAAGGTTTATTTCTTCCTCAGCATGCTGTGTTGAATGAAGATGATATAACAACAAAAACTCGCGTTTTCTTTGATGGTTCAGCCAAAACTTCAAGTGGAATTTTATTGAATGATACCCTTATGGTAGGTCCCAAATTACAGGACGATTTGTTCTGTATTCTTTCGCGATTTCGGTCTCATGCTTTTGTGTTAACTGCTGATGCTGAAAAAATGTATCGCCAGGTTCGCGTTAACTCTGAAGATACTCAGTATCAAAAGGTTCTCTATCGACGAGATACTTCTGAACCTATTCAAATTTATATACTTGAAACTGCCACATATGGCACAGCTTGTGCGTCTTATTTAGTCATAAAAACATTATACCAACTTGCCAATGATGAGGAAGATAATTTTCCGATTGCAGTTCGAATATTGCGTAGAGACTTTTATGTAGATGATGTGCTCACAGGTGCACAAACAATTTCCGAGGCAATTATTCTACGCGATCAACTTATAGCTTTATTAAAAAAGGGTAGATTTTGCTTCAGAAAATGGGCCTCAAATCATCCGTCTTTACTTATTGAGGATCAAGAGCATCCAAATAGCGCACATATGTCACTAGTTCCTGATTCATCTATAACATTAGGTGTATATTGACAATAGGTTTTAGGTGGAACTCGCGAGAAGATTACTTCTTTTACGTTGTCAATCTCTCGCTTTCCAAAACTATTATAAAAAGGACTATCCTATCTCAAATTGCAAAGTTGTTTGATCCTCTTGGTCTCATTGGTCCGATCATCGTGCATGCGAAAATTCTCATGCAGCTCCTGTGGAAGGCCGGAGTAGCGTGGGATGAATCTATTCCTGTCGAGATTCATTCGTCTTGGTCTGCTTATGTGGACCAGCTACCATTAATAGAAAATTTACGTTTTCCTCGCGGAATTGCCATACCTGACCCAATTAAAGTACAGCTGCATGGATTTTGCGATGCTAGTGAAAAGGCTTATGGTGCCTGTTTGTACTTGCATTCCATTAATGCTCAAGGGCAAGTGTATATACGTCTGATCTCTTCCCGTCACGTGTTGCTCCTGTCAAACCTCTGTCATTACCGATATTAGAGCTTTGCGCCTCAGTATTACTTGCTCGTCTTTATCATACCACAAAGCCCACTATTTTGACAAAAAATCACGAATCATACCTGTGGTCAGACTCGACAATTGTGTTACATTGGATAAATACGCCAGCTCATCGCTTAAAAACATTCGTATCCAATCGTGTATCGGAAGTTCAAACCATTACTGAATCGTGTCATTGGCGGCACGTTTTATCTCAAGACAATCCTGCAGATCTTATATTTCGAGGACAGCTTCCGTCGGAATTTTGTTCCATTTGGAGTAACGGACCTTCATGGTTGACTCAGAAAAGCTCAACATGGCCTAACGGATTTCTAAATCCTATGGATGTTACAAAATTAAAACCCATTATTCCCAAAATTGCTTGCATGAAAATTGAAATTCAAAATCATAATATCATCGAAAAATACAGCTCCTTCGATAGGCTACAGAGAGTTGTGGCATATATTCTGCGCTTTGTTCACAATGCTAAGATACTCAGCTCACAGCGTGAACTCGGTCCACTACTCACGCGTGAACTTACGTTAGCTCACGATCTGATCATACTATTAGGCCAGTCCAATTGCTTTAAGAAAGAAATTGAATCAATCAAAAGTGGGGAGTCACTTCCTTTATCTAGCAAGTTAATTGCATTAAATCCAATTATGAACGGTACTTTACGTGTTGGAGGTAGGCTCATTCATTCTTCTATTGCTGAAGAGCAGCGTCACCCGATTTTGTTACCTGCTCAACACCATGTGACTAAGCTAATTACAGAAGCTGAGCATTCGCGACTTAAACATGCCGGTATACAGGCAACTTTATACTCGTTTCGTCAAACTTACTGGCCTCTAAATGGCCGCAGCATCACGCGTAGCTTAATTCGCAAATGCATAACCTGTTTCCGTGCGAAACCGCGCCTTGCCGATCACCCAATGGGAATTCTTCCCATTTGGCGAGTCACTTCGTCGCGACCCTTCTTGCGTGTTGGAGTTGACTATTGTGGACCCTTTCATATTAAAGAAAAACGTCATCGCAATCGCGGCCGCATAAAAGTTTTCGTGGCAGTTCATATGCATGTTCACAAAGGCTGTTCATTTGGAGCTTGTCAGTGATCTTACCACTGAAGCCTTTATAGCCAGCCCCAAGCGGCTTTTTTCAAGACGAGGAGTAGCAGTAGAAGTTCATTCAGATAATGCTACTAACTTTGTCGGAGTTTAAAGTGAGCTTAACGAGCTCTATGATTTATTTAATTCTAAAGCTCATCAAAATACTATTATTAAATTTTGTAGCTCATAAAATATTGGCACCTTATCCCTCCTCGAGCTCCGCACTTTGGTGGAATCTGAGAAGGGGCAGTAAAATCATTCAAGCATCATTTAATTAGGACCGTGGGTGATACCTTACTAACTTTTGAACAATTAGAATCATACATTGAGATAGAAGCAATACTAAATTCAAGACCTATCTCTCCTATGTCATCTGATCCTAATGACCTTCTTCCTCTGACTGCAGCTCATTTCCTCATAGGTAGTCCGTTGACATCTTTTCCACAGGTTGATTTCACAGACACCCCAATCAATCGTCTGTCAGCTTGGCAACCCGCTCAGCAGCTTAAGCAACATTTTTGGATACGGTGGCATAAAGAATATCTCCATCAGCTCATAAAATTCCGTGCATCACAGCGCGAGTCAACGAATATCAAGGTTGGAACTTTAGTACTCATCTTTGAAGAGAATTTACCCCCTCTACAGTGAGCTCTTGAACGCATCACAGCCATTCACCCCGGAAAGGATGGAATTGTAAGAGTAGTCACGCTGAGGACCAAAGCGGGCGAATATGACCGCTGCGTTAAGAAACTTTGCCCACTTCCAATCGAGGAAGAAAACGACTTAACTCCACTAGTTTGAACTAAACAGTTCAAGCGGGCCGGCATGTTCCGTCGTTAAATTATTTTTGATATTCTATTTTTAATGTATTTTCATAATACAAATTTTATATATTGCTCCCTGTTGAAAATAGGGCTAATACGTCCCTGTTAGTAGTTTTGGGAAGGGGGGTCTCGCGCGCAGGCGGTGTGCGCACCAACGCTTGAGAGCCATTACTACTACAATCAATAACTTGCAAGTTTTGTTTTTATGACCTAACCTCATGATATATATTTTTCATTGTTCACTGTGATTGAATTTTTTTTTGTACCTAAAGGAGCAGTTATTAAAAGTGTCAAAGCGATAACCAATGTTCTCAGCTTAATTATTCCATTCACTTAATTCTTTTTCCAGAATCATAAGACTTTTTTGGTGCAAATATAAGTTTTAATTTGCACGTAACATGAAAAGCTCGCGGTAAACCAATCGCGAGTTCTCACAATATTAGTGAACAACGATGACACGTCCAAAGACACCAGATCTTGACCATCGGGCTAACTTAGTAATTATTTGAGGCAGTAGCGAATTCAAAAGAGTCTTTAATTCTGAAAACGTTGTTGTCAGCGAAAGAGGTGCAAAGAATATTCGAACTAAACCTAGCCAACTTCTCAGAGTAGGATTGAACCGAAGAAACAATGGGCCTTAGCGGAAAATTTTCCTTATGGATCTTGGGTAGGCCGTAGATTTTAGGGGGCATAGCATTGTAAACGATTAAGGTTTTGTACGTAGTTTGGTCTATGTAACCTTTACTTTTAAGTTTGATAACTAAATCATTGTTTCTTCGCTCAAACCTACAGGTGTAGTCTCTATCTAAGGTCTCCAGTTTATTAATATTGTTTTAAACCACATAAGTGCCTTCAGCTCTACAGAGATCTTTTTTAGAAGTGGGTACCTCTTCTAGCAAGTTTTCATGTCAGCCAAGATGTCGCATAAAGGGAAGTTCTGGAAGTTCTCTTCAAGGGGTTATATGGCAAATTAAACTTAGGGCCTAACGCCAGAAAAATTCTTTGGGGATCGTGATATCGGAAAGGTTTTTTACCCACTTCTCTGGAGGGTTATTTTTACCATACAGAGATTTTCTAATTAAACTATCAAGTTTCATTATGTTTTTTTGCTTGGTTTTGTTGAAAATAAAATTTAACGCTTTAAAAAGCGTTAAATTAAATTAATTATTATTTTTTTTTTAAATATTAAATTTTTAATGGAATGCAGAAGGCGCATCACTCCCGCACACATCAAAAACAACATTAAATATCTGGATTACCTCATCACCGACCATACCAGGAAGGTAAAGCACCAGGCCCTGAGACTCAATGAAAGGTTAAAGAGTAAACTAATTTTTTCGAAATCAATCAAAACATCATAGTTGTATATGTAACGCAAGGGCGACACTACCCCGTAGTGGTTTTTTAAATTTCAAGTCAAAACGAAACTCGAAAATTCTATCGAAAGATCAACAAAATTAGGAAGAAGTTCAAACCAAAAGTAAACATGTGTAAGAATAAGCAGTGAGATATACTAAACTACAGGGATTTTAGACGACATTCTTCTAAAATGGGTGGAACATTTTTCAGAACTGCTAGGAAGTGACGAAAACGTAACACCAGAACAATTTGAAGATCAAACCAAGTCGAAGATCCTAACATTGATGACATCCGGAAAGCGATAAGGCGTCTAAAAAACTATAAAGCACCTGACCAAGATGGAATGCCCTCAGAATGTACAAGCAGGGTGGAGACACCCTAGAAAAAGCGCTACTTGAAATAATATTAAAAGTATGGCATCAGCAACGCATGCCAGACAAGTGGCAGGTTGGACTGATGTGCCCAATACACAAGAAAGGGGATCTACTTCAGTGTGGCAACTACAGGGGCATAACACTACTAAACACCGTCTATAAAATACTATCATACGTCATCGTAGAATGTATCCAAGTATACGCGGAACCCAGACTTGGAACATTGTTCTTTTGGTTTAAGACATGATCGCTCTACAACGGATCAGCTCTTCGTTTTACATCAAATTCTAGAAATGACCAATGAATTTAACATAGATACCTTCCATTTCTTCATCGATTTCAAGGCAGCTTATAATAGTATATTACGGCCGAAGCTTTATGAAGCCATGAATAAGCTTAAGATACCAGAAACTCTCATAAACCTCACAAAAATGACAATGTCTAGGGTGCTGTGTCAAAATATAAAATGATATATCGAACCCGTTTGAAACGGAGGTTGGCGTGAGACAGGGTGATGCGCTAGCATGACTACTGTTTAACCTAGCCTTGGATAAATTAGTTCGAGAAGCCCAATTAAATTATAGAGGCACTATCTTAAACAAATCTACTCAAATCCTGGCCTATGCAGATGATGTAGATATTATTACTAGAACCATACGACAGACCAAAAAAACATTCATACCTTTTGAAGCCGCAGCAAACAACATGGGACTACACGTAAATGAACAAAAAACTAAATTTATGGCGGCAACAAAAAACCGTGTGCGAGACATTGAACAGAATATCACAATTAATGATCATAATTTCGAAAGATTGAGGGAGTTTGAGTATCTGGGTGCGACAATAACGGTAGATAATAAAGACAGTGCAGGAGTCAGAAGACGCATTATGTTGGTAAATAGGTGCTATTTTGGCCTTTCAAGGTACCTTCGAAATCGTTATCTATCAAGAACTACTAAAATCAGGCTATATAGAACACTCATCATACCAGTCTTAATGTATGGATCGGAGACATGGACCCTGGCAAAAAGAGATGAATTTCTGTTGATGATCTTTGAACGAAAGATATTATGAAGATACAAGAAGACAGTATGTGGAGACGCAGGTATAACTTCGAAATTTACAACATCTATAGACAAGCCGGTAACAAGGATATAATAACTACAATCAAAATCGGCAGATTACGATGGGCAGGCCATGTGAACCGATATGATGACAATGATCCTTAAAGCAGAACCCATAGAATGGTGAACAGAAGAATGGTGTAAGCGAAGACGCACAAAAGATAGGTGCACCGAACTGGACGATGCAGACCAGAGATAGGAATGAATGGCGAAAGAAGCTGGAGAAGGTCGAGACCTTACTACAGGGTTGTATCGCCATTTATGATGATGATGATTACCCGCTCTTTATATTTATAGTAATGGGATATTACGATAACATCCATATAACCTACGGAGAAAACACAAAAAACGTCCTCAAGCGATGGAGCAACTCTGGTAGGAAGTTAACATCATACAGGAATATGGTTTTTATAGACATAATGGTTTTTCTCATGGAATGCAGAAGGCGTGACATCACTCCCGCATACATCAGAAACAACATTAAATATCTGGATTACCTCATCACCGACCATACCAGGAAGCTAAGGCATACCCTGCGACTCAATAAAAGGCTAAAGAGTAAATTAATTAATTTCGAAATCAATTATACCAATTTAATTATCAGATCTTTAAATTTTCAACTTTATATTTGTTTATGTAACGCTAGGGCGACACTACCCCGTAGTGTCGCAAATTAACCGTTACAATTTTATTTTCAACAAAACCAGGCAAAAAAACATAATGAAACTTGATAATTTAATTACAAAATCTCTGTATGGTAAAAATGACCCTCCAGAGAAGTGGGTAAAAAAACTTTCCGATTCCACGATCCCCAAAGAAGTCAAATATTTTCTGGAGTTAGGCTCTAAGCTTAGTTTTCCATATAACCATGAATACTTCTCTTTATACGACTTCTTTGCTGACATTGAAAGCTTGCTAAAAGAGGTACCCACTTCTAAAAGATCATTGTAGAGCTAAGGCCTCTTATGTGGTTTGAAACCATATTAATAAACTGTAGAACTTGAGAGTTGCACTGCCAGGCCCTCGACAATCATGTGACCGGTTCTTCAAAGCACATCCAGTACTAGTTCCAGTAATAGTTCTTAAAGCCGATAAAGACAATGTAACAGTCATCTTGAAAACAGTGGATTACCGATCCAGGATTGTCGACCTTCTGTCAGATGCAGCCTCGTATGCTCCCTTAGATGCAGACCACACCTGTAGGTTTGAACGAAGAAACAATGATTTAGTTAGGTAACTTAAATGTAAAGGTTACATAGACCAAACTACCTTCAAAACCTTAGTCGTACACCATGCTATGCCCAATAAAATCTACGGCTTACCCAAGATCCATAAGGAAAATTTTCCGCTAAGGCCCATTGTTTCATCGGTTCAATCCCACTCCGAGAAGTTGGCTAGGTTTATTTCAAATATACTTTACACGCCTTTCGCTGACTACAACGTTTTCAGAATTCAAGACTCTTTTAAATTCGCAACTGCCTTAAATAATTACCAAGTACCAGATGGTCATGAACTGGTGTCTTTGGACGTGTCATCGTTGGTCAATAATATACCGTCAAAATTATTAATGGGTAATATTAAATCAAATTGGGAGTTGATTCGCCCATTTTGCAAAATACCCTGCAAGATTTTTTTGGAGCTTATTGATTTCATTCTTGATGCGACTTATTTTTCTTTTGAAAATAAGTTTTCCTTCAGATTTTCGGAACCCTCATGGTATCACGATTGTCTCTAGTGGCAGCGGAAACTGTTATGAACACTTTAATCAAGGATGCTTTGGACAAACTTAATTTCGAAATCCATTTTTTCGCCATCCCGCACGGGTCCAAAACTGAGATCCTAATGCCTTAAATTCTTATAATGAAAATCTAACCTTCACAATTGAATCTGAAAATAATAATACTCTCCCTTTCTAGACACCCTGATCATCAGGACAAATGACAACCGTATCAAATTAGATTGGTACCAGAAAACCACTGGTTCCGGCAGATACATTAACTATTTGTCCAGCGCTCTTCTTCAGCACAAGCTGAATGTTGTTTTGGGTCTTAAGACTAAAATTTTTAAGATTTTACATCCAGATCATCGTAACGATACTATAGATAGATTGTTTAATATCCTAAAGAAGAACAGCTACCCCTCAACTGTACTCAGGAAGTTGTTGTTTTCCAATCCTATAAGACAAGCTGTCACTGAAGTGATCGCAGTGGACGATACTAAAATATTCAAGAGCTTACACTTTGTAGAATCACTGTCCCTCAGGATAAAATCGATTTTCAGGAACAAAAGCCCAGCCATTATAGCAGATAAATGTCACAATACTATTAATGCAATTAAATGTAGTCTACCGTATAACGTGTGCTGAGTGTGAGCTGGTGTACGTTAGTCAGACCGGACAAAAGTTGTCCTCCAGACTGACCAAGTCTGTCTGGAGTACAGAAGTGATTGCAGACTATAACCCCACTTTTACAATTATGATGACCTAAAAGTCCTTGCAAGGGAGCCACGTCTATCTAACAGACACATATTATAAATATGTTTTATACATAACGATCCAGCCATGAAATCAAGGAAAGAGATGGACGGGTTGAGAAATATGTACACTTGGCTTATGATTTGGGCGATGTCTAGATACAGTTGATAGGATGGGTGGTTTACTGTTTTGCTACTTATTTTCTATTTTTGCTGCGGTTTGTGTTCTCTAGTGGTTCCAACTGTTATATAATTTCTTAAATGGTTGTCGTTGAGCTCCTTGTTTCAAGGAAGATCTTGGTATCTTCCGTCTTATTTTCGTTTTTGGGTAAACTGCTGAGTAGTACTTGAAATTTTCATGACGACTTTTACGTCTTTAAATAACCTTTTTCCAGTGTGCTCGTGATTTTGGTGTCCTTTCAATGTCTCTGAAGTCACTATCGTTCCCAGTACGCACCTTCGCAGTATTTTTCAACCTCAATTTATTTCAATAGATCGAAGATAGAGATAGATAAACCTTTTGTTGGTTTCCTCGTGCTGTGCTGATCGGTTTGGTGTCGGGCATTTTGCAAATAAAATAATATTTTTTACACCTTAATTAAATTGACCATGGCTGGCTTTACAGTTGTTATGTAATCTACAACTTTCTGTCAACGTTATATGATGTTACATCTTAATAAATTGTTCATCACCTTTTTTGTAGGTAATAAAAAAAAATGTTTTACTTTTTTTTGTAATTTCTGTAACAATTTTGTATATCTTGAAAATGATTTAATTAATAAATCGAAACGTGGAGTTAAGAAGAATTTGAGTTTGTTTTGGTTGATCGTATTACCCGAATTTACCAGAAATTTAGCAGAAAAAAATACAAATATTTTACTCTAAATCTTTTACTGATAAAGTAATGCACAAAATTCATAAAATGCACTATGTTCATTTTTTTTTAAATGCAAAAACACGTCAAATAGTTCATTTTATTCGGCGTCTTTTAAAATAAGTCAAAACAATAAAACGTCAAATTTGTCAATGTATGACGTCATCAATATTTTTGTTAAATAGGAAGCTAGTTTTTTTTACATTTTTTTATAAAGCTTGTTTTTCTGCATTATAAAAATATCATTTAAGTAGGGGTCACATAAGAAAAAACTGATAAAACTAATAAAAAACAAAATAAACTTGATTTTGAATTTATGAAAAAAAAACTAAATATTAAAAAAATTAAAACTTACCTAGTTAGTTAGTAAGTTTAACAGTTACCTAGTAATAACATCTGTTTTTATCAATTTTTTCAATTGTTTTAATAAAACAACGGTATGTCGGTGTCAGTCTTACAATTAGCGTCATACCAATTTTATTATGATGGCTCCTTTAACCGAAAGAGAAAGGATAGAAATTCTAATGATGGTAGGTTACGGCGATAGACTTCGAAGTCATGAAGAAACGAAACAAATTTTGAAAGACCTCCATTTGCTAGAAGCAAAGTAAGCAGAATTGTTGCAAAATTTAATGAAACGGAAAGCGTGAGGGATGCTACAAAATGTGGAAGACCAGAAATAAGTGACGATGCAAAGTTAGATATTTTGCTGTCATTGGAAGACAACTCTCATGCAACTACAACAGAAATTGCCCTACTAGAAAATGTTAGTCAGCCGTTTGTAGTAAAGTTGTTAAAAAAGAAAAACTGCACCCATACAAAGTTCAACTTGTTCACGAACTCTCAGAAGATGATCCGGACAGACGTTCGGAATTTTGTGAAATCTTCATGAGGCATTGTGACGAAAATTAAAAATTTTCTTAATAGTGTAGTATTTTCAGACGAGGCAACGTTTTATTTAAGTGGTAAATAAGTTAGTTTAAGTAAATCGACACAACTGTCGCTACTGGGCTCGGGAAAATCCCCACTGGATTCAGACAAAACACACCCAGAGCCCCCAAACAAATAATTTTTGGGTAGGAATCGTCAAGGTAAGATTTATTGGTCCTTATTTCTTTCGCGGGAATTTAGCAGCTGAGCGATATTTGGAACATATTCGTATGGCAGTGCTTCCGGACCTAATTGCAGCATTTTCAGATCCAAATAATAGGGAAAACTTGGATCCCAATATTTGGTTCCAACATGTTGGTACACCACCACAATATGGTCTTAATGTTCGAAGGTTTCTGGATAACCAGTTTGAAGGAAGGTGAATTGGAAGACGTGGATAACCAATGGAGTGGCCAAAAAAACCTCTGTAAATCAGGTCAACCATCGTCTTGTATTCATGTCAGATTCTTATCCATGTCAGATAGTGAACGGGACACAGTTTGAACAATTCCTGTAAGAAATAGTTTTGGTTTAATGGACTGTTTAGTTAATTTAAAAATTATTACTAAAATTAAGTTTATTTAGTTTTTTAATAATTTTCTCGTTTTTTTTTTCTTATGTGAAAAGAAGCTTTATATAAAAAATATCTATATATAGAAAAAAAAGCTAATTATGTAAAATCAAATTATGTAAAAAAAAACTAGCTTCCTATTGATAAAAAATATTGACGACGTCATAACAATGGCAAATTTCACGTTTTATTTTTTGACTTTAAATATTTTGATGTTAAGGAGGTTCGAGCGTAACTAATGAGTCAAAATAGTGCTTGAATTTTTCTATATTTTCAATTATCCTAATAGTTGTTAAAATGCATTATTTTTATTTATAATAACATAACAAATTTAAAAATTGGTAATTATTATTTATTTAATATAGTAAAGTTATTAAATGACTTCGTTATTTTTGACTTATAAGGTGACATAAAAAGATCTGGCAACATCAGTGTTATTAGTCGGCTGGTTGTAAAGGGATCAGAATGTTATAACCCCAAGATGTTGGCCGAAAACCTCGAATTACCAAAAGACAAAAAAATATTGATAATCTATGTAAAAAGCTGGAGTGTATTCTATCAAATAGTTCCACAGACGTTCAAAATGTTTCCATGTTTTTCTTTTCTCTCACAATCAGCTGTTATCGACGACGTTGCCAAACCATCTGTCATGTGAATTACTGTCGATAAACAAGATTCAAAACAAAAAAAATTAACTTTAATTATTTAAATAATTACATCGGGAACATCACATTGCTTTAATGTTATCGTGTTTTAATATTATCTAAGTTTATTGTATATAGTTTTTTATTCCCTAAAATTGGGAAATTAATATCGAAAAAAATAAATAAAGACGTGACGGAAGCTTGTCTGCCATAGGCCCTGTGTATAAGATTCGAAAAATCATCATTTTTGAATTTTTTTCCGGATAAACTAAACAACTAAATCACTTTCAAATTTTGAGAGGACATAAATAAAGTATTGATCTTCATGTATAAAAAGTTTCAAAGCTGAAACTTGAAAAAAATATTTAACCTGGGATTCGCTCGAACCTCCATAAAAGACGCGAAATAAAATAAACTGTTTGACGTGTTTTTGCATTTTTTTCAAAAATGAATATAGTGTTTTTTATGAATTTTGTGCATTACTTTATCAGTAAAAGTTTTAGAGTAAAAGATTTGTATTTTTTTTCTGGTAAATTTCTGGTGAATTCGGGTAATACGATCAACAAAAACAAACTCAAATTCTTCTTAAGTCGACGTTTCGATTTATTTATTAAATCTTTTTCAAAAAGTTGTAGATTACATAACAACTACTGTGAAGCGAGCCATGGTCAATTTAATTACGGTGTTTAAAAATGATTATTTTATTTGCAAAATGCCAGGCACCAAACCGATCGGCACAGCACGAGGAAACCATCAAAAGTTTTTGATCTATTAAAATAAATTAAAGTTGGAAAATACTGCGAAGGTGCGTATTGGGAACGATTTTAGTCGTTGAAAAAACAAAAAAGTTGAAAAATACTGCGAATGTGCGTATTGGGGATGATTTTAGTGACGTCAGAGACATTGGAAGGACACCAAAGTCACGAGCACACTGGAAAAAGGTTAGGTAAAGACGTAAAAGTCGTCTGGAAAATTTCAACCACTACGCAGCAGTTTACCCCAAAACAAAAGTAATACGGAAGATACCAAGATCTTCCTGGAAACAAAGAGCTCAACGACACCCATTTAAGAAATTATAAAACAGGTGGAACCACTGGAAAACACAAACCGCAGCAAAAATAGAAAATAAGTAGCAAAACAGAAAACCACCCATTCTATCAACTATGTCTAGACGTCGCCCAAGTCATAATCCAAGCGTGCATATTGCTCAACCCGTCCATGTCTTTCCTTGATTTCATGGCTGCACCGGCGTGATGAATAAAACACATTTATAAGAAGAGTCTCTTAGATAGACGTGGCTCCCTTGCAAGAACTTTTAGGTCATCATAATTGCAAGAGTGGGGTTTTAGTCTGCAATCACTTCTGTGATTGGTAAGTCTAGAGGACAATCTTTGGCCGGTCTGACCAACGTACACCAGCTCACACTCAGCATACGGTATACGATAGACTACATTTAATTGCATTAATGTGGGGGTTAAGTCCTTAGCAACTGAGAGATCTACTGATAGTATTGTGACATTTATCTGCTATAATGGCTGGGCTTTTGTTCCTGAAAATCGATTTGATCCTGAGGGACAGTGATTCTACAAAAGTGTAAGCTCCTGAATATTTTAGTATCGTCCACTGCGACCACTTCAGCGACAGCTTGTCTTATAGGATTGGAAAACAACAACTTCCTGAGTACAGTTGTGGGGTAGCTGTTCTTTTTTAGGATATTAAACAATCTATCTATACTATCGTTACGAAGATCTGGATGTACAATCTTAGAAATCCTAGTCTTAAGACCCAAAACTATATTCAGCTTGTGCTGAAGAGGAGCGCTGGACAAATAATTAAGGTATCTGCCCGAACTTGTGGTTTTCTGGTACCAATCTAATTTGATACGGTTGTCATTTGTCCTAATGATCAGGGTGTCTAGGAAGGGAGAGTATTATTATTTTGAGATTCAATTGTGAAGGTAAGATTTTCATTATAAGAATTGAAGGCACTTAGGATTTCAGTTTTGGACACAGACAATAGCATCCACATATTGCTACAAGAAAGGGATTTCGAAATTAAGTTTGTCCAAATCATCCTTGTTTAAAGTATTCATAACTGTCTCCGCTGCCCATAGAGACAAGCGTAATACCATGTGGGTTCCGAAAATCTGAAGGAAAAACTTATTTTCAAACGAAAAATAAGTCACATCAAGAATGAAATCATTAAGTTCCAAAAAAATCTTGCAGGGTATTTTGCAAGATGGGCGAATCAACTACCAATTTGATTTAATAATATCCATTAATAATTTTGACGGTATATTATTGACCAAGGATGACACGTCAAAAGACTCCAGTTCATGACCATCGGGTACTTGTTAATTGTTTACCAGGCAGTGGTAAATTCAAGACAGTCTTTAATTCTGAAAACGTTGTAGTCGGCGAAAGACATGTAAAGAATATTTTAAATAAACCTAGCCAACTTCTCGGAGTGGGATTGAACCGATGAAACAAGGGCCTTAGCGGAAAATTTTCCTTATGAATCTTGGATAAGCCGTAGATTTTAGGGGGCATAGCATTGTGTAGGATTAAGGTTTTGAACGTAGTTTGGTCTACGTAACCTTTACTTTTAAGTCTCCTAACTAAATAATTGTTTCTTCGTTCAAACTTACAGGTGGGGTTCTCTATCTAAGGGAGCATACGTGGCTGCATCTGACAGAAGTTCGACAATCCTGGATCGATAATCCACTTTTTCGAGATGACGGTTACATTGTCTTTATCGGCTTTAAGAACCAATAGTTCTGGATGTGCTTTGAAGAACCGGTCACATGATTTTCGAGGGTCTGGCAGTGCAACGGCAAGTTCTACAGTTTATTAATATGGTTTCAAACCACACAGGTGTCTTCAGCTCTACAAAGATCTTTTTTAGAAGTGTGTACCTCTTTTAGCAAGTTCATAATGTCAACCAAGATGTCGTGTAAAGGGAAGTTTTTAGGGTTATATGGCAAATTAAGCTTAGAGCCTAACGCCAGAAAGTTTTTGACTTCTTTGAGGATCGTGACATCGGAAAAGTTTTTTACCCACTTAGAAAATCTCTGTATTGTAAAAATGACAATACAGAGATTTTCTAATTAAATTATAAGTTTCATTATGTTTTTTTGCTCGGTTTTATTGAAAATAAAATTTTTTGTTTGTGCGTCATTGTGCGTTTTATGAATTTTGTGCATTAGTTTATCATAACTCTATATATATATATATAAATATATATATATATATATATATATATATATATATATATATATATATATACATATATATATATATATATATATATATATATATATATATATATATATATATATATATATATATATATATATATAAAGAGTGGGGGTAATAACAATCGTTATTAGTTAAAGAGTAAATTTTATAAAAATTACTACGCAAACGGTAGAATTCGGGTGATACGATTAAAAGAAAAAACTCAAATTCTTCTTAAGTCGACGTTTCGATTTATTGATTAAATCTTTTTCAAGACCTACAAAATTATTACAGAAAATTACAAAAAACAAGTGAAAGATGTTATTGATTACTTACAAAGAAGGTAATGAACAATTAATCAAGACGTGTAACATCATATAAGTTGACCAACAATGTGGGTTACATAATCGTTGCTGTAAAACGAGCCATGGTGAATTTTAATTTCGGTGTTTGAAATTTTATATTTAGTTTACAAAATGTCGGACACCAACCCGATCGGCACAGCACGAGGAAACCAACAAAACCTTTTCGTTCTCTTAAAATAAATTAAAGTTAAAAAAAACAAAATTTTTTCAATTGAGCTGCGAAGGTGCGCATTGGGAAAGATCGTGACATTAGAAGGACACAGGAGTCACAAGCACACAGGAAAAAGAATATTTAACTAATGTTTGAAGACATACAGTTCGAAAAAATTTTTTTTTTTGAAACCGCCACTACGTCGCAGTTTCCCAGATACCCAGGCAATCTGGACGATCCCTAGATCTTCTTAGAAAAACAGGAGCTCAACGACCCCCATTTAAGGAAAATTGTATAACAGTAGAACCACTAGAGACCACGAAAACCGCAGCACAAATAGAAAATAAATAGCAAAACAGAAACCACCCATCAAGTTAACTGTGTCTAGACGTCGCCCAAGTCATGAGCCAAACATACATATTGCTCAACCCGTCCATGTCCTTCCTTGAGTTCATGGCTGCACCGGCGTTATGAATGAAACACATTTCCAAGAAAAGTCTCTTAGATAAGCTTGGCTCCCTTGCAAGAACTTTCAGGTCATCGTAATTGACCCTATGGTCCTTGTCATTGCAATGTGTTGCTAAGGCGCAAAAGTGGGGTTTTAGTCTGCAATCACTTCTGTGATTGGCCAGTCTGGATGACAATCTTTGGCCGGTCTGACCAACGTACACAAACTCACACTCGGCACACGGAATGCGATAGATTACATTTGATTGCATTAACGTGGGGGTTGAATCTTTAAGGCGACTGAAAGATCTGCTGATGGTGTTATAACATTTATCCGCTATAATGGCTGGGCTCTTGTTCTTGAAATTTGATTTTATTCTGGGGGACAATGATTCTACAAAGTGTAAGCTCTTGAATATTTTCGTGTCGTCCTCTGCGACCACCTCAGCGACAGGTTGTCTTGTAGGATTGGAGAACAACAACTTCCTAAGTACTGTTGTGGGATAGTTGTTCTTCTTTAGGATATTAAACAATCTCTCTAAACTATCATTACGAAGATCTGGATGTACAATCTTGAATATCCTCGTCTTAAGACCCAAAACTACATTCAGCTTGTGCTGAAAAGGAGGGCAGGAAAAATAATTCAGGTATCTGCCCGAACTGGTAGGTTTCTGGTACCAATCTAAATTAATGCGGTTGTCATTTGTCCTGATAATCAGGGTGTCTAAAAAGGGTAGAGTATTATTATTTTCAGATTCAATTGTGAAGGTAAGACGTTCGTTATATGAGTTGAAGGCTCTTAGGACCTCAGTTTTGGACCCTTGCGGGATGGCACAGACAATATCATCCACATATTGCCACAAAAATGGGATTTCGAAATTAAGTTTGTCCAAAGAAACCTTAATTAAAGCGTTCATAACAATCTCCGCCCTCCACCGGAGATAAGCGCGATCCCATGGGGGTTCCGAAAATCTGAAGGAAAAACTTATTTTCAAACGAAAAATACGTCGTATCAAAAATGAATTCAATAAGTTCCAAAAAAACCTTGCGGGGTATTTTGCAAGATGGGCGAATCAACTCCAATTTGATTTGATAATATCCAAAAATAACTTTGACGGTATATTAGTGAACAGCGATGACACGTCCAGAGACACCAATTCATGACCATCGGGTACTTGGTAATTATTTAAGGCAGTGGCGAATTCAAAAGAGTCTTTAATTCTGAACACGTTGTAGTCAGCGAAGGACGTGTAAAGAATATTCGAAATAAACCTAGCCAACTTTTCGGAGTGAGATTGAACTGAAGAAACAATGGGCCTTAATGGAAAATTTTCTTTGTGGATCTTAGGTCAGCCGTAGATTTTAGGGGGCATAGCATTGTGTACAATTAAGGTTTTGTACGTAGTTTGGTCTATGTAACCTTTGCTTTTAAGTTTCTTAACCAATTCATTGTTTCTTCGTTCAAACCCACAGGTGGGGTCTCTATCTAAGGATCCGCCACCTGGGGAGGCGCTCGATGGGAGATCAGCAACTCCTCACGATATATATATATATATATATATATATATATATATATATATATATAAATGCAGAGTTATGATAAAGTAATGATAAAGTAATGCAAAAAATCATAAAACGCACTATGTTCATTTTTGAAAAAAATAAAAACATATATAACATAAATACACCCCCTCCACAAGAAAGGAGACACAAAGGACCCTAATAACTACCGAGGAATATCATTACTACCTGTGACATACAAAATTCTGATCTGGTGCTTGAAAACAATACTAATCAGAACCATTCGAAATCAAGATAGGAGTGAGACAGAGAGATAGCCTCTCACCCATTCTATTTAATTCAGTTTTAGAGAAAATAATCAGGACATGGGAAAAAGGAGTCAGTTGGGTAAAGATGGGAAGACACAAGGATAGAATCGTAAACATAAAATGTTTGGCATTCGCAGAGGATATAGCCATCATAACAAATAGTAGAAAAGAAGCCAAAGTAGCTCTAGAGACACTCCACGAAATCTCATCCAAAACAGGGTTACAAATCTTCTACGAAAAAACGCAGTACATGGACACAAAATCCGCAGACAAACACCCACTTATAACTAAGTATGGAAAGACAACACAAGAAGACAGTTTCAAATACCTGGGAGAGATGATACAGAAAACAGGACTGAACACAAAATCCAATGAAGGAAGGGTCAAGAACTACAACAAGCATACATACTTACATGGAACCACAACTACAAGAGGAGTATCTCTATCAATGCTAAATTATGACACTACAATACAGTAGTTCTACCAGAGGTCATGTATGCCTCAGAAACAACGGTAATCAAGGGACGAACGAAAATCAAGCATATAGAAAAACAAGAGAGGAAAATACTAAGAAAGATCTATGCGTCGGTTCAGAAAGAGGGGATCTGGATAAAGAGACCAACAAAAGAACTTTACGAACAGACAGAGACGGTTACAAACAACATCAGGAAAAGAAGGGCAAAATTCTATGGACACATATATAGGATGAATGAAAACAGACTGACCAAGAAAATTGTTAAAATAGTGATGACTAATACAGTGAAAACCAACTGAGTAAAGGAAACCTTGGAAGACCTCAACATACTCAACATCTCAGAGAAAAATACTGAGAAAAAATTAGAAAACAGAAGTTTGAACAAACTCCCAAAGAGAAGAAAACAGGAAAGAAGAGATGAAAAAGAAACACAGTGAATATATGAGAGGTTTCTGGGCAGAAAGAAGAAGGCAGAAAAAATTACATGTTAATTGATTGTGTTTTAGCGCTCTCCTTAAAGGGGAATTAAAAATTCATGAGGAACTTCGTTCTTGAATGGGGTCAGGAGCTAGGTGCGGTTAGGTGCAGTTAGGTTTTTTTTTACCCCTTGGATGATTTTCCTACACTGGATAAACCTGTGTCAAATTTTGGGCACTATTACATAAGCAGTTTCTGGCAAGTAAGCCCTTATGTTGATAATGCCGTGGAATATATTGCGGGCAATATTTCAAAAAAAGTTTCTAAAAGGATCGACTGCCCTACATGTGTTCAACGAAATGTTTAATACATTGGGATTTCCTTTCGAAGGAGCCGGAATGAACAACCATGTGATCACAATTCATGTGACCATGAATCACACGGCACAACTCACAACTATGTAAATTAATAATAAATTTATATTTAATTGTCCGTTTTCTTCACGAAGCTATCAAGATGTGTGCAAAAGATGAGTATAGTCGTCAGTAATATACCAGGTTAGTTTTATTTACGGTACAATAAGTGCCTTTTATTTAAAAATATTATTTTGCTTTTATTACCTCAGTCATTGATTTATTACTTTTCACTGCCCATTTTATAGATTTTCACATAAGTGTATGGAAAATTCGGAATGCGGTAGACTACACGGCAGGGGTAAATAGTACAGATGTTGATAAGTCGGTAATGGTTGGTCATATTTTGAAAACTATATAACTTCAATATTTTGGTGACATAATTGTTTATTAACAGAAGAAAATTCTATATTCTTTTCTGTACTGGACACAACTCGTAAGTTTGTTATAACTTAAAGTCTCATGTGGGTATTTAATTAATAAAATGACCAGACCGGGATACTTGCAAGTTTACGTCATTTTAGACAGAAATGTACAAAAAGGAACCCTACTATTTCAAGAGATTTAAAAATGATATTTGTGCTGATTTTTTACATTTTTAAATCAATACAGGTTTAAATTATAGAAAAAAAAGTTTGTTGATAAAAACAAAGTACTGATTGTGAAAAATATGATAAGACAATAAATATCGCACGATAAACAGTTTTTATAGTGAATGATCATCCCACCAATTACAATTTTGAGGTTAGAGTAACTATGTGACAGTTATTCCTAGTATGTTTAACCTACAAATATAAGGGATGACACAATGCACAGCTTAAAAAAAATATGGTATTCCCAAATCAACAATTCAATTTAGACTTAGTAATTCATTCATCAAAGCTTCTCCACGTTCGTCTCCTGTATTAGGATGCAATACAGAAGAGGACTTAGTAGGTATGTTGGATAATTGATTGTCAACGAAAAGGATTTCCTAGAAGAAAAATACAAGCTATTGTCAAAGAGTTTTTGGATCAAAGTAAAACAAAAAATCCTTTTCGTGACAATGTTCCAGGAAATGGGTGGTATAAAGCCTTTCTTAATTATTAAGAAAATTATTAAGAAATCATCTTGTGTAAGTGAGAGTGATATTAAAAAATGGTTTTGTGAAATATACTATTATTTATCAAAAATGAAATATTTAGACACATTAAAATATCCGACTCCTGTTTTCAATGGTGACGAAACAATGGTGACGTTATTTTAGGGTATGTCCACAAACGAAAAACGTAATAATAGCCCCCATAATACATTTAGTAGGCTCAACATGCTCTACTGGCTACCGCCTTGGTTGAAATGCTAAATCATCAAGGGAAAACTAAAACCATTCGTGTTTTTTAGATGCAGGTTCTCGGGCACATTTCATAACTGATGCAATTTTTTTGAATCTAATTAAAAAACCAGCTAATATTTATGTTACTGGAATTGATAATACCTCCACTAGCGTGTATCTAATCTGCTCAATTTTTAATCGTACCTCAAATAAGTCAGGCGGTTACGTCTATCACTATTGAACAAGCAGGTCTCGACATACCTAAAAACATTAAATTATCTGATCCCGAATTCTTTAAGCCTTCGAAGGTTGACGCCTTGATTGGCGTTAAATTATTTTACAAATTGCTTGTTGTAGGACAAATATCATTAAAAAATCACCCCAATGCAATTCTTCAAAAAACTCAGCTGGGTTGAGTTGTCGCGGGTGAAATCAGTACGCATTCTCAACCTTCGCTCGTATCTTGCCATATTTCTATAGATTCAGATCCTCCTGATGTAAATTTAACCCGTTTTTGGGAGTTTGAAGAACTGTCAACAACTTCTGTTTTATGCCCTGAGGAAAAAGCTTGTGAAGAGCATTACGCTCTTAACACAACGAGAAATACTGATGGAAGGTATGAAGTACGTTTACCATTTAATAATAAAAAATCTGGTTTAGGTGAATCGTATTCTGCTGAATTAAAACGCTTCTATGCGCTAGAGCGCAAATTTCAGCAGAAACCTGAGGTGCGACGTGATTATATTGCATTTTTAGATGAATATTTAGCATTAGGTCATATGTCTTTTGTAAAAGACCAAAATACCACTGATAAAGGTTTCTTTCTTCCTCATCATGCTGTGTTGAAGGAAGATAGTATAACAACAAAAACTCGCGTTGTCTTTGATGGTTCAGCCAAAACTTCAAGTGGCATTTCATTGAATGATACTCTTATGGTAGGTCCCAAATTACAGGACGATCTGTTCTGTATTCTTTTACGATTTCTTTATTATACTATTTTTTTGTCTTATGCTTATGTGTTAACTGCTGATGCTGAAAAAATGTATTGCAAGGTTCGCGTTAACTCTGCATGCGAAAATTCTCATGCAGCTCCTGTGGAAGGCCGGGGTAGCGTGGGATGAATCTATTTCTGTCGAGATTCATTCGTCTTGGTCTGCTTATTTGGATCAGCTACCATCAATAGAAAATTTACGTTTCCCTCGCGGAATTACCATACCTGACCCAATTAAAGTACAATTGTATGGATTTTGCGATGCTAGTAATAAGGCTTATGGTGCCTGTTTGTACTTGCGTTCCATTAATTCTCAAGGTCAAGTATATATACGTCTGATCTCTTCTAAGTCACGTGTTGCTTCTGTCAAACCTCTGTCATTACCGAGATTAGAGCTTTGCGCCTTAGTATTACTTGCTCGTCTTTATCGTACTATAAAGCCCACTATTTTGACAAAAAATCACGAATCATATCTGTTGTCAGACTCGACAATTGTGTTACATTGGATAAATACGCCAGCTCATCGCTTAAAAACATTCATATCGAATCGTGTATCGGAAGTACAAACCATTACTGAATCGTGTCATTGGCGGCATGTTTTATCTCAAGACAATCCTGCAGATATTTTTAAATATTCATCCTTGAAATATTCATCCTTCTTATATCTCGAGGACAGCTTTCGTCGGATTTTATTGAAATTTCCATTTGGATGAACGGAACTTCATGGTTGACTCAGGAAAACTCAGCATTGCCTAACGAAGTTCTTACTCCTATGGATGTTGCAGAATTAAAACCCATTATTCCCAAAATTGCTTGCATGAAAATTGAAATTCAAAATCATAATATCATGGAAAAATACAGCTCCTTCGATAAGCTACAGAGAGTTGTGGCATATATTCTGCGCTTTGTTCACAATACTAACAAACTCAGCTCACAGCGTGAACTCGGTCCACTACTCACTCCTGAACTTACGTTAGCTCACGATTTGATTATGCGATTAGTCCAGTCCAATTTCTTTAAAAAAGAAATTGAATCAATCAAAAGTGGGGAGCCACTTCTTTTATCTAGCAAGTTAATTGCATTAAATCCAATTATTAATGAAAACGGTATTTTACGTGTTGGAGGTAGGCTCGTTCATTCTTTTATTGCTGATGAGCAGCGTCACCTGATTTTGTTACCTGCTCAACACCATGTGACTAAGCTAATTATAGAAGCTGAGCATTTGCGACTTAAACATGCCGGTATGCTGGCAACTTTATACTCTGTTCGTCAAACTTACTAGCCTATAAATGGCCGCAGCATCACGCGTAGTTTAGTTTTTCAATGCATAACCTGTTTCCGTGCGAATCACCCAATGGGAATTCTTCCCATTCAGCGATTCACTTCGTCGCGACCCTTCTTGCGTGTTGGAGTTGACAATTGTGGACCCTTTCATATTAAAGAAAAACGTCATCGCAATTGCGGTCACATAAAGGTTTACGTGGCAGTATACATATGCATGTGCACAAAGTCTGTTCATTTGGAGCTTGTCAGTGATCTTACCACTGAAGCCTTTATAGCCAGCCTCAAGCGGCTAGAAATTCATTCCGATAATGCTACTAACTTTGTAGGAGCTAAAAATGAGCTTAACAAGCTCTATGATTTATTTAATTCTAAAGCTCATCAAAATACTATAATTAAATTTTGTAGCGCAAAAAAGATTGATTGGCACCTTATTCCTCCCCGAGCTCCGCACTTTGGTGGAATCTGGGAAGCAGCAGTGAAATTATTCAAGCATCATTTAATTAGGACCGTGGGTGATACCTTACTAAGCTTTGAACAATTAGAAACATACATGATTGAGATAGAAGCAATACTAAATTCGAGACCCATCTCGCCATCTCTATATCATCTGATCCTAATGACCTTCTTCCTTTGACTCCAGCCCATTTCCTCATAGGTAGTCCGTTGACATCTTTTCCACAGGTCGATATCACAGACACCCCAATCAATCGTCTGTCAGCTTGGCAACACGCTCAGCAGCTCAAGCAACATTTTTGGATACGGTGGCATAAAGAATATCTCCATCAGCTCATAAAATTCCGTGGATCACAGCGCGAGTCAACGAATATCAAGGTTGGAACTTTAGTACTCATCTTTGAAGAAAATTTACCCCCTCTACAGTGGGCTCTTGGACGCATCACGGCCATTCACCCCGGAAAGGATAGAATTGTAAGAGTAGTCACGCTGAGGACCAAAGCGGGCGAATATGACCGCTGCGTTAAGAAACTTTGACCACTTCCAATCGATGAAAACAACAACGACTTCACTCCACTAGTTTGAGCTAAACAGTTCAAAGGGGGCGGCATGTTCCGTCGTGTAGCTAATAATATAATTATTCTTAATTATTTTTAAAACCTTTACGTCTTTTAAACAGCCATAAACAATCTATTTTTATGGATTTAAGTCCTTTTATTTTATTTAAATTTTAAATACATTTAGTTGTTTTTCGATTTATTTATGGCTGGAAATTTCCAAGCCGTATGTAGCTTATCCTCGTGTCTAGGCCATATTGTTGGATACTTAAGTTATTTGCTAGTTTTTAATCTACTTATAATTGTAAATGTATTGTGTAGATATTTCCCATAATAATGTTTTTGGGTCTTTTTGCTGATCAGCTTATATATTTCATAAGTTACCTGATGGGATAGTTTTTTGTCTGCATTTTGATCTTATAATTACAAAATAATTTGTGGAAATATTTGTAAATCCCATTTGTAAATTGCCCATCCAGGTAGAAAGTCTTGCACCTTTCTCCCCTTCCCTGCATACTCTCCGAAGTGCAAGACTTGCTAATTATCCCGCCTTCTAATCACTTTCCTGTTTCACTATTCGTTGCCGAATTTTCCTACCCCTGATTTTCCTACCTTGTAGGTGTAACTCCTAGATTTATTTTAGCATAAGATATATTGTGTTATCTCTTTTAGGAGTTATTCAAGTTTCATACCTTGTAGCGCACAGCCGCATTTTGTTTAAAGTTAAGTTTTGTCAGTTTTAAGTTAAGTTTAAGTTAAGTTTAAGAATAAAATCGAGAAAAAGATACAATCGTGTCTCTTTTAATATAAGAATTACTTATATTCTTAACTCAATTCACCTAATCACTTAATTCTTTCTTCTACATCATAAAGACTTTTTTGGTGCAAATATAACATTAATTTGCACGTAACTTCTTAACTCGCGGTAAACTAATCGCGAGTCGTCACATTATATATATATATATATATATATATATATAATAAAAACATAGGATGGCCTGCGCAAGCCTAGGACAAAATATAAATACAACTTATTTGAAATAATAATTAATATACACTTATATTATTTATGCTTTTTAATTATATAGATTATTATAGATTAATGAACTTTATTTTTATTAATATAAGTTACAGTGTAAAGAATACAAGAAAAAAAATGAAATGTGTCAAAGTATTGAAATAATATACTTAAAGAAACAATGCCAATAATAAATTAAAATAGTAATAATAAAAATAAATCGATTCAAAGTACGAATATGAGCGCAAGAGCGGACTATGGAATTAACGTACTTTAGTTTACCGCAAGAATCGAAAAAAACTGGATGAACTCATACGTTTTGAACCAAAACTAGATAACCGTATAAAAGGAGTTGTTGCATTCGGTGTTTATTGTATAGTCTTTGTGCAATAGTGAATTCATTTGCAAATTACTGTCTGCTTTAGCGCTCAATGTCTACAATCATCTAAGTATTGTGTTAATCTGACATATGAGATATCATACGTTCAGCGCCCCCTGTGCCACAATTCAAACTAACGAAAATTGATATAAAACCTCAGGTGGCGTGTAAAAAACGCCATCGTAGCTACAGATTTGAACAAAATGGATGGTTAGATTAGGTTATATTAGGAGCAGATCAATCAAGACCACATATCGCGCGGCAGTGCGACCTCTCGATTCGAAATAAGACAAAATTTCAATAGCTTAAACAATTTTAAACAATATTTATATACCCCCTTCAAATTTATTTTCCTTACGCCTCTCTGTCTTGCCCCAATGCACATGCGCACAATGCGTACATTGGGTTGCCTACATCTATGAAATCTCATAAGTCAGATTAACCGATTTTTCTTGTAATTATACAAAATAATGGGTTGATATTTATTTTACGAGTTGATATTTCCTTAGAAGCGCTGCGAAAGCATTTCTGTTAACACTGCCAAAAAAATTGACTATTAAGTTCGACGTTAAGAGCCAACTTTAATTATATGCGTATAGATGTGTTCTTTAGCGCACATGCATATAAATTGAAGAGTAATAGAAATTTTATATAGAACGCAACTATTGCTGACGACGACGGGAAACTATGAGTTTACCCTATATCCAAAATTCGTTCAGCGCGGCTAAAGGAGTTTTCACTTAAAAAATTGTATTCCTATTGAAAATAGCAATAACTTACAGTCTGCGTTAAATATATGTCTTGTGATTATGCGGATAAGACCAATAAAATTGATGTTACAAATAAGTTAGGAATTAATTCTACTGCTATTATATGTGTTGATGACATCCATGAAAATATCATCGATGGGTCTAATTCTATTAATGTATTGAAAAATAATGAGTCTGAAAATGCAATCTGTGATTGTTTAAGAAAAAAAAGTTTTTTTAATTCGAACGATAATATATTGGAAAATGGATCTAATTCTTATGTCATGTCATGTCAAATAATGTAGATGTTATTAATAATAATATTTTAACTGAAGATTTCCAATTTCATGAAGTTTTCGATTTATCCCTTCCTCATCGTAGAAATAACTGGAAAACTCTTAAAGATTTTCTACCAAAACCACAAACAAAAAATTTTACAATAAGAAAATCATATGTAGTTTCTTCTTTACAATTCGAATTGAATGAAGAAAAGCAAACTGATACAACTGTATACAAACTGATATAACTGAAAAAAAAGGATGCTGAAAAACGCTTTAGAAAACGAAAAACTGGTGGACAAATCAAAATAACAAAAGAAGTTGATAAAATTAAAAAAGCAGCAGGAAACATTGCAAAAATGCACAGAGATGATTGAGGATCAAGAAAATATTGCTGGCAATGAAAAAAAATAATAGTCATAACGTTAATCATAAATGTATGTTTGAATTGTTTTTTTTAACAATAATTAAATATTTTTCTTTTATTAGATCACTCAAAAAAATGTAGATTTTTCTAATAAATGGTTCATTTGTTTTGATATTTCAATGATATTTTTCATATTTTCTAATTACTTTTATTACAAATTTATTACAAAGCGTTGACTAATTACTGTACATCCACTAGACAATCACTACATTTTTATGATCGATAACTATGTTTTTTTTAAATCAAATATTTATATTCTAATTTTTGATTCGAATTATTATTTAAATAGAATAGTGCCGTTTTTAAAATTACTAGCACTATAATTATTCATAAAATTATTTGATACAAGGCTTTTAATTATAGTTACATTTGAGTTGAAATTTGATTAAACTTAACAATTCCCAAGAAGTTTCAACTAATATTATTATGGAATCTAAATTTATTCATTTTGATTGCGACTCACTTCACATTTGCAGAATTTTATTGACCTATTAAAAATCTAATAAAACTAACGAAGTTCCTCACAAAAGTTCTTAATCTGTATTTTGGTAATTCTAAAAAACTAACACATTTATGTTTGGTACTATCTTATTCTATACAAAATTGCAAAGCTAGTAGGAACTATAAAACTTCATATAACAAAACTTCAATAATACTTCATCAGACTGCTCACTAACTCATCGGTACATATCTATACTATATTTACCCCATTTTTCGAGCAAATATAGAGCGGGAAAAAAAGAAATTGGTAATTCACAACTGCGAACGTGCGCATTTATTTAAACTGCTCTTATTATGAGAGTGTAATAGATTTTTATATTTAGTTCGATAGAACACGGGGAACTTTGGCTCACGGCTTGACCACGGCTGAATTAGTTGTGTATATAGCGCAAGGTTGCGGAAGTCGTATCCTCTAAGAAAAAATAGATATAAATCGTAGGATCTATGATAAAAATAAAAAATATCTTGCTTTAGTTGCAGCTGTTTATTACAATAAAATTCCATACAGTAAGTCTAAGAGAATTGCATACATAAAATTATCATGAAAAAATGAACTATTTATTAGAAAAATCTAAATTTTTTTCGAGTCATCTAATAAAAGAAAAATATATAATTATTGTTAAAAAAACACAATTCAAACATATATTTATGATTAACGTTATGATTATTCATTTTTATTTACTTGCCACCAATATTTTCTTGATCCTCAATCATCTCTGTGCATTTTTGCAATGTTTCCTGTTGCTTTTTTAATTTTATCAACTTTTTTTGTTATTTTGATTTGTACGTTTATTGTTTTCAAAAGCCGTTTTTTAGCATCCTTTTTTTTCAGTTGTATCAGTTTGCTTTTCTTCGGTGAATTTGAATTGTAAAGAAGAAACTACATATGATTTTCTTACTGTCAAATTTTTCCTTTTGCGTTTCGGTGTTTCTGGTTTTGGTAGAAAATCTTTGAGGGTATTCGAGTTATTTCTACGATGAGGAAGGGATAAATGGAGAACTTCATAAAATTGAAAATATTCAGCTAGAATATTATTATTAATAACATCTACATTATATATGACATCAGAATTAGATCCATTTTCCAATATATTATCGTTCGAATTAAAAAGAACTTTTTTCTCCTAAACAATCACAAATTGCATTTTCAGACTCATTATTTCTCAATACATTAATGGAATTAGACCCATCGATGATATTTTCATCTATGTCATCAACACATATAATAGCAGTACAATTAATTCCTAACTTATTTGTAACTTTAATTTTATTGGATTTATCCACATAATCACAACACATATATTTAACGCAGACTGTAAGTTATTGCTATTTTCAATAGGATTACAATTTTTGAAGTGAAAACTTCTTTAGCCGCGTTGAACGAATTTTGGATAGGCACTATGTTTATTTTTGAAAAAAAAATGCTAAAACACGTTAAACAGTTTATTTTCTTCCGCGTCTTTCAACATAAGTTAGTAGATAGGCTATAATAGTTCGGGCGCAAAATCCTATAAGGATTTACATAGGGTCTAAATTCACATTTTTTTATTTTTCATCCGGTCCGAGGGGTTGGTGGGATTTAGAGACCTCAGTTGGACCTCAACTGGAAGTATACCATTTAGTCGTTTTTACAATGATAAAAATAACAAGTAGGGATGCTTGTGATCAAGGGCGGTGGTGTGAGGGCGGGGGTTGACGAGAAAAATCAAATCTGGTGACAGAACGGCTCTAGCATGCACCCTAATAGAGGTACCGCCTGACCTACACACCCTCTCAGTAGATGACGTCATCCGTCGCGGAAGATTGGATTAATGAATAAATAATTATAGTTAACCTTGTGTCTCAATTTATATGTAATTGTATGGAAAAGTGTGACTTTAACAGTGATTTTTTAAAGTTAACATTACTTCTTATACAAAATACGCACAAATTAACTCATTTATTAACACATGCTGATTGGTTGACCAATTTCCACGGATAGCTATAAATGCGGAAAATGATTGACGAAAATCATTTAGCAGTAGTGCTGTGTAACATTTCAAGTTTTAGCGTCTTGTCCTGTGTTTTGTGAGAATTTTTCTTCGAAATCAAAGGTAAGTTGATATAATAAGTCAATAAAAATCTGTAAGTTAATAACCATAAATTTTATTTCCCATTTGAACGGCGTAAGCTACCTATTAGACATCAAGGTCCAGAGGAGCCATCTTCTTCAAACGCGATGAGATATGATAAAAATTCGAAAAAAATGAGGACGCGCACCTTAGATACACATGAGTTCAATAAGCTGTTAATTTTCGGCTGACTCCATTAGTGTCTTAAATTGAAAATTTCAATTATAATATTGTAACGCAACGGAATTTGCGGCGTGATAATGAGTTCATGTTACTACATACATTCATAAAATTATTTAAACGACGCTTAGATAATAAAATAATGAACACAGTCTGCAGTGACAGGACTTTCAAGTAGTAAGATAACATATTTATAAATTATTGTGGTTAACAGTTGGGAGAACATGGCATTTAGTAAATATACAAAGATAAAATGGTTTTTATCATGTTACAATTGATAGTTAAATTACGTGGCGGGTTTTCATTTTAAATACCATAAAAGTATATATTTTAGCATATTAAAAGTTTATAATCATATTAGGTTAGTGCAATTAATTTTCATCTCATTTACAGAATGGAAACAATTAAGAATAATCAGTCTTTTTCAAGACTAGTGGAAGAGATGAGGAGCCGTCTACAGTCTATCAGGAATGATCCGACTATGATCGAACCTGCTATTAAAGAGTGTAGCAAGCATATTCATGTTATGAATGCCGCTCTTAAAAAAGCTACATCAGTTGGAGTGAAGCAGCGCATACTGGGTTGTACCGCATTAATGGCCAGTTTTCGCAGCACGATGAAGGTATTGCATGGAGTTACTGTAGCCGGGTACCAACCATCCAACCCAAACCGCAAAAACTACGTCAGCAATAGAGTTAAAACGGATTGAGCGGACGTCACCTTTTGCCCCTAGAAAACGAACTGACGTAATTATAAATATAGCCCATAAAGATCCGGCGGCTTTTCTAGAGGATGCTAAAGGCATGTTCAGACGTCGTATTATGAACATCATCAAGAAAGAAACAGCTGTAAAAGTAAGCTCCGTCTTCTGTGGAGAATTTGTAGTAGCCAAAGCTAACGAGGAGATCCCTGATCTTAAATACATCATGTCGAAGAACTCCCCGATATATAGAGATACAAACATCGAAGAATGGTTTGAGACTATTCGAAACTCAATTCTCGCACAATTGGAGGAGATCCCAGAAAAAGATAGTGGATGAACCCTCAGTAACATTATGAATGTTGCATTCAACATTAATGAATTTACGTCGAAATTAGGATCCGCATACATGAAGCTACCCCGACAAATAAAAGCTAAGCAAGCTTGCGTCAATTTTAAGAATATAGATGATGCTTGTTTACCATGGGCTGTGAGATCGGCACTCCATCCCGATTCACGTGATGGAGACCGTATATCATCATACCCTCACTATGCCACAATCCTTAATCTAAAAAACATGTCAATGCCGATGACAATTAAACTAGTTCCCTGGTTCGAGCGCTAAACTTCACCACTACCACCACTTCATAACAGCGTACAAATTAAGACTTCATGTTGAAGATTGCACCAACATGAACGAGTGCAAAGAACGCCTACCAAAAAAGGGTGCAACTATTAACTTTAGGAACTATAAGAATAAGGAGCCATCGCCGTTTATTGTGTTTGCGGACGTGGAATGTCTTCTTGAGCCTGTTTATAATAAAATCAATCTATTAAAAACAAGAAATTATAAATCGATACTCCATATAGTATCGGCTATTATGTTAAATGCTCCTATGATGACACCCTTAGCTTTTATATAGCTTATCGTGGTGTCGACTGTCAACAATGGCTTGTTCATGAAATGAAACGCCTGGCTGAGGATGTTGAAACTGTGTATCTTTGTCCTCTACCTATGGAGCCTCTTACTCCTTTGCAGAAACTTAAATTTCAATCAATCTCATACTGCCACATCCGCGAGCAAACATTCAACATCAGCGACATCAGAGTCAGAGACCATTGTCACTACTATCGGGGTGCTGCACATGAAAAATGCAATCTCGAATATCAGGATAGTTATTCCGGTTGTTTTCCATAATTTAAGTGGTTACGATAGCCACTTTATTATTAGAAATATTGCTAAAGGTTTTGAGGGTCACATCGACTTACTACCCATTAACAAGAAAATATATATCTCAATCACGAAACACGTAGACGAAAATTTAGTTAAATTTAGATTTATAGATTCTTTTAGATTTTTAGCTAAAGGATTATCAAAATTAGCATCATTTTTAAAATCTTTTCAAAGTTTACAATAAAAATTTACCCAATTAAACGATATTAAAATAAATTTGCTTACACGTACAGGTGTTTTTCCCTATGACTATATAGATACATGGGAAAAACTTAATGAATCCCAACTACCCTCCAAGACAAAATGATACAATTTGATGACAGACACTAACATAACTGACTACGATTATACACATGCCCACAACGTGTGGAAATTTAGGTGATTATTCCGATTTGTATCTGAAAACAGATGTCATGTTATTGGCTGATGTGAAGTGAAGCAAAAACGGGCCATCAGAGAACTCTCCTGTGTTTAAAGACTGGTCTGTTTAGCAATTACGGGAGCGATGAAAACCGGTTTGCTGCAACAGAACTGCAGCTCTGGAGGTGATCCTAGGCCTTCCTCCCCTAGATATCTTTATCATGGGCGAGGAAAGGATGGGAGCTTTCAGATGCATATGCAATGGCACATGGGAATCTCTGGCGAGGTCAGGACACACCATGATAACGAATGTCATATCAGAATCGTACCTCAATATAGTGGGGGATTCGATGCCCAAAAGGCTGTCATACGATTTACCCTTCAAAACACATCTACGATGGACAGAAGGCAATCAAATAACCACTTGCCAAGGAGGACTGGATTGGTATACAGACGGCTCCTCGAAAAGGACAGTGGTACTGGCGCAAGAATATATGGACTGTCCCTGGGGTGCAGCCTATCTGTACCCCTGGGGACACATGCCACAGTATTCCAAGCAGAAATATACGCTATCATGGTCTGTGCCCATGAAAATTTGAGAATGGACTACAAAAGTAGAAACATCCGCATTTTCACGGACAGTCAGGCTGCGATTAATGCGTGTCCCGAAATCAAATCAAAGACAGTTTGGGACTGTCTTCAGGACCAAAAAGTACCGGCAAAGCACAACAAGGTCACACTCGCTTGGGTGCCTAGCCACACGGGACTGGTGGGTAACGAAATGGCGGTTAAGCCAGCAAAAGATGGAGCCTGCAAGGCAAACATCATTGCTGAAAGCGGACCCTACATTACCAAGACCACGACCCGAAATAAAATCTGTAAATAGGTAGCAACTAAGCACCGTCTACAGTGGGTCAATTTAAATGGTCTGACACACAGCAAACGAATGTTAGTAAACCTATCGGGAACTCTAACTGCTGAAATCCTGCAACTGCTAAGAAAGCCGATCGCAATTGTGGTAGGCCTACTTACAGGACACTGCCGTCTACGAGAACACCGGCATAAAATGGGTATCTGGAAGGATGAACCTTTATGCAGGTTATGCTATGAGGAGGACAAAACCGCCGCCCATATAATCTTCCACCGTGAACCAATTGCACTTAGGAGACACAAGCTTGATATTACAGCTGAGAGAGTCCCCGTGAAAAACATAGCACATAGAATCCTGGACATAATAGAGGGACTGGATCTATTTGCATGAACGAAACAATGTGGGGAAATACAATACGCCAATGGACCGCAGTGTTTTAAGGGCTAAGCCCCCTGGACCCACATTCGTTAAAGGAAAAAAAAATTGGCTGATTTATCCGAACAGTTCCGCGCCAGCTGTTAGAAAACCTATAGCTTGGATTCAGCACACTATTTCACCTTACCCGGGTACACTTACCCGGGATTGTATGCTGAAAGATTAGCAAGCCAATCTTGAATTACTTAGCAATATTGATATGGTAATGTTTATTGAGAGAGGTACTTGGGGTGGGCTGAGCCAATGTTCTAAGAGGTATGCAGCAGCTAACAATAAGTACATGCCGAATTATGATGCAGAAAAAACGTCAATATTCTTAATGCATGATGACATCAATAACCAGTACGGCTGGGCGATGTCACAGCACCTTCCGTATGGCGGTTTTGAGTGGATAGAGGGCGATTTATGTAACATCAATTTTAATGTACCAGCAGACAATCTACAAAGATACATTCTAGAGGTTGACCTAGAGTACCCCGATTCCATACACAATCCGCATAACGATCTCCCATTTTGTCCTGAACGTCTCGCGCCACCAAAATCTCGTGAAACAAAATTAATGGCTACTTTGGACAATAAGGAACGATATGTTATACACTATCGCAACTTGCAGCAAGCCTTGGAAAACGGTTTAAAATTAGGAAAAATTCATCGCGTTTTAAAATTTAACCAGTCGACAAGCCTTGAATCTTATATTGATATAAATACTAAATTGCGCACGAACGCGCTGAACGATTTTGAGAAAAAAAATATTCAAATTGATGAATAACGTGGTTTTCGGTAAGACGATGGAAAACATATGGTAGGGCGATACGGTGCCGAGGTCTTTGGTCTCTGGTGATAAGGCACGACACCGCCAGTCACCGATTCACTTATGAACGAAGTGGATACCCCTCACATATATGACATGATTCGATGTGATGCGCAAATTTATTATGATACTAGTGACTATCCTGATAACAATATCTATAACGCCCCGCATTTAAATAAGAAAGTCTTGGGAATGATGAAAGATGAAAACTCCGGTAAGGTGATGACGGAAATGGTCTGAGTGCGCTTAAAGATTCACGCTGAATGTGTAGAGGGAGTTGATGCTGTTAAGAAAGCGATAGTTGTAAAGAGGCACATTGTGAAAAACAGCATCACTTTTAATGATTATTTAGAGTGTTTGTAACAAAACAAAGAAACAACAGTTCAGCAAAAGCTCTTTAAATCTGATAAGCATTAAGTTTCAACTGTGCAGCAAACAAAGATTACACTCAGCCCTCATGATAATAAACGCTACATTTGTTCTGACAGTGTTGGTGATAAGGTATAATATACCTATATATTATATATTAAAGCTATATATTATATATTAAAACGTCATTGTGGATAATATTAATTATACATTTTTACATACATTTTCAATTACAATATATTAAAACATCATTGTGGTTAATAACAATTATGGGTTATATCAAAACATCATTGTTGTTAATGAAATGAAAATTTAATGAGGTTAATATTAATCATGTAAATTAAGTGCTTCTATGATGATTCCCTGATTGAGCAATGTCCCCATGATAAAGTGTCTGCCCACTCCACCAAATGTTTGTTGTACCATTCATCTAAGTTTATATGTTGTGATAATTGGATAAAATTATGTAAATAGTAGTAATTCCCATCGTTCGGTCGTCGGGTTAACAATTCTTTAGATAGCCATAGAGGTCATTGAACTATTTGTAGTATTCGGCGTATTTTAGCTTCAAACGGATTAAAACATTTATAGAAAAACGAATTGTAATTTTCAGATGTCGGTGTGATAAAGGCTATCTGCCTTTCAACATTATCACAACTGGTTTTCTCTTCAATACAACCATCCTCGATGAAACACATCTTGATACTAACCACTAATCCCTAGTCACGTTTGATATAAAGTTGATTTTTGTGTGTGATATTTAGTTTTTTTCTATAACACCAAGTTTAATATTTAGTTTGGTTAGTTTAATATTTAGTTTAGTTTATTGTATAATTTAAGACATAATTCCACCAATCATATTAGTCATGTTTGCAGGAGCTTACCATTTTCCACGATGATCATGGAATAAGCAGCTAAAACAATAACGAATTGCACACATATTACAGCGTAACTTTACACAACTAGTTTTACTTGAGGCCTTTTGTCTTCCAAATATCATTCGGTTTTCTTTATAACAACCAACATGGCGTCTCTTAACATCCATTTTCTCGAGGGAATGTTCAATATCTTTAGCGTTGGATGAACCAACATCTGAATAGTTTATTGAATCAGGAACATGCGCATTTTTTTTCTCTACTTTTATTACAGTCACCATTAAAACTCTCAACTTAATTATTTTGACACCTAGGAAGTGTCCCATATGATGATGATAAAGTAGTATATATTATAAGTGGAGTCAAATAGATGGTTTTATTATGGGCACGCTTCTAACCGAATACAATCCCCATCTTGATAGTAAAACACCAGCGTTAAGACTAAATTATAAATGCGATCCATCACTCTTTATATCGTGCAGAGTTCTTTGTATCGATAAGGGTGTGAGGTCTATTTAACCCCACGCTAAACAGGGTGTGAGGTCTATGTAACCCCATGCTAAACAGGGTGTGAGGTCTATGTAACTCCACGCTAGACAGGGTGTGAGGCCTATTTCCATGCACTCCGTCCACAATACATTCACTTGCCATCCACTCCGTCCACTTTCCATCCATTCCGTTCACTTTCCGTCCACTTTACATCTACTCTGTCTACTTTCTTAGCACTGCGCGTTTCCTTCGTAACCTAACCCAACTGGTGATAATATAATAAAAGAAAAATCATAAAGGCCGATTCTCATATACGCGACACTAGGTACGCGACATCCCCTGTCAAATAATCAAATTATGATTACATTGTTTTAAATAGGCACGTCGCGCAGCTGCCGCGTAGCCATAGTGAGAACGTCTCCATTTAAAACAATGTAAACATTATTTGACAGGGGATGTCGCGTAGCTAGTGTCGCGTATATGAGAATCGGACTTAATACATATATAAACATTTATTATTATAAATATAAGCGCTATTTACAAGTTATTACAGTTTTAAGAATTAAGAACATAATAACAGAAAAATCTTAATATCTCAAGAATATAAACATTACATTTACTGTTTTATAGGATAAACAATATATGTATAAACATTATTAACAGCTGTAAGAAAAAAAATATAAACATATTAGTTGGCACTTTTCAGAAAATTAATTGTACACTATTGACGGCTTTTACTCTCTCTTATTTCATGTATGAAATGTTTGTTAGTTTTAGTCTGGTGTATGTTGTCGCTATTACTACTATTCTTCTACCTCTTCTTTAACTGCTTGTGCAATATTTAAAGCTAGAATTGATTCAACCCGTCTTTTTTCCTCTCTCTCTCTCTTAACAAGTCATTCACCATATATCCATTTAAAATATCTTCTACGGAATATACTGGGCTTTGTCAGCAATACTTATCGGCTCACTTTTACCAGGAGATGAGTTATCACTTAGTAGATAGTGTTGTAGATTAGGTATATATATATATATATATATATATATATATATATATATATATATATATATATATATATATATATATATATATATATATATTAAAACATCATTGTGGATAATAATAATTATACATTTTTACATAAATTTTCAATTAGGTACAATATATTAAAACATCATTGTGGTTAATAACAATTATGGGTTGTATTAATCATGTAAATTAAGTGCTTCTAGGATTATTCCCTGAATGAGCAATGCCCCCATGATAAAGTGTGTATGCCGTCAGAACAAATGTAGCGTTTATTATCATGAGGGCTGAGAGCAATATTTGTTTGCTGCACAGTTGAAACTTCATGCTTCATCAGATTTAAAGAGCTTTTGCTGAACTGTTGTTTCTTTTTCTTGTTGCAAACACTCTAAATATTCATCAAATGTCTTGCTGTTTTTCACAATGTGTCTTTTCACACCTATCGCTTTCTTAACAGCATCAATTCCCTCTATACGTTCAGCATACATCTTTGGGCGCACTCCCACCATTTCCGTCATCACCTTACAGGAGTTTTCATCTTTTATCATTCCCAAGACTTTCTTATTTAAACGCGATATTAAACGCGATATGAATTACTTCATATATGTAAGGGGTTTTTATAGGGTCTAAAATACACTTACCCACGTAAATTAGCTTATTAAAGTATACTTCAGTTTTATTTAACTCAATGACTACTAAATTTTCCTCGAATATTGTTGATGATTTAAAATTTGGTTTTGATATTAAGACCTCGGCACCGTATTGTCCCTCCCATTTTGACACTAATTTTGCGTTAGACTGCTTTCGGATGTTTTTCGTCGTCAAATTTTTCTCAAAATCGTTCAGCGTGTTCGTGCGTAATTTAGCATTTAAATCAATATAAGATTTAAGCCATGTCGACTGGTTAAATTTTAAAACGCGATGATTTTTTCCTAATTTTAAACCGTTTTGTAAGTTGCGATAGTGTATAAAATATCGTTCCCTATTGTACAAGGTAGATGTACAAGGTGGCGTGAGATGTTCAGGACAAAATGGGAGATCGTTATTCGGATTGTGAATGGAATCGGGGTACTCTAGGTCAACCTCTAGAATGTATCCTTATGGATTGTCTGCAGGTACATTAAAATTGATGTTACATGAATCGCCCTCTATCCTATCAAGGTGCTGTCACATCGCCCATTCATTAAGAATGTTGACTTTTTTTCTGCAATTATAATTCGGCATGTACTAATTGTTAGCTGCTGCATACCTCTTAGAACATTGGCTCATCCCACCCCGAATACCTCTCCCAATAAACATTACCATATCAATATCGCTAAGTAAGTCAAGATTGGCTTGCACATGCTTTAGCATACAATCCGAAGTGAACCCGGGTAAGGTGAAATAGTGTGTTTAATTCAAGCTATAGGTTTTTTACATCAGCCAACAACATGACATCTGTTTTCAGATACAAATCGGAATAATCACCTAAATTTCGACAACCGAAAGAGTTTCACACGTTGTGGGCTATAATCGTAGTCAGTTATGTTAGTGTCTGTCATCGAATTGTAAAAAAATTTCTTGGAAGGTACTTGGAATTCATTACGTTTTTCTAATGTATCTAAAGAGTCATAGGGAAAAACATCTTTAACCTCTTGTGGGTATGGGCTAATGATAAGTGACTATGACGGATATATATGTCATCAGCATATGCATTACAAAACGCCTAAGACGAATACGTATATTCGCATAAAATTAAATTGTGTATACCATTACAGATAAAACGAATATGTTCGCTTGCGTATAATAGGTATACGTAAAAATATATGTTTTTAGGAGTCAGCGTATCATTCGTTGCGTTTGAATGGGAAGAGTGGGGACAGGCAGTGGTCATAAATACTTATGTGTGCGTGCGTGTTTGGACCTGTTTTATGTTTGGGTTTATAACTTTATTTGATATACTGTTAGTCTCAAAACGACGGTAAAAAATGATGGCTTTGTTTCCAAACTTGTTATTTTATTGTTATTATGTTATATTTAGATTATGGCCAAACGAAAGACAAACAGCAATACAATCGACGGAAGTGATTATGAAGGATTTTGGAGTTCAGAGGAAGAGGACAGTACTGAGAAGAGTACAGAGGAAGAAGATAACTTTAGTGACATTAGTAGTTCCAGTGATGAAGACGAAATTGGACCTGTTCAAATACCAGACCCAATCGACGTACCATGGAGTTTTTCTGGATTCCCTCGTCCAGCGTTTCCTTTTCAAGGCGATTCTGGTATAAAGCTTGACAATTTGAACAAAGATAACCCTACCCAACTGTTTTAATGTTTTTTTTTGACGAGCTTATAAATAAAATCGTTGTTGAAACAAATTATGGGGAGCAGTATCTGAACGATAATAAAGAAAATATAAAAAATCAATCTCGAGTAAAAAAACGGACAGCAACTAATGCAAATGAAATAAGAACTTTGTTGGCCCTTATTTTTATTCAGGGAATCTGCATAAAACTAGAGTATCAATTATATTTTACGAAACGAGAGAGCATCGAAACACAATTTTGTTCTCGCATTATATCAGAAAAACGCTTTCATTTGCTGCTCAAATTTTAGCATTTTGTAAACAACAAGGAGTTTGATGCTAATTCACCAAACTGAAGATTATTCAAAATTCAGCTAATTTTGGATTACTTGAAGGAAAAGTTTATGAGTATTTATGTTCCTAATCAAAAAAATTCCATTGACAAATCATTGATGGGTCGGCTCGCCTGGAAACAATATATTCCCTCAAAAAAAAAGAGATTTGGAATGAAAATATTCGTATTGTACGAAAGTGAAACTGGTTATGTATACAATTTTTTTATTTATACTGGCTCCAGTACCCAGTATGGGAATTCCATTTACCCTGATGAACCTGTATCTAGTAGAGTCGTATTGGAGTTATCAGATTCGCTTCTGGAGAAGGGTTATTGTTTATACTTTGATAATTATTATACCAGTCCCGATCTTACAGATGAATTAATAAGAAGACGAACAGATTGTGTTGGAACGATGTGAGTAAATAGAAAGGGAATTCCAACTGAAATAAAATCTAAAAAATTACAAAAAGGACATCATATTGCAATGTACAGGAGAAAACAAATGATAATTAAGTGGAAAGATAAAAAAGATATAGTAATGACAGGCATGATTCATGACGATAGTAAAAAATTAGTAAAAGGAAAAGTGGTGGAAAAATCATGGTGGAAAATCATGGTGGAAAAATCGACTGTAGTGTTAGATTATAACTCAAATTTATTTTTATATCGATTTTGTCGATGAGAAAATTATCGATTTAAATTCGATCGAATATCGATATTGTGATTGTAAATTTGGAAAAGATTTTAAAAATTAAGCTAATTTTGATAATCCTTCAGCAAAAAATCTAGAAGAATCTATAAATCTAAATTTAACTAAATTTTCGTCTACGTGCTTCGTGAATGAGATATATTGTTCCTTGTTATTGGGTAGTAAGTCGATGTGACTTCCAAAATCTTTAGCAAGATTTTTAATAATAAAGTGGCTATCGTAACCACTTAAATTATGGAAAACAACCGGGATAACGTGACTATCCTGATATTAGAGATTGCATTTTTCATGTGCAGCACCATGATACTTACCGGTAAGGTGACAATGGTCTCTGACTCTGATGTCGCGATGTTTAATGTTTGCTCGCAGATGTGGCAGTGTAAGATGGAATGTAATTTGAGTTTCTGCAAAGAAGTAAGAGGCTCCATAGGTAGAGGACAAAGAAACACAGTTTCAACATCCTCAGCCAGCTGTTTCATTTCATGAATAAACCATTGTTGACAGTCGACACCACGATAAGCTTTATAAAAGCTAAGGGTGTCATCATAGAAGCATTTAACATAATATTCGATACTATATGGAGTATGGGTTTGCAGTTTTTCCGTTTTTAATTGATTGTTTTTTTACAAACAGTCTCAAGCAGACATTACACGTCCGCAAACACAATAAACGGCGATGGCTCCTTATTCTTATGGTTCCTAAAGTTAATAGTATCACCCTTTTTTGGTAGGCGTACTTTGCACTCGTTGATTGAAATCTTCAACATGAAGTTCTGATTTGTACGTTGTTATGAAGTAGTGGAGACAGCGATCGCAAAAATATTTTTGTCTGTTACATTTGCTAAGTTGTGATGAGAGAAGACGGGAAAGACAAAGAGTCCACTACGTATGGATAAAGAATCCATACGTAGTGGTATCGTGGTTGGGGAGCATCAGCACAATCTTCATCCTCGTCATTATATACTTCTTGAAACATGAGAAGGTTGACGTGTTTCGGCTGTTTGTTTTTGGTTAGGTATGTGGGGGCAACATTAAATTTATTTCTCTTGGCTTTCTCTAGGATGTATACATTAACGGATAAGTCATTTTGGCGCTCGAACCGGGGAAGTTGTGAACCGGGGAATTGTCATCGGCATTGATATGTTTTTTAGATTAAGGATTATGGCATAGTGAGGGTATGATGATACACAGTCTCCATCACGTGAAGCGGGATGGAGTACCGATGTCACAGCCCATGCAAAACGAGCATCATCTTTATTCTTAATATTGATGCAAGCTTGCTTAGCTTTCATATGTCGGGGTAGCTCAATGTATGAGGATCCTAATTGCGGCGTAAATTTATTTATGTTGAATGTAACATTTACAATGTTACTGAGGGGCCATCCACTATCTTTTTCTTGGAACTCCTCCAATTGTGTGAGAATTGAGTTTCGAATAGTCTTAAAACATTCTTCGGTGTTTGTATCACTATATATAGGGGAGTTCTTCGTCATGATGTATTTAAAATCACGTATCTCCTCGTCAGCTTTGGCTATTACAAATTCTCCACAGAAGACGGCGCTTACTTTTGCAGCTGTTTCTTTCTTGAGGATGTTCATAATACGACGTCTGAACATGCCTTTAGCACCCTTTAGAAAAACCGCCGGATCTTTATGGGCTATATTTATAATTACGCCAGTTCGCATTCTAGAGGCAAAAGCTGACGTCTGCTTAATCCATTTAACTCTATTGCAGACGTTTGGCTTGGATGGTTGGTACCCGGCCCCAGTAGCTCCACGCATTACCTTCAACGTGCTGCGAAAACTGACCAGTAATGCGGTACAAGTTTTTTAAGGGCGGCATTCATAACACGAATATGCTTGCTACACTCTTTAATAGCAGGTTCAATCAAATTTGGATCATTCCTGATAGACTGTAGATGGCTCCTCATCTCTTTCACTAGTCTTGAAAAAGACTGATTTTTCTTAATTGTTTCCATTCTGTAAGTAAGATGAAAATTAATTGTATTAACCTAATATGATTATATACCTACTTTCTTTTTAAACTTTTAACATGCTAAAATATATACTTTTATGGTATTGTATACTTGGTATTGCATACTTGGTATTGATCTATGGTATTGTATACTTTTATGGTATTTATGGTATTTGAAATGAAAACCCTCTACGTAATTCAACTATCAATTGTAACATGATAAAAACCGATCTTTGTATATTTACTAACTGCCATCTTCTCCCAACTGTTAATCACAATAATTTATAAATATTTTATTTTACTTGAAAGTCCTATCACTGCAGCCTGTGTTCAATATTTTATTATCTGAACGTCTATTAAATAATTTTATGAATGCATGTAAGTAACATGAACTCATTATCACGCCGCAAATTCCGTTGCGATAAAGTATGATAGTATTATCAATATTATAATTGCAATTTTCAATTTAAGACACTAAGGACCCAGCCGAAAATTAACAACTTATTGAAATCATGTGTATCTAGGGTGCTCGTCCACAATTTTTGTCGAATTTTTATCATATCTGATCGCGTTTAGAAGATGGCTCCGCTTGACCATGATGTCCAATGTATAGCTCACGCCGTTCCAATGGGAAATAAAATTATGGTTATTAACTTACAGATTTTTATTGACTTATTGTATCAATTTACCTGATTGTGATGATTTTGAAGACAAATTTTCACAAAACACAGGACAAGACGCTAAAACTTGAGATGTTGACGTTACGCAGTACTAAAGCTGAATTATTTTCATCATTTCACGTATTTATAGCTATCTGTGGAATTTAATCAACCAACCAGCATCGAGATAATTATTTTGAAACTCCAGGGCCCTCAAAATGAGTAAATTTCTGGGTGTTTTATATAAGAAGCTATGTTAATTTTCATAAATTACTGTTAAAGTCACACTTTTCCATACAATTACATGTAAATTGAGACACAAGGTAAACTATAATTATTTATTCATTAATCCAATCAGCAAAGATATAATTAGGTTGGCAGTATCTGCCGCGGCGGATGACGTCATCTACTGGGAGGGTGTAGGTCGGGCGGTATCTCTCTTAAGGTGCATGCTAAAGCCGTTCTGACACAAAATTTGATTTTTCTCATCACCTCCCTCCCCCACACCCCCGCATTTGATCTCAAAATCACTTATTATATTTATCATTGTTAAAAGCGACTAAATGGTATACCTCCAGTTGAGGTCCAACTGAGGTCTCTCCGACTAACCAACCCCCCGGACCGGATGAAAAATAAAAAAATGTGAATTTAGACGACCCCTATGTAAATCCTTATGGGAATTTGCGCTTGAAGTCTAATAGCCTATCTATTTAAGTCAAAAAAATAAAACGTCAAATTTGTCAAAGTTATGACTTCATCAATATTTTTATTAAATAGGAAGCTAGTTTGTTTTACATTTTTTGATAAAGCTTGTTTTTCTGCATTATAAAAAAATAATTGAAGTAGGGGTCGTATAAGAAAAAACTAAGAGAATTAATAAAAAAACAAAATAAACCTGATTTTGAAATTATGAAAAAAAACTAAATATTAAAAGAATTAAAAGTTAACGTTACCTAGTACTATAGAACATCTGTTTTTATCAACTTTTTCAATTGTTTTAATTAAACAACTGTTTGTCAGTGTCAGTCTTACAATTATCGTCATACTAATTTTATTATGATAGCTCCTTTAATTGAAAGAGAAAGGATAGAAATTCTAATGATTGTAGGTTACGACGATAGACTTCGAATTCATGAAGAAGCATGTGCTTTATTTAACGAAACACATTTTGAAAGACCTCCAATTGCTAGAAGCACAGTAAGCAGAATTGTTGCAAAATTTAATGAAACGGGAAGCGTGAGGGATGCTCCAAAATCTGGAAGACCAGAAATAAGCGACGATGCAAAGTTAGATATTTTGCAGCTACAACACGCAACTACAACAGCAATTGCCCTACAAGAAAATGTTTGTCAGTCGTTTGTAGTAAAGTTGTTAAAAAAAGAAAAACTGCACCCATACAAAGTTCAACTTGTTCACGAACTCTCGACACAATTGTCGCTACTGGGCTCGGGAAAATCCCCACTGGATTCAGACAAAACACACATAGCGCCCCCAAAAAAATAATGTTTGTGTAGGAATCGTCACGGGAAGAATTATTGGTCCGTATTCTATATATACTTTCTAGGGAATTTAACAGCTGAGGACTATTTGGAACATCTTCGTATAGCAACACTTCTGGACCTACTTGCGGCATTTCCGGATCCAAATAATAGGGAAAACTTGAATCCCAGTATTTAGTTCCAACAAGATGGTGCACCACCACATTATGGTCTTAATGTTCGAAGGTTTCTGGATAACCAGTTTGAAGGAAGGTGGATTGGAAGACGCGGACCAATGGAGTGGCCACCTAGGTCACGTGATCTTACCCCCTTGATTTTTTTCTGTGGGGACATTTAAAAAGTCGGGTCTACGTTAACCGACCAGCCAATTTAGAAGACTTAATGGAACGAATTAGACATTAAATGACTCGTATTACTCCGCAGATGATCGAAAACTCAGGTCTACCATCGTCTTGGCCTATGTCAGATAGTGAACGGGATACAGTTTGAACAATTCCTGTAAGAAATAGTTTTGGTTTAATGGACTGTTTAGTTAATTTAAAAGTTATTACTAAAATTAAGTTTATTTCGTTTTTTATTAATTTTCTCATATTTTTTTTTCTTATGTGACCCCTACTTCAATTATTTTTTTATAATGCAGAAAAACAAGCTTTATCAAACAATGTAAAAAATGCTTCCTATTTAAAAGAAATATTGATGACCTCATAACTTTACAAATTTAACGTTTTATTTTTTTGAATTATGTTAAAAGACGCGGAATAAAATAAGCTGTTTGACGTGTTTTTGCATTTTTTTAAAAAATGAACATAGTGCGTTTTATGCGCCGTACCGAGATCCATGCAGTACACGACATCTACATTGCGTCTGACCTGAAACAAGCAGCAAAAGTGGTCAGCGTCTGTTTCTCTAATTGAGACGGCCGCACAAATATCTTCTCGAACTCGAAAAATCGAGTCGTATACCTGTGATCTCAAACGAGATCACCTTAAAAACGAAAACTCAACTTGAGCGCATGATGGAGAAGACGATATAAGAATCGATAATAAAATAAGAAATAAAAAGCTTTTCAAGAACTCTTCACACTTTGACAAGTCGACGTAAGACTTTTATTGGCACCATTAATGTGAACACCCTCACCAAAACAGGCAAATTAAAACAACTCACTAACGCCCTCGAAAAATTTGACCTCAAAATCAACGCACTTCAAGGGACACGATTCACGGATGAACAATTTAAAAACATGCTTCCAAAACAATTAGGAAAGAAAAACGAGGATATGACAACAACAAACTCAATGAAATCCAACAGGACTTCAAACAAAATAATACTAGAAACTTCTACAATACATTTAAAGAAAACTTAATGGGATTTCAAGCGCCCAGCTTGTGCTTCAAAAAACCCGATGGCACGTTGGAAACTAATGCGAAAGAAAACTGTAAATTATTTGCCCAATACTTCAACTCCCTTCTTAACTGCAAATCACCCCAAGAAAAACTTGCGTTCACCCCTCCGGTTTCCACACACCCGGATTCACAAGCCCCTGACCTAGAAGAAATTCAGGAGATCATCCAAAAGCTCAAAAATAACAAATCGCCAGGAAAAGATGGGATCATTGCAGAATTCTGGAAACTAAACGATCTTACACTTACGCAGAAACTTCACAACGTCATTTCAGGACTTCAAACAAAATAATAGTAGAAACTTCTACAATACATTTAAAGAAAACTTAATGGGATTTCAAGCGCCCAGCTTGTGCTTCAAAAAACCCGATGGCACGTTGGAAACTAATGCGAAAGAAAACTGTAAATTATTTGCCCAATACTTCAACTCCCTTCTTAACTGCAAATCACCCCAAGAAAAACTTGCGTTCACCCCTCCGGTTTCCACACACCCGGATTCACAAGCCCCTGACCTAGAAGAAATTCAGGAGATCATCCAAAAGCTCAAAAATAACAAAGCGCCAGGAAAAGATGGGATCATTGCAGAATTCTGGAAACTAAACGATCTTACACTTACGCAGAAACTTCACAACGTCATTTCAGACATATAGATAATGGAGAGAATATCAGGAAACTGAAAATGTGTTCTAATTCATCCGTTATACAAAAAGGGTGATAAAACAGCCATCAATAAATACAGAGGAATCTCCCTGATCCCGATTGCTTATAAAATTCTCTACAACGCACTTTTAAACAGGCTAGAACCCGGTGGATCGACCAATTGGTGAATACCAAGCCGGATTCAGCAAAGGGCGATCATATGCTGAACAGGTGTGTAGATTAAAAACAACATTACAAAAGAGAAAATGTTGAAATACTGTAATTACATTCGTCGACTTCAGAAAAGCGTATGATTCTGTAGACCGTGAAACACTTTTTATAATCATGGAAGAATTCGGGATAGACATAAAGACCTGAAAAATCATTGAACAGACGCTTTCAGGAACGATGTCCAAAGTGCAATTCATGGGTGAAATATCGGAGCCCTTTGTCATTAAAAAAGATCATTAAGGAATGGGAACATCATGTGAAAGGCATTCAAATTGGTATAGAAAAGAGAACCGTCTTACAGTCAAGTGCTTCGCTTTTGCGGACGATATTGCCCATTATTACTAACACCAGACAATGGAAAAATTACATGAAATTGCGCAAAGAACCGGACTACAAATTTCTGATGAGAAAGCAAACAATATGAAAAGGCGACCAGAAAATAACTTAGCTTTAACCACACAATACGGTAAGATAACAGATATCCCCCATTTTAAATACCTTGGTGAAATCATACAGTCATCGGGACTAAACGCCAAATCGCCAATGAATCTCCAAACTACAGAAGGCCTACAAGCTATCGTGGGCTCACTACACAAGACGTGCATCTCGCTAGATGCAAAATTAAGGCCCCAACAGTGATTCTTCCGCAAACAACTTACGCAGCCGAAACAATTTTTATCGACGGTCATTCCAAAATTAAGGATATATACGGGGCAGTTAATAATAACGGTATTTGGATGAAGAGACCTCAAAACGAACTCTACCAAAAGATCCACACGATAAGGGACGTATTCAGAAAACGCCGAGCACAGTTTTATACAAACATTTACAGGATGGAAAACTCCAGAACGGCGAAGAAATTGCTCAACCCTATAGCACATGGTAAATGTGGCACTGAGTGGTTAACCGAGGTTCAAAGCGACTTACAACAGGTCAACATATAAAATATCGAGGACCGCAGGATGAAGAGATTTTGGGAAGAGAAGCGGGAAAACGCCAGAAGATAAAATCATGTACAATCAAGTTCCATCGCTCTCTCTCTTTCTCTCTCTCTCTCTCTCTCTCTCTCTCCATATATATATATATATATATATATATATATATATATATATATATATATATATATATATATATATATATATATATATATATACACACTGCCGAGCATAAAATTAGGGTCACTCCGTAATTTGAAGTTATTTTGGAAATTTATAGTTTTTTACTCACTTTTGCGGTTGTAGCTGATTGCTTGAATAAAACTAAAGGTTTTTGTTGTTCAAAGTTTATTGAAAGTATTGAAAATTGACAATTTTAAATTTATTTGATAAGTAATGAAAATGAACAAGTTTTCTTTGATATGCATTTGTTGAAACAAAAGAAAGTTTAAGGACAGCATGGCATCTGTTTCTGTGGTGTCATCTGTCTGTTGTAAATTGTTCGTGTATGGTTGTCATTTTTAGTGTTTTGCAATGAGCATAAATCCTGTTGTTACGTATTTTGGCGGCTTCAGAAGACGGCCGAGGACAGCGCGAAACTGCAAGAAATGTTGGTGTAAGTCTCTCGAGGGTGCAGACTGGTTTGCTCACTAGAAGATCTGGTTCAGGCCGAGGCATGACTACAACAGCTAGAGAAGAGCGTTTTCTCGTTTCTAGTGCTTTGAGAAACCAAACGGTCACGGCAGTTTCCCTTCGAAATTATCTGCAAGAAGTGATAAATGTAAACTTAAGTGAGTGGGCAGTTAGGAGGGGACTCCATGCTGCTGGATTATCTTCTCGAACTAGAGCTACTAGCCCGCCGCCTTCCCGTGCAGAGCGGATTGCGGGGTTGAATTTTGCACGAGAACACTTGGCTTGGACAATAGCGGATTGGAGTCGAGTATTTTTGCCGATGATTCGCGATTCTGTCTTACGGGCTCAGATAGAGATGTAAGACTGTGGCGACGACAAGGCGAGAGATATGCTCAAGCGTGTATTGCCGAGCAACTTCCATTTGATTGAGGATCAGTTATGGCATGGGGAGACAAATCTTTTGTCATTCGCACGGAGTTAGACTTTATCGAGAATGGGACGTTGACTGCGCATAGGTATCAGACAGAGCTTCTAGAAGACCATGTTTTACCGTTCATGGTTATTCTTGCACACGACGCAACATTTATGCAGGATAACGCACGGCCCCATACTGCTCGGATAGTAACCGAGTATTTTGACGAGTGTGAAATAACGCAATTCGTTTGGCCGGCTCGCAGTCCAGATTTAAATCCAATTGAGCATATTTGGGATGAGGCGGGAAAACGTTTAAGGAGACATGTGCCGGCCCCCAGAAATTCTACAGTTTCGCGACATACTGGCCCAAGAATGGGACAATCTTCCACAAAATGTGATCCAAAATCTGATCCAGAGCATGCCTCGTCGTTTGCAAGCCCTCGTCACTGCCAGAGGAGGGAATACTCGCTACTGAAGTGCTAAAACTTTCTCTTGTTTCAACAAAAGCATTTCAAAGTAAACTTCCTCATTTTCATTACTTAGCATATCAAATAAAAGTGTTCATTTCATTACTTTCAATAAACTTTGAACAACAAAAACCCTTTGTTTTATTCAAGCAATCAGTTAGTAAACTGTTACAACCGAAAGAACACGTAATAAACTAAAAATTTCTAAAATAATTTCACATTACGGAGTGACCCTAATTTTATGCTCGGCAGTGTATATATAGTGATTTAATAATATGTCGGATTCTATATATTTTATATATACAGTGAAACTTGTCCAAGACGGCACCCGTAAAAGACGGAAACCTGCATTAAACGGAATTTTTTTGCTAACCGTTCATTTTTCCATTTAAAACAACACCTTTTAAGCGGAAAATAAGGCAGTTATCAATGTTGGAAGATTCGTCTACCAATAAGGAAGTAAGGGGTAGGAGTTCTCGTAGTCTGATTGGTGTTTTTGCGTCGGTATCATCTGAGCAAACAGATCCGCGATAACCTAATAAACATTCTAAACCGTTTTCCCGAAAGAAGATACCAACAGCTAGTGTAAACAAAATTTTCACATTAAATTTGGCACAGTTTGTGGGGAAACCGCGGGTGTCTGTCAGCAAACAGTCTAGGATTAGAAAAAAAAAGAATCGTAATAGAAATTGAAGGATATAAGCCTAAGGACATAAAAGGCACTTCAAAGGCAAACGGGGAAGAAACGGCGCTTTTTTTCGTGCTTTGCAAAATAAAACTTTTGCACTTTTTCAAAAGAACGAGCCACGTTATTTTTTTGTACTTTTGCTGATGGAAAACTCGAGAAATTCAGAACCTTTGGTTATTGGCCAATCGTTGAAATAGATGCTTTAATCAACCGATTATAAATGACTTACCTATTGAATGGCACGCAAATAAGAAGGGTTGGATGGCTGGCTGGCAGTATATTGTTAAGTTAAAGTTAAAACTCAAGGATTTAAAAAACAAGGGAAATAAAAAACTAAATTTTAATAAACCAAATGTATTACATACTTGTCCATACATAAAAATAAAAAAAAAATGATTAACCCGTGTAAGACGGAAACCTGTTTAAGACGTCAATATTTCCTAGTCCCTTGAGGATCCGTCTTAGACAAGTTTCATTGTATATATATTTTTTTGTAACAAAGAAAAGTTACAGCCAAGATAATTCGAGGAACCGAACGAACCTTCACAACAAACCCAAATCGAAGAGAGCCTTGCTAAGAATAATTTCAGAGATTTCTTTGGAACCTTCAAGCAGGCACTCAGAAAATACGCTCAGCCAAGCCTCCACTTCAGAGAGTCACAAGGCAAACTGGCTTATAACAACAAGGACCACTGCCACCTTTTGGCTCAGTACTTTAAAAATCTACTCAACTGTGACCCACCCAGCGAAGACTTCGACTATAAACAAACCACAACAAACCCTGACTCGCTTCCCCCTTCATTGGAAGCAGTTGGCCTGATCATTCAACATCTTTAGAATAATAAGGCAGCTGGAGAGGACTCTCTCGTTGCTGAACTGTGGAAAGGTGCTGGAAACAATGCCGTACGCAAGCTAACCGAGTTCATCCAAGACATCTGGGAAACAGAGAAATTACCACCCGATTTGAAATCAGCTCTGATACATTCGCTTCACAAAAAGGGAGAATTTACTGATCTAAACAATTACCGTGTAATTTCTTTCGTCCCGGTAACATACAAGATTCTCTCGAAGGCGTTTCAAAATAAGGGCAGAAAATCAGTTGGATAGTCAACTGGGAGAATACCAGGGGGGCTTCAGGAAGATCCGATCCTGTATTGAACAGATCCTTAATCTTAAAACTGTACTTGCATACTCCAAGATGAGAAACTGCAAGGTGGTCGTCACCTTAGTTGATTTTAGGAAGGCCTACGATTCCATTGATAGAGAAACGCTTAACAAAGCAATCCAGGAACTAGGGCTAGACTAAACTAGGGCTAGACTAAACCATGAACTATGACTTCGAAATAAAAACTGGAGTGAGACAAGGAGATGGACTTTCCCCACTTCTCTTCAACTGTGTCCTTGGAAAAGTTATGAGAAAATGGCGGAAGAAACTGAACAATTTGGGTGCTCAGAGTGGTTTCTACCTGGGACGTAAGAACAATGGACTGGCTGTAGTTGGCTGGCCTTTGCAGATAACATGGCACTGTTTGCTGATTCTCTTGAGATGGAAACAATGCAGGTAAACTGCCTCAGAAAACAGGCTGCCAAAGTGGGTCTTCTTCGAGGGCCTATTCGAAAGAAGAAGAAGAATGTGTGAGATTCTATATAGAGGAGTAACAACCTCAATAAAAAACCTGGGTCCATCTGGTTCCGGATGGTAGCACCCTCTAAGGGCCCCTGTCTAGGGTTACTATGTGAAAATTGGTTAACGGTCTTGCCAGCGGAAGAGGATTCTTAAATTCCCAACGGTGGATGGAGCGGAAGAGCCGGGTGGTTACATCTATATAAATCCGCTTTGTGTCTGTCTTAGATTAAGCGACAAAGTGGTTAGTGTCTGTTCACCAGTGGTGCGGCTGTCAGAACATCTTCTTCATCTCAAAAATCGAGTTGTAAAGATCACCCCATCTTTAACTTCAACTTGAAACAAACATAATGACAACAGAAGGTACAATTCCACTACCCCGGGCATCAGTCAATAGACTAATTACTCCTGTTCGTCGGATTCAGGGGAGCCAGGAGCGTCATGTTGAGATGGATCGGAGCTTCTCTAATCTTCTACGCGCGAAGCATAAGTACTTTATTGGCACGCTCAACTCGAACACTTTTCTAAAAGTTGGTAAAATTAAACAGCTTGTAAACACAATGGACAAATTTAACATAAAAATCCTATCAATTCATGAAACTCGTTTTCTTGATGATTACCACTTTGACACGGATGATTATCGAATATGCAAAGAGAAACCCTCTATAAAAATTAGGACGGGTCCCAGGCAATTTGGTACAGCGTTTGCGATCCACAAATTAATTGTAGACTCACTCATTGACTTTACGTCTACATCGGAACGCTGTAGTCACACTCTATCACTGAAATCGGCGAACAAAGCGTATACTCAAATCAACGCACACGCTCCCACAAACGACTATAATAAGAAGGATCCTAAAACATCGGATACCTTCTGGGAACAGTTAGAAGAAGTCACCAACCAAATTCTACCGCATCACGTCAAGGTTCTGTTAGGCGATTTTAACGCCCAGTTGGGTATAGAGAAACAATTTAGGAAAACAACAGGTATTCACACAGCACATAAAGAACAAATAAAAATGGTGAAAGACTAATAACTTTTTGTGAAAATTTCCACATCATATCATGACAAAACAATTTAGATAACCCAGACATAAACCATGCACTTGGAGGGCAGCCAACATCAATATGGGCGAATTTCAAATTGATTATGTTGCCATCTCTCATACAAACCAAAAGAAGGTCCTTAATGTAAAAACGAGGAAAGGTTTCTTCGATTCTGATCACTACTTGTTACAAATCAAAATTATACCCCCCCCCCCCAACAGGAGAAGACCACAACAACCACTATTTTTTAAGCCTGCCCTGAATAATTAAAAATAAACGGGGACAGTGTTTTGAAAGAAATCAACGAAACAAACACGTCAAACTGGACCGAATTATATGATGTTCTCAGGAACGCTATGAGGATAGGCCTACCCCCACGTAAACGTAAGCACATATGGTGGAACTGTGTATGCGACCAAGCAATAGAAGACAGACTGAACGCTTGGAAAAAAATTCATAGCAAAAAAACGCTAGACAAATGACAGGAGTTCCAGTGCATTCGGAAACAATCACCAAAACTAATTAGAAAACAAAGACGTAGCTATGAAAAAAAAACGACTAGAGGAAATAGAACAAGAATTTACAAAGAATTAAACTAGGAGTTTTTAGAGAATTTTTAAAGAGAACCTGACAAGATATCGACCATCCAACCTGTGCTTTCGTCGATCTGATGGTTCAATGGAGACAAACACCGATGCGAATTGTCAAATTTTAGCTGAGTACTTCAACAATTTTCTCAACTGTGACCCCCCCATCCAGCAAGTTTATTTTTGAACAATCTGAATCCAATCCATATTCCGTGCCGCCCTCCTTCCAGGAGATAACTGACATCATTCATTCATTGAAAAACGACAGAGCCCCTGGGGAAGATGGAATCATTGCCGAGTTATGGAAACTGGCTAACGACAACCTCACTCGCAGAAAACATAATATAATATCAGATATTTGGGTGACAGAACAAATTCCCCCAGAATGGAAATGTGCACTTATACACCCGCTTCATATAAAAGGTGATAAGATGGACCCGAACAACTATAGAGGCATTTGCCTCCTCTCAGTAACGTACACAATTCTTTCGAAAGCTCTCTTGAATAGACTTGAACCTTAAGTAGACCCACAGATAGGAGAATATCAGGCAGGTTTCCGTAAGAGAAAGCGCTCATGCACAGAACAAATTTGGAATCTGAAGACAATCTTGCAAATACGATCTTGTAGAAACACCGTGGTTACCTTTGTTGATTTCAAAAAAGCCTACGACTCCGTCGACAGACCAACTCGCTTCAGCATTCTGGAAGAGTTCAAAGTTGATAGGAAAACCAGGGCATTAATACAACAAATTCTCATTGATACTACATCAAGGGTTAAGTTTGGTAGAGAAATTTCTCCTTTCGAAATACATACGGGTGTGAGAGGGAGATGGTCTTTCACCAATCCTTTTTAATATACTCCTGAAAAAAATAATAATCAGAACTTGGGAAAAAGAGTTTAAGGGAATACACATTGGTAAGAGAATAGATTATAGAGCTAATATCAAATGTTTGGCGTTTGCTCATGATCTTGCCATATTATCGAATACCAGGCAAGCAGCGAAACATGCACTTGAAAAATTTCACGAAATTTCACAAAAGGCTGGTCTCCTGATATCTGATGAAAAACAGTATATAAAACGATCCCCGTCCGACAATCTACTCATCATGACACGATATGGTTCTGTATCCAGAGTTTCCCAGTTTAAATACTTAGGAGAAAAACTACAAAACAGTCGTTTTTCCTGAAGCACTTTATGCCACAGAGACAGCACTAATTCATGGTCACTCAAAAATCAAAGAAATAGAGAAACAAAAACGTAAAATTCTCCAAAAAAAAAAATTGGGCCTGTAAACAAGGAGGGAATATGGATAAGGAGACCATCATCAGAAATGTATAAAATCGTACAACCTATCAGTGACACTTTCAGAAAGAGACGAGCAATTTTTTGGTCACATATACAGAATGAACCAGCACAGAATTACGAAACAAATTTTCAATATTACGTTCAACAGAAAAAATAGGCCCAAATAGATACAGGAAACTGAAGAAGACCTCAAGCAGCTAAACACCACCATACAAGACATGACTGATCGAGTTAAATTTAGAAACACCATAATGCACCATAAATTTGATAAAGAACTGCTCCCAAAGATGCCAAGAAAAAAGTGGACGGACGAACGGAAGAAAGAACATAGTGCACGAATGAAGAGGATTTGGGAAGAACGTCGCCGCATGACTGAGTTGTCACACTCTCTTTAAAGGCAATGTACGATAGTAATATATATATATATATATATATATATATATATATATATACATATATATATATATATATATATATATATATACATATATATATATATATATATATATATATATATATATATATATATATATATATATATATATATATATATACATATATATATATATATATATATATATATATATATATATATATATACAGGGTATCCCAACGAAAATTTGCCACCCCCCTATAATTGGAAAACCGAAAAATATTTCAAAATTCGCCGAGACCCGTCGATTTTTGTTTTTGGGGGGAGCTTTTTTGACAGTCAAGCCAACTCGATATGTTCATCCCCCTAATGCCTAGCAACCCCAACTTAAAAATTTCAAAAGCAACTACCCCACTTGTTGCACATCATTTTAAAGCCCTTTTCATTGCGAATACTGTGACGTACCGTTTTTAGTAATCGGTTGAAATTTGACAGAATTATTGGTTACAAACGAAAAGATGACAAACCAACTTACGCGTAGTAATTTCTACACAAATGCCCACCACTAATAAGTTTTTCATCTACTACACATGACCGCAGTACCTACTTGTTATTGATGTGTCTATCAGTTTACAAAAGTCAGAAATGAAATAAAAAAGCTGAAGCAAATGAAACTAGATACTAAAATAGTTATTAGTAGAAGATATTTAAGTTTATAGGAATTCAGACCTTTTCAAAATAACAAAAAATCAGTACTACGAAAAAAGTCGGTGTTTTTTGCTTGTGACCAAGAAATCGTTAGTTTCAGCCGTTATTGAAAGTATTAACGTGTGTTCGAAATGGTTTATTCTATCGCGGAAAGAGTAGAAATTGTTGCAATTTATTATCGAAATCACGATTGCGCTAAAGCTACAGCACGAATTTTTAATGCCAATCATCCAGAAAAAAATGTAAACCACCAGTACGTTAAACACCTGATTGACAAATTTGTTGCAACAGGTTCGCTTTTAAACAAGAAACGTGAAGTAATTGGGCCAGTTAGAAATAAGGCAGTTGAAGTGGCAGTTTTGGGTCATGTACAGATGGATATTAAGCAATTGGTTACAACTGTGTCTTAAGCTTCTGGCGTATCCCGTTCAAGTGTTCATCGAATTTTGAAAAAACACAAGTTTCATCCATTTAAGATGACGCTGGTTCAAGAGTTACATGAAGATGACTTTGATCGCCGTAACCAATTTTGCGAATACTTTAGTGAACAACTTCTACTGAATCCATATCTTCTCTACAATACATGTTTCTCCGACGAATTCACATTTATGTTGAATGGCGAAGTGAATAGACACAATTGTCGTTATTGGAGTAATACTAATTTGCATTTAATCAGGGAATTTCAAACTCAGACACCTCAAAAATTGAATGTTTGGGCAGGCATTTTGGGCGACCATCTCGTTGGACCATTTTTCATCCAAGGTAATCTCGATGCAAACACCTATCTAGAATTATTGGAAAGTACAATTGATCCTAGGATAACAGAAATTTTAGAAAGTGACGACAATTTACTAGAAAATGAAATAACCTTCCAGCAAGATGGTGCGCCCCCGCACTATACTGATGCTGTGCGACAATTTTTGGATGAACATTTCCCGGGGCATTGGATTGGCAGAAGAGGTCCCGTCGAATGGCCACCAAGATCTCCGGATCTGTCCCCTTTGGACTTTTTTCTGTGGGGTCATTTAAAATCACGAGTGTACGCCACTCAGCCGGAAACATTGCAAGTGCTACGTCAGAGAATTGTAGAAGAATGCCGATTAATAACTGCTGATGTCTTTAATAATGTTCGAACAGAATTTGAAAACAGACTGTATTATTGTTTGGAAGTTAAAGGGGGTCATTTTGAGAAATTCATCAAATAAATCTGATTTATTATTTGCTTCAGCTTTTTTATTTCATTTCTGACTTTTTTGTAAACTGATAGACACATCAATAACAATTAGGTAATGCGGTCATGTGTAGTAGATGAAAAACTTATTAGTGGTGGGCATTTGTGTAGAAATTACTACGCGTTAGATGGTTTGTCATCTTTTCGTTTGTAACCCAAAATTCTGTCAAATCTCAACCGATTTCTAAAAACGGTACGTCACTGTATTCTCAATGAAAAGGGCTTTAAAATGATGTGCCACAAGTGGGGTAGTTGCATGTGAAATTTTTAAGTTGGGGTTGCTAGGCATTAGGGGGATGAACATATCGAGTTGGCTTGACTGTCAAAAAAGCTCTCCCCAAGAACAAAAATCGACGGGTCTCGGCGAATTTTGAAATATTATTCGGTTTTCCAATTATAGGGGGGTCAAATTTTCGTTGGGATACCCTGTATATATATATATATATATATATATATATATATATATATATATATCTGCCTTAAATAATTACCAAGTACCCGATGGTCATGAATTGGTGTCTCTGGACGTGTCATCGCTGTTCACTAATATACCGTCCAAGTTATTTTTGGATATTATCAAATCAAACTGGGAGTTGATTCGCCCATCTTGCAAAATACCCCGCAAGGTTTTTTTGGAACTTATTGAATTCATTTTTGATACGACGTATTTTTCGTTTGAAAATAAGTTTTTCCTTCAGATTTTCGGAACCCCCATGGGATCGCGCTTATCTCCGGTGGCAGCGGAGATTGTTATGAACACTTTAATTAAGGTTTCTTTGGACAAACTTAATTTCGAAATCCCATTTTTGTGGCAATATGTGGATGATATTGTCTGTGCCATCCCGCAAGGGTCCAAAACTGAGGTCCTAAGAGCCTTCAACTCATACAACGAACGTCTTACCTTCACTATTGAATCTGAAAATAATAATACTCTACCCTTTTTAGACACCCTGATTATCAGGACAAATGACAACCGCATTATTTTAGATTGGTACCAGAAACCTACCAGTTCGGGCAGATACCTGAATTATTTTTCCTGCGCTCCTTTTCAGCACAAGCTGAATGTAGTTTTGGGTCTTAAGACGAGGATATTCAAGATTGTACATCCAGATCTTCGTAATGATAGTTTAGAGAGATTGTTTAATATCCTAAAGAAGAACAACTATCCCACAACAGTACTTAGGAAGTTGTTGTTCTCCAATCCTACAAGACAACCTGTCGCTGAGGTGGTCGCAGAGGACGACACGAAAATATTCAAGAGCTTACATTTTGTAGAATCATTGTCCCCCAGAATAAAATCAATTTTCAAGAACAAGAGCCCAGCCATTATAGCGGATAAATGTTATAACACCATCAGCAGATCTTTCAGTCGCCTTAAAGATTCAACCCCCACGTTAATGCAATCAAATGTAATCTATTGCATTCCGTGTGCCGAGTGTGAGCTTGTGTACGTTGGTCAGACCGGCCAAAGATTGTCATCCAGACTGGCCAATCACAGAAGTGATTGTAGACTAAAACCCCACTCTTGCGCCTTAGCAACACATTGCAATGACAAGGACCATAGGGTCAATTACAATGACCTGAAAGTTCTTGCAAGGGAGCCAAGCTTATCTAAGAGACTTTTCTTGGAAATGTGTTTCATTCATAACGCCGGTGCAGCCATGAACTCAAGGAAGGACATGGACGGGTTGAGCAATATGTATGTTTGGCTCATGACTTGGGCGACGTCTAGACACAGTTAACTTGATGGGTGGTTTCTGTTTTGCTATTTATTTTCTATTTGTGCTGCGGTTTTCGTGGTCTCTAGTGGTTCTACTATTATACAATTTTCCTTAAATGGGGGTCGTTGAGCTCCTGTTTTTCTAAGAAGATCTAGGGATCGTCCAGATTGCCTGGGTTTCTGGGAAACTGCGACGTAGTGGCGGTTTCAAAAAAAAAAAAAAAAAAAAAAAAAAAAAAAAAAAAAAAAAAATAAATTTCGAACTGTATGTCTTCAAACATTGGTTAAATATTCTTTTTCCTGTGTGCTTGTGACTCCTGTGTCCTTCTAATGTCACGATCTTTCCCAATGCGCACCTTCGCAGCTCAATTAAAGGGGAAAAAAATTTTGTTTTTTTTCAACTTTAATTTATTTTAAGAGAACGAAAAGGTTTTGTTGGTTTCCTCGTGCTGTGCCGATCGGGTTGGTGTCCGACATTTTGTAAACTAAATACTAAATTTCAAACACCGAAATTAAAATTCACCATGGCTCGTTTTACAGCAACGATTATGTAACCCACATAGCTGTTCAAGTTATATGATGTTACACATCTTAATTAATTGTTCATTACCTTCTTTGTAAGTAATCAATAACATCTTTCACTGGTTTTTTTGTAATTTTCTGTAATAATTTTGTAGGTCTTGAAAAAGATTTAATAAATAAATCGAAACGTCGACTTAAGAAGAATTTGAGTTTTTTCTTTGAATCGTATCACCCGAATTCTACCGTTTGCGTAGTAATTTTTATAAAATTTACTTTTTAACTAATAACGATTGTTATTACCCCCACTCTTTATATATATATATATATATATATATATATATATATATATATATATATATATATATATATATATATATATATACATAATTGTCTGGGACGTCATAATCTGGGAGAATTTGACAAGCAACCAGTATGTATAGATAATAAATAGATAATCAGAGTGCTATCAGTGTTATCAAAAATTTAAACTTTTAGGTGTAAACATATAGATAATAAATATCATTTCATTAAAGAAAAATAATTTGCTAAAGTAATTGATCTGCAAATAACCAATTTGCTGAATTACTAACTGAGGCTTTACCCAGAGATAAATTTCAATTCTTGCGAGATAAAATTGGATTGCTAACATTGGACAAACTTAATAAGTATTATTTGTAAGTGTTCTTTCTATATTGCTGTAATTGCGTTACTTAGTCATTATAGCATACACATTTGGCAGGAGTGCTGAATTAAGTATTTAAATTTTCCGGCTTACCATCTCGTTTGAACTAAAGTATATTGTCGATAATAATGTTATCTGTAAAGATAACGAAATTTTTTAAGGTATCAACGAGTGTTAGTTATTAAAAGATAGTTTTTCATATGAATAGTGCATTTATTAGAAAATTAACAGCAACTTACTACAATGAAAATATTTGCATCAGTTAAGCACTACCAGGTGCGAGAAAAATGTTTCAAAATCCATTGTTTTAATTTTATTCACCTAATCAAAAAATCGAATAAGATGAATAGAAATGAAACCTAAAATGAACACTTATGGAGGGTAATAAATATCAAATCTAAAATTAATGTTCATTAATGTTCAATTCATGTTTAAGTCTAAGCAATATTTGTTTTTATTAGCAATTAGGGTAATAAATATCCAATCTAGAAATAAACATAAAGACCAAAACTACAACATTTAAATATTTAAGTCAAAATAATAATTGTTTTTGTTAGCAAATTGGACATGTGACACTTTTGCTAGTAAATATACGCCAAACAAAAATATGTACAAATAACGGGAAAACAAATGACTGGGGAACTAGTTACCCCCAGTTATTAATAGTTACTAGTAACAAATGTACCAGGGAACGAAATGTCGGGAATCAAATCACTGGGAATAAATTACCAGGGAACAAATGTCCAGGAACCGACTATTTAATTGATGTCTTATACATAACATAATGTAATCGTTTGTGCTTCAACAAGAAATAAAGGTTCTGTCTGACTTTTAAATAAGATTTTTGTTTTATTTTATTTCAAAATACTACCCTTTATATTCGAAAATAACTAGATTTTAATTTTTTAAAAACGAAGTTTTTAATTTGTAAAAGAAAAAGAAAAATTTGTATAAGAAAATATTGTTTAATTTCTCCAACAATTTCATATAATGATGAAATGTGAAGTTAAAAAGAATACTTAATTTGTTACTCTTTTTCTAAAGCAAATAAATAAAATCGGATATAAAATTTTATTCAAATTAGAAGGTTGATTCTCAATAACATCCCTTAGTTATATGCAGATACATTCTCTGAGAAACTCTCTGACATAAATACATAATTCTTGACGCACTTAATGTATTTTATATATTGCAATGAAAATCTGTTCAAAGTAGCAAACAAAACCTCAAAAACTGAATAATCTTAAGAATACCTAATTTTAAGAATACAAGTAAATGTTTATTAATTTCGTTTATATATTTAAGTGTGGTAATTGTGTCATTCACAGATACTTTGTTTGCATTAATTAAACACAAAGTTGCATAATCCCACATTAAATATTTAACACTCGTAATTATATGAAAGCACACGGAAACTGCTAATTTGCGTGTTTAAAAAACTTATGGGTCATGGTTACGCTCTCGACAAACGATTTATCTCTGAAATCATCACCATACACTTGGTTTCCTCAGGATGTATCCAACCTTTGTTAAACTTCCAACATTATGACATCCGTAAAATATATTAAATAAGAAACAATAGGAATTCCGTATTCAGTCTTCAACATGAAACTCGAAGAGAATATTGTCTTAATTTTCCTAGTGTTCAATCAAGTTTCTTCTTTACACATTCGTGTTGAAAGAGATGAAAATGCTACGGTTATTATAAAAGAAACTCGAGAAAGAATAAATAAAAACATTTCTAATAATAGTGAGAGTGCAATTGAAACTTGTGGAGGAATTTTCTCGCAGTCGCAATTTTTAATAGAAAGTCCCAATTATCCAAGCAATTATCCGAATAATTTGAATTGTCTGTTTATATTTAAAGGACCTTATTGCGATACAAACTACACTTTGCAATTTTTGGATTTTAATTTGAAAAATTCTTTGGGATGTTCGGAAGATCGATTAGAAATCAAAGAAAAAGATGCAATTTGTGGATTGAGAGACGGAATCAAGACTTATAGTACTAAATCAGGAATACTGGTTTTAAATTTTATTACAAATCAAGCAACTTCAGCGCGTGGTTTCAGAATACTAGTATCAAGATCTTATTGCAATAACAACGTGCCATCTGAAGTAACTACTTGTAAACCAACAGTTTCTAAAGATTTTAAATCTGATGTTAATTTTAATACATTCCACAAAAACCCTTCTAGTGGTCCAACTCAACACAATAGCCCATATCCTGGAGGCCATAACCCTTCTTATCCTCCAATTGGTTTCTATCCAAATACTAAACAACCAGCTTGTTGCGTCTCAACCTATAACACGAAACGTTTTTATATATCTAGTCCTGGTTTTCCTTCAAGCTACTCTATTCCAATAGAATGCCAATTCACAATATTTAGAGCAAATCCAAAAGTGTGTCGCTTAAGGATCCATTTCAATTTCTTTTGGCATGGAATCCAAAACCCTACTTGTACTCACGGTTATCTACAAATTGATGGTAAATTGATTTGCGGTTGTCACACAGGAATGAAATTAGTGTCTCCTTTTGATGGATCGTTTGGAAACACCAAAGTTTTTAGGTTCAAAAATGTTGGTTTCCCTAGTGAAATATTTAGTGGATTTGTAATTGAAGTTAAACAAGATGAATGCCCCACACGATATGTTCCCACAGAAAGAAATATACACTTTTTTAATGATGAAATACATAGGGTCGTTTGGCCAAACACTTCACACATTCGGAGAGATACAGAAGTATTCGAGCCAGTTGATTTGGGTTACAAACCAAAAGTTATCAAACATGTTTATTTCTTCAACAGCCCTGAATTGACGGATGATAATTATGATGTCGGATATGCTTATAATAAACCAAGAGATGTCGAGGAAAGTACTTATTTAGAAACAGCTGACTTAGATTTATCTTATGCAGCTGATATTACTCTATGTCGTTCTTGGGGCGTTTTCCAGTGGAATTTGTTGAATAAAGACATATTGTGGCAAAGAATGCCAAAGTGTAATGTCATTAATAATAGACAAGAAGGTTCTAGTTGCAAGGACTATACTTTCATTAAAGGTTACTTCGAGAGTCCTGGATATCCTCATTTTTATCCTAAAAATTCCAATACTTGCTACAGGTATATTGCTGTGGGAGTTGTAATTTAAAATAATTTCTTTGAATTAATTGCAGGTTTTATAAGCAAATGGGATTTTGTAAGATTAGATTGGTTATGGTTGATTTTCATGTGGAGGATAGTTTCGATTGTCTGAAGGATTATTTAGTTCTGAATGGAAACTTTAGATATTGCGGCAGAAGTTTAGCGAATACATTCAGTAAGTTTATTTCTTATAAATGTTTATTTCTTCTCCTATATTTAGTTTTTTTTTTAATTTTAAATATGCAGGTGGTAATCCAAAAGTTCAAATTTGTCCTTCCAAACCTAAAATTCGTCCTTTTATAACTTAAATTTAGATTTTGTAACCTTTCCAAAAAATTTCTATATTTCGTACTTAGTTCGTATTACCGTCATTGTCATTCACTTTAATAATATATTTCACAATGAACGAAAGCGTTTTAAGAACACGAAGTTGAAGTTTTAAGAACGAGTTTGAACTTTGATACTACCAATTCGAAGGCAAAATTCTATTAGATAATAATTAATAAATAGAAGCAACTGATTTTCCTGCATAATAATTTTTCGTTTATATCGACTGACAATATTTATGATATTAAACAAAAAAATAAGTTTATGATACTCAAATACAAAATATCTGTTTAAACGCCAAAACTGTGAATAAATAACAAAATATCTGTTTTAAAGTCGAGTGTGTGGGTAATACTAGATCGTGCATAATTGCTATAAACTACAATTTTTGACACCATAAAAGAGAGTTGCGCTCTAGATTCTGTTGGATTTCACTTGACAGATTCTAGTTGGAATTGAGTAGTTAGTAGTTTTTATGTGATATGGCAACGAACTATGATACTTAAAATAGTTGCACAAGACAATCGGCAAATATTAAGTAAGGTAAGGTCGCGATGCAGCGTACTATGTTTTGCTGTTTAGGTTAATTGAGTTAATTATACTGTTGTGTTAAAGTTGTTATTAAGAATTCCTAATTTGCCAAATCGTTCATTTATTTGGTATCAACAGGCATCAACTAACCCGGGTTCCTGATGCTTCTCTGATTTCCTTTTTGATTTTAGAAGTACTACCGTTTTCAACTTTTTATCTCGATTTTTCTCGATTCTCTCGAATATTTCTTGTATTGTTTTTGATTTATTACTTCTGGCCATCTGAGCATCGGTTATTATTTTTTATATTTAATATTACTGGTTCTTGGTATGAGGGCACTCTAATATCAATCATTGTACTTTCGATAGTGAATTCTATAATTTTTTTGTATAATAGGCCATTCTGCCACTTTAGATTTGGCGAATGCCAATTTCTTCCTGCGGTGTGTTACTAATAGATATTTCAACTATTGCAAGCTATAAAGCCCCATTACCGTCAGACTCCAGGACGGTTCTGTAAACTATTTTTCTTCCTGTTTTTTTACCAGTTGGTATATGTAGCGATATGTCGAACAAATATCTCCATTTTTTCTTGGAGATCCTATTGAATTCTGTAAGTAAACTACGTTGCCAGCCATCTTGATACGTGTTTCTAGCTCAATTAGTCTCAATATGTTGCATAGCGTTTGGGGTACGTCTGGCTCGGGACTTATATTGTAAGCCACACACCAGTCCTATCCTGTCGAATGGAGCTAACAGTATGTGACTGATTTCTCATTAATTTCGAATGCCGGATGGATTTTAAATTAATAAAGATTATTAATTAAATTTTATTATTATAAGCAGTAGATTATAGAACAAAAATATTTTTCTTGAACATTAAAGTAAAAAGGTATTTATTAGAAATAAGTAATAATAATGTTTCAATATTTCTTATATTAAAAATTAAATATTTGAGTTATTAACTCTATATAAGCGTTGAATGACGCAAAGTTACAAGGAAAAAGGAAAATAGTGAAGAAACAGAGAAGTATACCGATGCGAGCACTATCTCGCGGTGGAGGCCTTCCTTATCATAATTCTAGTTCTGGTAGAGACCTCTCCGCTATCCCATATCAACTTACATACCCTGTTGCTGAGTACTCTGATGTTACCTCCATAGGCCCACGGTTCTTGCAGCAGCGCTAGCCCTAGATGTTGTTTCGTAAACATCCTGGCCATAAAAACCTAGGCTGCCTTGTAATGGTGTATGTTTATTTGGGCTATTTTAATGCTGGTCATTCTTGTTTTGTGACAGGAGGCGGCGAGTACACTTCTTTCTCGGCAGGAATGATATTTTCCTCTGCCTCCGAAGACATGGCGGGACTGCTCATGTCTACGAGTGTGAGTCCTCTCGGTAATCCGAGCTCACTTCCTCGTTCCCGACCCTAGACATTGTGGCTTCAGCAGAGGGAGTGGCCGCTGTTGCTGTCTCTTCCACCAAGGAAGTGGCCCCTGTTGCGGTCGTAACTTCCGAGGGAGGGACAGCTGTAGCTGCTGCTATTACCTCTGCATCCGCCTTCTCTGTAGCATCTTCCGTTCGCGTTTTCCTATAGTAGAGGCTATGATTATAGCTCTAGTGGATTCCACGTCAATATACACCGTTATAAGTTAACCTCCACATTCCTCTCGTCATTCAAGGACTTATCAAGAACATTTTCGACCTTAGAAGCTCATTGTTTACTATCTTACATTGATTACTACCTTAGGGCCAATGTTTTGGACCCTAAGGTAGTTGAAGGAAGCCTCCGGGGTTTGGTCTCTGCACCTAGGAAAGAATATGGTAATGACGTGTGGCTTGGGGAAATCATCGCCTACAGAGCACCTCCTTTCCATTACTTTAGGGCAGGTGCCATTCGCCATTTTGCTGACTGCTCGTTAGCGCAGTCAACAATGACTCGTCCCGGTTTGAAGTATATCCCTTTAAACTGAACCACGTGCGACCAGTCTACGACGTCTCCTCTATTATTGCCTGCTCAAGAGCATAGAGGTCTTTCCTACTCAGGGAATTCCTTGGCGTTCTTGGTTGTTGGCTCCTAATTGAACGCAATGGCCGGAAAATGTTGAAGCCCACCCACAATCGGCGCCAAACAGTCAATTTCTCAGGACACAAGTGAGCCTCCAATATCTCCCGTGGATGGGTGTCGCCCAAAATGTGGCAGTTGTGTTTATTTACGTATTGATTTATCCAAAAATGAGATCCACAAACCGAGCCAGTTTACTCAAATCTGTTCTTCAATCGTTCAATCGTGGTTTTGTTTTTACGATCATTACGATCGTAAACATCAGGAAATGCGCGCAGGTCCTACTTACACAGCACTAATTTTGATAATACATTTTTACAATTTATGTGCGTTGTTGAGGCCTGTACGTTGTTAGCTAAATGCAAACGTAGCTGAATAACAACACAGTGTTTCAAAACCGGACCACAATTAAATGTCAAAATTGGAGCGTAAGAGTTGAAAGATCCTATAGTATTAATTTTTATTATTGTAGATTAGTACATATGGTTGATAGGTTATTATCTTAATGTAGGAGTTTAAAACTAAATTGATAAGATAGATAAGATGACTCCGATTATAAATCTCATCTATAAACCAAAAAAAAAACAACACAAAATTTTTTTGACGACTCCGATTATCAGACGAGATGCCATTTTTTACTGGCTTTCTCTGCAAATATGTTGCAAACCTTGCCCATTATAGCATACAAATTACAACAAAAATAAATGCAGAACTTGCGTTGCTCAAACCTTAATAGACCAAACTAAATAGACAAAATTAAGTTGCGTAAACCTTGTTGAATCAAATTAATTAATGAAAAAAATTGAGCGTTACCAATCTTGATAGAGAAAACTAAATGGACAAAGGTCATAAATATACATATGTCGGTTCGAATATAAGACGACCTATTTTTAACGATATTTCTGGTAAAACTCGTTTTATACTCGGATCAATACGATAATTTAATTATATAATATTTTGCCCTAATTTGATCATTTATAAATAATATATAAGTTATTTAATTATAAAATAAAGGTACTATACATTTATACGTAATATAAGACACAATATATATATGACACGACAAAATTAGTATATCAAATGACTAAAATGAAACGCCAACAAATGGAAAAGTTTATAAACCAAATATGTATATCAGTGGCAAAGTGGTGGGAATGGTAAACATTTAATTAAAAGTTTAATCAATTTTCAAAAATTTATTTATGACACGTAATATAAAAAGAAGCCTGTCCTTTAGATGAAAGATCACTTTGCCTGTGATAATTTGTTACTACTTTGTTACTACTTTGGTACTTTAAGCTCTTCTAACAGCACAAAACCTTGTATTTTACAAACATGATGTAAATCTGTAAAATTCCATATGGAAAAGTTAATCCATACTATTTGAAGCTAGGTTATGTCAGGTTATATTTAGCTTATTCAAATAGAATCTAGAGTGCAGTTCCCTAATATTCTCCAGTTTTCAAAAAAGTTTACCATATTGTATCGATAGTTCTCTTTTTTTTATAATTCCGCGTTATTTATGATTAAACTTAAATACTTACAAACAACTTTTTTGCCGTTTGATTGAATAATATCTTGTTGTTCACTTACATATTTTGTCTTTAGAATATATAATTTATAATTTATAATGGATTATAATATTAACTTTTGGGTACATTTGACGGCTGAAACTCGCCATGAACATGTTTCACTTCTCATGCATTTTGATAAATGCGTACCCAAAGAGTAATTTTTTTCCAGTATCATCTTTTATTACCCAATATTTAAATTGCTTAAGTCTTCAAGTTTAATATTTCAGCTTTATTCGATATGAGTGGTAAATCCTACGAAGAGATTAGATTCCTAAGTGATACGCAGGGCAGCGGGCGTGGATTTAGTGGCATATACGAGCAAATCCCTTGTTCCGGATTTACACAGGTCCCGGAAATTCCTATTTCGACGACAACAATTTCCCCATTACCGCATCCGCCCGGAAAAGCTCCAATTAATATACCGTGTTCAAATACAATTAAAGACAATTACTTTTCAATAGACATTTACGACTACGGCCAAGAAAGTTGCAATTTCATCGTTGAAACAAACAATGAGGTACGTAAAGAAACATTTTTTCGTATTTAACACAAAGGTTTGATAATTAGGACTTCGAAGCATTATTGCTATTGTTTACAAATATAAAAGGGGTACAAGAAATCAAGAAATTATAATGCTGAGGGCATTTTCATAAGCCGCTAAGTATATCATTTTGTAAAATGCAATTAAAACTACCACAATGAACATTAGATAAACTCTAGATCAGAATAGACAGACAATAAGACACACAAGAAATTAGACAAAGAAGAATGTAGAGATAAGACTAGACAGATAAAGCTTAACAGACAAGACGAAGCAGACAAGACTAAACTAGACAGACCAGATTAGAAGACTAACTAGAGAAGAGGGCACTTACAAGACTAGACAGACATGTCAAGACAGGCATCACAAGACAGATATGAAGAGGCAGACATGATAATACAAACATGACAGACATGCCAAGACAGACATGACAAGACAGACATGACAAGACAGACATGACAAGACAGACATGACAAGACAGACATGACAAGACAGACATGACAAGACAGACATGACAAGACAGACATGACAAGACAGACATGACAAGACAGACATGACAAGACAGACATGACAAGACAGACATGACAAGACAGACAAGACTAGACAGACATGACAAGACAGACATGACAAGACAGACATGACAAGACAGACTGACAAGACAGACATGACAAGACAGACAATTACAAGACAGACATGACAAGACAGACATGACAAGACTGACATGACAAGACAGACATGACAAGACAGACATGACATGACAGACATGACAAGACAGACATGACAAGACAGACATGACAAGACAGACATGACAAGACAGACTTGACAAGACAGACATGACAAGACAGACATGACAAGACAGACATGACAAGACAGACATTGACAAGACAGACATGACAAGACAGACATGACAAGACAGACATGACAAGACAGACATGACAAGACAGACATGACAAGACAGACATGACAAGGCAGACATGACAAGACAGACATGACAAGACAGACATGACAAGACAGACATGACAAGACAGACATGACAAGAAAGACATGACAAGACAGACATGACAAGACAGACATGACAAGACAGACATGACAAGACAGACATGACAAGACAGACATGACAGACAGACATGACAAGACAGACATGACAAGACAGACATGACAAGACAGACATGACAAGACAGACATGACAAGACCGACATGACAAGACAGACATGACAAGACAGACATGACAAGACAGACATGA